>OZ037777.1:26803709-26861209 GCA_964035525.1 Porites cylindrica | reverse complement strand
GCCATTTTTTTTTTTTTTAACTTCCTCTTATTTGTTTGCCATTATATTGATAAATAAAAATTGTTACCCTCGACCCTCGACCCTCGACATGGAACCCTCGACCCCCGACAAAAAGATAGATTCCTTGCGAGGTAGTATAACTCTGCGTGAATTTCCGGTTGTAAAGGCGAGAAAATCCCATGTTTTTGCTTGTGAAAACAGCTACATGTCTGCAGACTGTTTTCGGTATTCTTTAACTTTCATACCAATTACCACAAGTTATAGTCCTCTTTTTTGGTCAAATTGATAAAAGCCATTGTTTTAGCATACTTTTTCTTTCTTTTGAATGGACAATGAAATTTTTACCGCAAAAATTGAAGTTATAACACTCTGATTACATGATCTGTAAAATGACTTTCACTCTGTGATGTTACCATGGGCATGAACTTTCAACAGCTCACGTGTCCGTAGACGCTTTGCCTGCTCAAATGATGACATTCATATTTAGTCGCCAGACAAAATGGATCTCTCGAGAACTTTCGATAGTGACGAATCATTTTCAGGAGGCTCGGAATTATTCCATGAATCACTAGGTGAGAGGAAGGTTAGTGCGCTTATCTGATCACTTACAGTCACGCAAATTTGACTCATTTTTCCATCCTGCGAGTAAATTGCCTTAGCAGTGATTAAGTTGTTCGCCACGTGCAATGCAAACATCCTACACTTAATAGGAAAACATTGCCTCAGTTACAGCAAACATGCAATTGTGCACGAACGGGAATGTGGTATGATGGATCTCTCATTTCTCCACGCAGATCCAGCGGAACAATAACGGGAAATCCCTTGATGTGCAAGGTGCTTTGATGAGCTTGTTATGCACCAGAAACGGAGTAGTTTTTCTCGCAGACGGTTAACTTTGCGAATAAAATACGGCAGAGGGAAGAAACAACTGTTAACGACGGTTAACAACGTACGGTTAACAACTTTCCTGAAGAAAAACAACAGGTAGACTATCAGTTTCCTTTAATACATTCTGTTATTATCGCTAGCTCTAAGGGGTATTTTTAACTGCTCCGCCGCATTCTTGAGTCCTCGTACATGACCTGCACACCACGCAACATTATTTTTGAACAGGACAGTTGTCCAGCGCAAATATAATAAATACCCAGTCTTATCTAATTTATTTGACATGTAAGCACAAGTAACGTTGGTAAAAAGGCCGGAGGTAAGGCTCCTATTAGGATATCATACTTGTGACACACAGTAACTCCTTAACCGTGGCCACCAACCACAATTAATTTCAATAATTTTTCTGTAAACACCATAATTTCTTTCTCATTTAGGTATAAGGTTTCTAATTTATGGCTAAATTTCTAAGTGCATAATTAATGTGTCCTAATTGTTTTTATGACACCTTCTTTAGTACTCACAAAGCTTTAGACAAGTACAACATCTGTGAGGAAAATCAATACCCTCCAACCTTACATTGCGAAGTTACAGCGATTGAACAACTGGCCTTCACAGACAACCCCGGACAAAACTGTTGAGACAATTCCTTCTATTTTCTAACTTTTGCGCCCTACTCCAGTCTCCTCTAAACAGAAAAAGTAAGCCTCCTCCTCACCCCCTATTCTAAGTTGTCTTGGTCTGAAAACCAACTTGTATAATTGCCATATGCTATCCTAAACAACTTTGGATAAGGGGAGGTGGGAAATCGGGCATTCATTTGGCGGAGGTTTCAGTTTTTGCCAGGATGATAAGAGAAAATAGGCATTTTAGCGATTTGTCTCAACAGGTTTTGTCCGGGGCTGTAGCATTTTTAACAACTAGCTAAAAACAAGAAGAGGTGTTTTCACTGTATTTCCGGACTTTTTCGGCTTTATCTAGTCAAAATAGTCCTGGTGAAAACACAACAGTGGTCGAGCTTGTTACACTTATTTACATAGCCTTCCACTAAAACGTTCTTAGGGGTTCGTCATGCGTGGTACCCCTGAGAACGTCTGCGTGAGAGGATTTTATTTACAAGGATATTTAATGATATTATTTACTCTCTCCTTGTATAAGTGGCAGTTGATTGACGGTATGCGAGCACAGCTACAGTAAATATACCGTCAGCCGTCTTCGGATCATCGTTTATTCGCCGGAACAAGAAAGTATCTCATTTTGTTTGGAATTGTTAACTAAGAAAAAACTTAATCCCTATTTTTTAAATCTTAATCTTTCTACGTGTTTATTTTGTTTTGTAAAACTTCCTTAGTTCCCCGCTCTGAAACCAGTTCTCCATTTCAAGTTCTCTAGCCATGCGAAAAACGTCTTTGGCAAGTTCCTCCGCTTTACAGACGTCATTTCGATAATTTTTGTACAGAACTAATGCCAAATTGGTGTTGATCTCAACTTTCCATTTGTGTGTTCCCTCGATAGTGTTCTCAGCAACTTCACTCCCCATCTCGAATTTTCTTCGAGCGAGCTCATACCTTCCACTCTTGAGATAACATCTTCCAAAGTTTTTATACGTTGGAATTGCCTCTTTCTGTTTCATCATTCCCATGTTTTCAAAAATTCGAACTGCTTCCTCGTAGTTTTCTTCTGCTTTCCCAAAATCTTTAGTAGACATATAAAAACTCGCCAGGTCTTTGTGTGCAAGCGCAGTCACCACATGCTCTCCATAATGGGACTGACGAAATTCCAGGGCTCTCTGAAGGTAGGTTTCAGCCTCCTTGTCTCTGTTTGCCTCCCTTTCTTTTCTTTTTACGTTTTTGGTTTTCCCAAACCATGCATTGTGTCCCATCTGACCGAGAACTCTGCCTATATCAAAAGTTGTGGAATCATTAACTTCCTTTTCAACAATCGATAAGGCCTTTTGTTGAATAGGTTGTGCTTTATCTCTTGCACGACAGTCTTGCGACAGGTATCTTCCATAGTGGCTGAAATAAATCGCTTCAGACAAGCGGTTCTCTTCAAAAACAGGCAGATTACTGTCGTGCAGTTTGATGGCTTGACCAATGAGGTCTTTTTTCTTGTCCCCACCACGTCTCCTTGATTCGTCATATAGCAGGCACAAAATCTCCACTTGTTTGCTGATATTTCCTTGACATTGAGAGCTCTGAAGAAGGCCTTTAAGAAAGTTGTCATAAAGTTTAAAAGGCACGCAATCTTCAATGTATGGTGCTACCTGACTACAAGCGTCTACTACATCTTCAAGTTCCTTGCAGTTTTGGACTTTCTTTTGACCACCAGCTATTTCTTGAAGGATAAACTCAATATTAACCCTTTCTTCATCGAACAGCTTAAAAGATTCCTTGCATGTGTCCTTTCCCCAATATTTCTGTGCATTTTTTAATATCAGGGACAAAAAGTGCTTAAGATAACCCTGCTTGCCCTCAGCAAGAATTTGACCAAATTTCTTTTGTTGTCCAATCTGCTTAGCATAACTTCTAATCATCAAGTGAATGAGATATCGGTCGTCTTGCTTCTGGATCAAACACCTTTTCTTCAGATTTGTTAAGGCTTCAGCACAGTTATCCCCAAGTATTGCTTTAGCTGCATCTCTCTTGAAAGACTGAGGAAAAACTGATAGAGAAACCAGCGCACGTTGCAAGGACTCATCTAGTTTTTCGAAAGCTATTTCCATTATTGGTTTAACACCAAGAGTGCTTGTCGCGTTCTTCTCTAGCTCTCGTTTAAGTTCTTCAAAAGTGTATTCAGAGTCAACAGCAAGGAGAGGGCCAGCTAATCGAAGTGCGAGGGGAATATTCTCGCACAGTCGAGCTATCTCGCGCAACTTCACATCCGTGTTCGGAGTGGACGTCAAATTAGCCGCATTCTTGAGAACCTCTATGCTTTCCTCAACATCCAAAGGACCAACGGGTATTTTAACAAGCTGAGTGCTTGAAAATGTTCCTACAGTTTCAATGTCCGAGCTTGAGGTTATCAGAAACTTTATATTACTATCTGAACGCCTCCTCATGTTACTCAACAAGCTCAGAAAACAGTCTTTATCACGACTCTCTACAGCATCTTCCACGTTATCAACAATAAGTATCACTTCATTTTCAAGCTGCCTACACCAATTGAGCAAAACGTACTTGGGGTACTCGCTGCCTTGTTGATGGCCTGGAACACACACATTCAGGATTTCTCTCACCACACCGTCATCTTCACTGCTACCTTTGTACGTACCTCTCAAAGAACAATACTTCACAATGGATTCAAACTCGTTTTTTAGCCGATATCCAGCGTGAATGGCGACCGTAGACTTACCTACTCCAGCCGTTCCACTAACAATCACGCCTGCTACGTTTTCTCCACTTTTCCCCGAGAGGGCTTCAACAATTCTTTCAATCTCCGTCGTGCGGCCGTAAATATTTGGCTCCTTTTCTGGTAACTCACTTCTGGGTTTGCTCTTGTTTCTTTCCTCTTCGAACGAAAGAAACAAAAGAGTCAAGGACAAGGAATAAGCAAATCAAACTTATTCGAAAGACAAACATCGCCAATATGTGTTTGGAATAAGCTGGCTATGTATTTTTAGTTGCAGCTCAACCTCCGCTAACGGCCACTTCCCAATCCTAGGCTTTGACAGATTGTGCTTGCAGATAATTTTCTTTGACGTAAAGAGTCATAACGAGAAAAATTCTTATCTTATTTCTAACAAATAAAAGGAAAGGCACTGCTGGCAGAGCAAATTAAATCAGGGTCATTGAACACGAAACAAATTATTTTGGCACTAGATCAGTGTTACACTGAAATAAAGCATAGTTATTATGGGATTTAAAAAAAAAAAAAATAGCCAGCATAATTTCTGCATTCTTGATAATATCAGCATGTATCTGTATTTTTAAAAAGTGGCACACTTTTTTCATTTAGCATAAAAAGATGTACGAGCTACAACCACAACCTATTAAAGCCTACGAGTACCCATACCTAGACACTTAGGCATAATCCTAGCCATGGCACTGTATTGTTAATCATCTCCCAATAGCGGATTCATTCTTTCGCCAAGTGTCCCTTTACGGGAGATTTAAACGTACACCTTCCCTAGGTGTTGACTTTCAGTGATAAAATGGATAAGGTGTATTTGATTCGCAAAGAAAACGTTAATGCAGTATACGTATAGCAGTAAATTGGAAGTACTCGAAAAGTAAATGAGTATTTACCACTTAGTTAATGCTACACATTTTTATTAAAAAATCTATCTTACTTTTGGCTATTTCCTCCACAGCTGCATGTTGTGTACGCTCAATTAACTGTGTGGTCATTAAACAAAGTGCGTAGTTATTGGACTGCTGTGTGTTGTTTTAACTATGTTTACAAAAAATTTATGAAAGTACAGTAAAACCTCGATATAGCGAACGCCTATATAATAAAGTCCTCGGTATAACAAACGATATTTTTGGCCCTGCTTATAAAAATGCTTGTCTAATTAACCCCGATTTAAAGAAACCTCCTTACAGCGAAAATAGTTTGACAGTCCCTTGGATTTTCGACTTTTTAGACTCTTTTTATTCCACTTACCGGACGTCGACCGCAATTGCTGATCAAGTTTTGCGTCAAGTTTGTCTATTTTGGCCTCAATATTATCTAGCTTGTCTTTTATGTTGTCCTCGTCTATCTTCCATTGCTTTAGAAGCTGTTCGTAGTATTCTTCCATTTCAGGGTCCATGCAGTCAGACTTAAGAACGTCAATGTCCTCTTCATAAGCCGCCCCTCCCAGTCTTACTAGCGTGTCGCGGATATTCTTCCAGTGATTATCAAATGTAACATCGTCAATCGACGCCTGAGTTGCATGAGCATACACAGTATTTCGGTAGAACTTGATGCGAGCGATGTCAGCCCCACGAGACAAATCTGTAGGAAGTGGAAGGGCATCCCAGCCAGTGGCTGGAGAGGTCAGGCTACAAATACTCCTTAGCAACACCATCAGTAGAGTGATATCAAATTTCTCAGACGTTACTGAAGATTTGATGGCAGGATACAGTTTGCTCCATTGAATAATATTGAGGATTTTCTTGCGTCGAAGTGACTGTAATGTAGCAGACACTAAAGGAGATCCCAAAACAGTGTCAAGGTCTCCGGGCGGACGAATTTTATCGAAGGTTTCTCTCAGGACCTGAGAACCAACATCCACCAGAAGGCGGCATACTCTGGCATAGTTAGTGTTCTCCTTTGAGGAAGAAAACATCGAAGCTTCAGATGCCATGGAGGGATGAAAAGTTTCCCCTACAATAAAAGTTTTGAAAGAATACATAAGAAAGGACAAACATGAGCATTCACCAATGAGCTTTCTTTGCTGGTCGAGGACATTCATCGGCCACCGTGTGCCATACAAAGAAGAGGCTATTCCATCGATCTGTCGTCAAAGTGAACGCCAGTGAACGCTACTAGCGAACTGAGCAGCAAGAATGCTCCGGATTTCAGAGGATTTAGACTTGCTGCATGCCGGATAGAGCGATATTTGTATGACCTTGAAAAATGGTTTCAATGTTCGTTATTTGTTTTATCAGCCAAAGAATGAAAAGATCAAAACATGGCCTCTTCTTTTTTCCGCCAATGAAAACCCTAATATGGAGAAGGCATTGTTCGATTGACCAATCGTGTTGCAATATGACGTCAAAGCGAAGTATCGATTGATTTCTAGAAAGTTCTCGGGCACGCGCGTTTGTATCCGTTCGATAAACAAATTTCCGTTCCTTTGTTGTTTCTGTTGTGTTCGCGCGTTTTCATTTCAAGGTCTTACTAAGATCGCCCTAACAACAATTCTACATAAACGACTGTCTTACACTTAGGCTAAGAGAACTACTCTTCAAAGTCAATGCGTCTAAAAGAAACAACCAATTGAAGTTCGCCTGCACCCAAAATGTCAAACTACCAACCATCTACTGCCTCCACAAAGCACGACAGGCAAATAAGAATTGGATAACTCAGAATATAGAGAAGATCATAGCTACACTTGTAAATTACACTTGTAAAGATTTTAGCGGAGCTCTGGCGCGCGAAGCGCACCTACGGAGCACCAGGGGTAATAGCCTGCGTAGCAGGCGTCGAAAGGGGTAGGGGATAGGGAGAAAGGGAAAAAGGGAGGGGGATTGGGGAGAGAGGGGAAGGGACGCCTGCTATAAGAAGCCCCTTTTGTTCATTTCTGCGGACGCTGGCGTCCGCAAATTCCTGATTGGCAGAGCCGTAATGAGTAACTTATTGGCGTGTATCCTGGCGTGTATTGGTGTGAACGACAGACATAACGACGGCATCAAGAAAATGTGTTCTACTGGCATAAGCCTTGGAAGATCAAAATTACTCCAATCATGTAGCAACTTAACGTTAAAACCCGAACTAAAACCAACTGTAACAGCTTGTTTAGCAGGAAAAGATGCTCAGGTGGTTTTGTATACTGGATTTGTCTATATACTGAGCAGCGATTCAAAGCGATTGCGATTCTTGCCAGACAACTGCAATGTCGATATTCAAAAGACCTCCTTTTCTGCAAAAACATATACCGTCTTGAATGGAGTTTTAGATGGTTTGCAAAGAGAGAGCTGAAGCCTTGGTAAAAACTGTCCGTTGACCGTCTTTACAATTGTTTATAATTCTGCGTTGCTTTCATTATTCGCGTCTCAGGCTAGCCGATGTTCTGTTCTTTGTGACCACCACGGTGCTTGATGAGGTTATAAGATAAAAGGTCTTGTGTATTCACACGAAACTGATCATTGTTTGTCGTACACTGCGAGCAGTAAGAAAATGAGAGACTGGTCGTAGTCTGTTTGTCGTGTTTGCTGCGGGAGCAAGAACAGTAAAAATGTTTCATTTCGCTCGTTTATGATATCACTTGAAAAAAGCGTCTCATCTTGACAATTCTCGGTAAACAAAGTAATTAAGTTCAAACCATGCTGAGAAGCCCCGTAGTTGTGATTGGTCACGTATTGACAGTGACATTATCGGATTAGTTCAGAAAATGGTGGGCGGATTACAAAAACACCGGCTCTTATAGCAGGCGCTCCCTTCCCTTTCCCCTCTTTCGTGCTTTTCTCCCTCCCCTCTCCCCTTTTTGCGCCTGCCACGCAGGCTACATGGGTAAGTAAATCTACCCATCCCAGGAAATTTGGTAATCACGTGACCGTACACCGCCCGCCCGCTGCCCGTCCGTCCCCACCACAGGGCAACCAATGTTCAATCCCACACTTTCTATCTAGTTTGGGAGCACAGGAAGACTGATATTGCACACATATTGCGCATTAATGTTGTGATCAATTGACAGCTGTCAAAACAGGGTATTCGCTGACCAGTATCACCTGACCGTATCGCGGGCTCAGGTGTCGACCCATCGAGGTCGAGTACTTTTTTGAAGTTATCCGCTGACAAGTTACTAGTTTTCAATTGATTGCAGGTTCAAGTTTAATTTTTTTTAATTCATTTGAAATATGTTGTGTTTTATATGTGCCGCACAATTAAAATTTTGATTTCAAACTGACCTCAGAAGCTAAGATTCAGCCAGTTTTTACAGGCAGGGAAGACATGCCAGTTGCTTTTGATTTTTCTCACCAAGGTCACGCGCTGGTCCCGCTCTACGTCCAATTTTTATGCTCTGATTGGTCAAAATTTGACAGGGGAGTTCATGCGAAAAATTTATGCAGCATCTTGAAACTTGTTTACTTTGACAGCTGAAGCTGACAGAGTTTTGTGTCAACTTGTGATGTTTTTAGCTGTCTTTCTCCACTGTACATTGTACAAAATGAAATTCAGCTGCTGTCAAGAGTCTTCTGTTGTTCAAGGCTAGTATGTTTAGCTGGTTTTCGGTTGAGAAATACGTCGGTTGTCAAGGTCGGAAATCCGATTTCGGATGGCATCGTTTTCGTTTTTCACCTTGCTTGATGCGTAAGAGGATTGAAAAGTCTGAAGCGATTTTTGCCTTACTTGATAGTTTTCAGTGCATCTCGAATGGTAAGTGTCACCTGAAGCCTGAGTAATTATTTGATTTGATTTTTTTATATCGAATTCAATGAAGTCGAGTGTAGTTTATGGTGCTATTTAGTTTATGCACGTTTGTAAGATTTGAGAAAATGATCTGACCGAGTATCAGGTTTGATTATAAACTTATAGTACTTTAAAAAGCCTTCAGACATTTTCTCACCGCAAAGAGAAAGAAAACGTTCCAAAGAATATTTAGTTATAATTCTAGCTGTAAAAGAAAGCTTTGAGCGATTTTCTTGCCTCAAGTTCATCTTTGAAAAAGCAAACACCGGGAAGCCGGCTTCAAACATAAACAATAAACAAGGATTTTCAGTGACACTTTAATACTTGTCTTCGTGAATGAAAATTATTGTCTTTGTATATGTTTCACCGAATTATTTTCCTTTTATTACTTATTGTTAGTAGTCTCTTTGCAATTTTAATCGCTGTGCCATTTGTTTTCAGTCGCTCATGAACATCGCTTGCTGGAGTAGTCAAAATGCTACGCGTATCAAACGCTTTTGAAGATTACACATCGTTATAAAACCATTAGATAAAAAATAAACATAATAAATTCTTTATTATGTTGAAGCGTATAACTCTGTTAATCTTAATTTAGACAGTCGACTTTGGCGCTTGTCAAAAGTGAGAACCCGCCGGCTAGCCGTATAGGTGATATTGGAAATTTTTTTAACGGTTTCGCTAAAAGCCCACGCGAAGCCCACGCGTGCTTCGATCGTCCTAAATAATAAAATGAGTGCAATTTGTAAGGTAAAATTGTGAAATACTGCATTCTGTCCGAGGTCTGTATGATAAGAACAGCGCCTCATGGTACTGTTTCACCTCAGATGTGATGCATAAAAAGTATAAAAGGTTGGTTTACACGTCCCCAGACTTGTTGGCAAGATTTTGTATAGCCTACGCCGGTAGCAAGCGTTTCGGAGACCGAGGAACGGACGGGATTCTCTGTTTTAGCCGCGCGAGAAATGAAACAAGAGCCAAAAAATGAAAGTGGGGGAAGGGGAAGGGGAAGGGGAAGGAAGGAAACGCTTGCAGACAAACCCCTCGATTTTGAAAACCTGCGTTCGCCAGCGAACGCAGCGCCTTATTGGCCCAGCTAGTCGAACAATGTTGACATGTGTCGATCAAAGGTTTGTTTCATACTAAGAGGACGGTATGGTACGTGACACGTATATTAATTCTCAGTGGTTGTTGTTTATTCTGGTCGGCAAGATTTGCCCTCCAATGCAAGAACATTTTGTTTGACCTCTTTTGAAACGTAAGGCTCTGCTTGCGACTAAATAAGGGTTTCAGGTCGTTTAATTTATTCTCCAAAGTGCCTCCTGGATCTGAATAACTAAAAGCGATTTTCTTTTGTTCGCGAATGCGATGGTTTCCTGCAATGTGTCATGCTGGGCCCAGCCCGTTAGTGTTGTTGTTGTTGTTTTTTTTTTAGGGATGTTGAATTCTCTCAGATGGTGATTTACAGACTGTTCTGTTAGACGGATTAAAAAGACAAATGTTCAAAGCCTGTATTGATCGTTCGGATTCATTGACATTTCAATATAAACGCCGTCCACGTGTTATAAAATACAAAAAAATATATTTTGGGTTCACGTACGCGTCCTCTGAAGTTCATTTCCGCTCCACTGAAACCCAAACATTTTATTGGTCAATTATGACAGCTGATGACAGCATCAAGTGTCGGTGCGCGTACTCGGGCATGACAGGCCAAGTGGGCGGTTTTCAAAATCCTGGGGTTTGTCTGCAAGCGTTTCCTTCCTTTCTTCCCCACCCCCTCCCCGCTATTTTACTTACGCCCTTTTTCGCACGGTCTTTGACTCTCGTTCCTTGTTCTTTGCTCCTAAACCGCACGGAAACGCTTGCTACGCAGGCTAGATTTTGTAAAGTATACGTGTCGAACCCAAAAAATTCGGCCTGATTTGTTTTCCAGGCCTAATCTACTGTGATCAAGAGCCATTATGGCTATGCTATTTTTAGGGTGTACATATAAGGCTATTACCTCGATGTAAGATTAAGTTCACTCTTAGCTTGGACTGTTTGCAAATTATTTTTCTCTAAAATCACTTACCCTTTCCCTCAAAAGTCATATGAATGTGCTCTTAAGTTAACTGGTTTGTGGAAATTACAAGTTTATTGTTTGATTTGAATTATAAATTCGAGTAAAAAGGAGCTTTGCTTTTAGCCCTGGCTAAATCTATATATTATTAATATAAATTGACCCCTGACTTTGTAATACCTCCAGAGCGCATGGGGAGCTAAAACATATCTTCGCATCAACTGAATTCCCAAAAAATCATGGCCAAGGGTTGTTGCTTACGACATTGTATAGGCACTGACTGAACTGTCTTCTTTCGTTTGTTGCTCAGAACGAATGACACGGATGGAGATAGATTGAAATTTGAAAATAAATGGGCCAACGTTTCCACGTTTTAATGCTATGCCTGTAAAAAGCTCGACAAAATAAAAATGATAATTATGGTTAATGCTCCAAATCTTCTCCAAAACTCTACAGGTCCATTTGCGTATAGGTAAAGACACTAAGTAACGACTTTAACACAGAAGGTTAAAGAACAGCAATATCCTGGTGATATAGACACTTTAAGATTGTGATCAGATAGAATGTTTGTAGCAACGTTCACTGCATATTATGCAATTACATTTTCTTAATCTCGCTTACTTTTCTGGCTTTTGCCCTTGAGACGTGTCATCGAAATTACTCGAAGTGATCCAAGACGTGCAAACATCTGAATAAGATTACAGTTAAGCTTCAGTAGAAGTTTTTCTTCTAAATGGTCAGGGGCACCCAACGGATCTGTTCCTCACAATATCTGTTCTACAGAGAAAATTTTGCTGGCTGGGAACTGAGGTTTCGGCTGTTCTCCTAGGAAGTAAAGTCTATTAAATCTACGGTCAAAAATTTATCAAATGTATAAAAAATTCTTGCTGGAGGTATTTTATCCCTCTAATTTGCTAGAAATTTTCTTTGTGCGTGAATCAGGGGCGCGAATTGTGCGCGCGGAGTCGCGCGCTGATGATTTATTTACCGCTGACCAAAAAATCTGCACGTGGGCACCGTTGTTAGAAATTAGAAATCAGGCTACGCTCCGCCATTGGATAACTGGCATCACTCAAAATTTGGCGGTCTTTCCAGGCGGTACGGTTCAGTGGCGGTTAGGACGATTCATGAGATTCATGTTTATGCAAAAGGTAAGGTTTCTTTGAATATGCTGAATATATTGCCTACTATTATGCATGCATGTTATTTTTAATTCCCTTGTCTTACTTATCTGCATGTCACTAAATGCCATTAAAATCGCTTCTCGGTTTTTTGGCGCGCAGCCGTTAGCTTTTCAAAACGATTCGTCTTTTCTAAGTCTTAGTCTTATTGTTAGTCAAGGGTTGGCTTAGTTTCAGTGTGTATTGGTAGTTTTCGGATGAAACCATTTCGAAAAGCGCGATTTGGGTAGGAAATTTTTCCGTAAGGGGTACCATCTAAACTTGTACTTATGTATGCGCTCTGTATATGCCATACTGTTTGCCAAGTCTACCATGGAAAGTTTATCCTATAAAGTAATTTTGGGTTGTAAAGTTGTCCTCTTTGCAGTGTCTTTGGGGTCTGTATGGATATCAGGAAAACTGTAAGGTTGCTGAGTTAAGTTGTTAAGTATGTTTACTGTGATACTCACAAAACCATGAACACCAGAAATGTTTATGGAATATTATTTTGTTACGAGAATCAGGCAATAAGGCGCAAGATAACTTACACACAAACAGCAATGGTAATTAATTGTGGTTTAGAGTTACACATTTAAAGAATGATAATTGAACTTTGATGCTGCTACAAACACCTTTGAAAATTCCCCTTAAAAAACAATTTATTGATTTACTTATAAAAAGGCATTCGTTTCTGTAGACATGTACCTGGTAAGTGTGAAGAGAATGCATCATTGAACTGTGTTGTATAGTGTATTTTGGTAATTTTAGCAATGGATCTTTGATTTCCTTTTCGCATATAGTGGCAGACAGTCAACCACTTGGTCATGTTTAAACTTCTTTTACCTTAACCTCCCTGACAGTAGAGTAAGTCTATACAGAACACTATTCCTCTCACTAAAGGGCTTGCTCATGTTTGAGTATTCATTGGTCAATATTTTCTCCTTGTGACTGTTTCTCCTGCTGTAGGTGGGGCTAGAGTTGTGACAACGAGCATTCTTTGTCTGTTCGTCCTTGCGACCCTCTCTCCTGCCATTAGGTGGGGCTAGAGTTGTGACAACAAGCATTCTTTGTTTGTTCGTCCTTGCGACCCTCTCTCCTGCCATTAGGTGGGGCTAGAGTTGTGACAACGAGCATTCTTTGTTTGTTCGTCCTTGCGACCCTCTCTCCTGCCATTAGGTGGCGCTAGAGTTGTGACAACGAGCATTCTTTGTTTGTTCGTCCTTGCGACCCTCTCTCCTGCTGTAGGTGGGGCTAAAGTTGTGACAACGAGCATTCTTTGTCTGTTCGTCCTTGCGACCCTCTCTACTGCCATTAGGTGGGGCTAGAGTTGTGACAACGAGCATTCTTTGTTTGTTCGTCCTTGCGACCCTCTCTCCTGCCATTAGGTGGGGCTAGAGTTGTGACAACGAGTATTCTTTGTTTGTTCGTCCTTGCGACCCTCTCTCCCGCTGTAGGTGGGGCTAGAGTTGTGACAACGAGCATTCTTTGTTTGTTCGTCCTTGCGACCCTCTCTCCTGCCATTAGGTGCGGCTAGAGTTGTGACAACGAGCATTCTTTGTCTGTTCGTCCTTGCAACCCTTTCTCCTGCCATTAGGTGGGGCTAGAGTTGTGACAACGAGCATTCTTTGTTTGTTCGTCCTTGCGACCCTCTCTCCTGCCATTAGGTGGCGCTAGAGTTGTGACAACGAGCATTCTTTGTTTGTTCGTCCTTGCGACCCTCTCTCCTGCTGTAGGTGGGGCTAAAGTTGTGACAACGAGCATTCTTTGTCTGTTCGTCCTTGCGACCCTCTCTACTGCCATTAGGTGGGGCTAGAGTTGTGACAACGAGCATTCTTTGTTTGTTCGTCCTTGCGACCCTCTCTCCTGCCATTAGGTGGGGCTAGAGTTGTGACAACGAGTATTCTTTGTTTGTTCGTCCTTGCGACCCTCTCTCCCGCTGTAGGTGGGGCTAGAGTTGTGACAACGAGCATTCTTTGTTTGTTCGTCCTTGCGACCCTCTCTCCTGCCATTAGGTGCGGCTAGAGTTGTGACAACGAGCATTCTTTGTCTGTTCGTCCTTGCAACCCTTTCTCCTGCCATTAGGTGGGGCTAGAGTTGTGACAACGAGCATTCTTTGTTTGTTCGTCCTTGCGACCCTCTCTCCTGCCATTAGGTGGGGCTAGAGTTGTGACAACGAGCATTCTTTGTTTGTTTGTCCTTGCGACCCTCTCTCCTGCTGTAGGTGGGGCTAAAGTTGTGACAACGAGCATTCTTTGTCTGTTCGTCCTTGCGACCCTCTCTACTGCCATTAGGTGGGGCTAGAGTTGTGACAACGAGCATTCTTTGTTTGTTCGTCCTTGCGACCCTCTCTCCTGCCATTAGGTGGGGTTAGAGTTGTGACAACGAGCATTCTTTGTCTGTTCGTCCTTGCGACCCTCTCTCCTGCCATTAGGTGGGGCTAGAGTTGTGACAACGAGCATTCTTTGTCTGGTTGTCCTTGCGACCCTCTCTCCTGCCATTAGGTGGGGCTAGAGTTGTGACAACGAGCATTCTTTGTTTGTTCATCCTTGCGACTCTCTCTCCTGCTGTAGGTGGGGCTAGAGTTGTGACAACGAGCATTCTTTGTTTGTTCGTCCTTGCGACCCTCTCTCCCGCTGTAGGTGGGGCTAGAGTTGTGACAATGAGCATTTTTTTACTGTTGATTCTTTTGACCCTCTCTTCTTCCACACGTGGTGTAAGGCTTCTGACGATGGGTGCTGTTAGCTTGGCCTTATTATCAGTTACTTGTCCTTCTCAACTTTTTTTTAAAATCATTTATCCCTTTTTTGTTTTGTTTCAACTAGGGTAACTGTCTCAGAGCTGTTTTAATAAATTCCTAAATAACTTTCTTGTTTAATTGGAAGACATGGTTATAATTTTACTGCTGATGTGTGTACAATTTGTCTTCATATTTTATGCTATTTTACAATTATTTTTGTGCAAGTTGCAGATGTAGTGTGGATTGCAGATACTGATTCATGGTTTATGCGGTACATTTATGTAAATTTTTTTAATCTTCCACTAGAAATTTCACGTTCCAATTATAACTGTATTTAATGCGGTTAAAGTTGCTCGACCAAGAAGTAAAATGTTCTAGCTCTTATTCAATATGTGTATGTTTAGAAATGAAAAAAATAAAGAGCAGTTATTGAGGAGCTCTGTTTTAAGGAAAAAGCTTTAACATACAGACAAGAAGAGAAATGCAATTTCAACCAATTGTTTTCAGAAAATATAACCAAATTTGGGAAAAGTTGATTTAATTAAACCTCTCTACATGCCCGTGATGGATGATGTTGATAGCAACATTCCATTCATTCTTAGGGAGAGAATTTTATTATTATTAATATTTTTTTAAACAAAAAAACACTTGTCTGTTGTAATTATATTTTACACCTCTTTCAGTTGGATTTAGTAGGTTTTCTTTAATATTCATCCAATGGTTCTTTTTTTCCTTGTTTTTAGATTTAAGTGTTTTAGGTTTTTTGTGGAAGCACCAACTGCAGAACAAACTTATCGGGTGGTAAAGGAAAGGTATCTTAAGGTTGCCAATAGTCACGATAAAGTGTTATATCTGCATGTTCTTGGTAAATGCATTCTTTTCGTCCATCTTACATAATAGTGTTACACAACTGTTAAAAAATTCTTAATTCAAACATTCCAGTTTTGGCGGAGCGCGAGTTCACCGTTGTCAAAACCTATTAAACCGCCGGATGTATTATATTTAAGTTGGACTGAATAGGATTCACAAAAGGTACATCTAGGGAAGGCTTAGTGACGTTCCTTTTTCATTACCATTGTAGTTGTTGTTATTCTTGGTTGACAAGCGAGAGATAAGGTTGTGTGTTATCAATTTTTACCGTATATACTCGAATCAGCGCCGCATTTTCCAAGCAACCCTGCGGCGCTTATTTGAATACTGATTTTTTTTTTCTGCTGGCTGGTAAACATGGAAAAGGCCGCTCTGCTGGCTGGGAGAATAGCCATCTAACCTGCTGGGAGTAAGGAACAGATAAATTCTTTCCAGCAACACAGAAAAGCGCTTGAAAATGCCTTAAAAGCGTCTAAATTTTCGTTTTCTGTAGTTAACGGCTCATTTTCAGAAAAATATTCGTTGGGTGCCCCTGAATGGTGCTGATACACGCACAGTTACGAGTAAGATAACAACAGAATTTAACGGCTACTATCAGAAAGATGCTGACACCTAGAAATGTACAGAACACCCACAGAATAAATGCTTTTCAACGTAACACCGTGTAGTTGAAAAGCTGTTTCATTACGGTTCGTAGCATTTTTGTCACATTTGTGTCAACCTTTTCTTCTTAATTACTCAGTCTTTTAATAGAGGTTACGTAACTACATTTGATTATACATTATGAATATTTGTATAAATATCGACGTATAGGCTTTTTTGGCTATCTCGCCTTTTGGACAGCCTTTATCGGTGACCAAACTAGAAGTCTTGTTCATTCTTTCTTTTGCTTCGATGGATGGTGATTCTGCTGAGCCAGAGTCCGTCCTTTCCCAAGGTCAAGCAATCTTCGCTCCTTCACTTTCTGCTGGCCCTGCTGCAACTGGTTCGCCTGCGGCTTCCGCACCGATGTTGGCAGAGCTTAAAAGCTTCTTGTCTCACGAACTTTCCTCCTTTAAGGAAGAGTTGAAAAGGCAGAACGACGATTCCATCAACTCTGCCGTTAAGAAAATTCGTTTAGAAAACTCGGCTCGCCATTCCTTTAAATCTAAGGGCAACGAGGAACAGTACAACCACCAAGAGAAGGTCGCTACTCACTTCGACAGAGCGGTTGAATCCCTCCATTCCGGCAAACTCCTCGAAGTCAGGAATGCTTTAGAGGAAGGTAGGAACCTTGTTGCTACCCGCATGAAGCATATAGTTCTCGCTGATTTACACGGTTGGGATTTCGTTACTGAGTATAAACAGATTCCTTTAGCTAAGGAGGAGTCCGACGAGAAGAGGATTCGCAAGGTTTTGAAAGATGTGGAAAGTCAAAGGGAGAAGAGAAAGACTGAAAAGGCTAAAAAAGCCAATAAATTTAAGCTCGATTCTAGACGTTCCTCCCCTGCTCGATCATATTCTAACGAGTTTCCTGTTTTTCCTTCCATGAGCGGCTGTTACCTCTGCGGTAAGCCAGGGCACTTCTGGAGGAACTGCTATCGTTCAAGAAACTCTCCCGCTTCAGGCAGCAACGCAGGCTACTCTTGGCAACGCCAGTTGGTACAGTTACCATTGCAGCCAACAGTTATGCCCGCCAATCAGGGATCCAAGTAATTCCGGGTCCGATGTTATTAATTTACCTCCGTACGACGATTCAGGTGAAACCGATTTTATAGATTTATTCGATTACAACAAGGCAGATGTAATCCAGGATTCAGCTCCTGTGCAGTCAGTTCAAGGCCGTATTGCTGCTCGCAAGGCTTGGTGGTTCAATAATTTGCAGTTATCTGCCCTCGTTTTTGGAGGTTTTATTGAATTGTTACATGATCCCATTCGTTGCTCTACCTCAACCTTTCTTTCCTAACGAACAATAGAAGTGCACTTAATAATGCAGAATTTGTTGTCAAGGCTATTAACGAGCTTTTACTGAATAGATGTGTGATAGAGGTATTTTCGAGACCTTATTGTTGTAATCCGCTTTCTGTTGTTGTAGGACGTAAGTTGCGTCTAGTTTTAGATCTTAGTAGATCCGTTAATCCTTTCGTTAAGAAATTTAAATTTAAATATGAAGGTCTTCCTACTTTGGCGGTTATGTTTCGTGAGAATTTTTGGTTTTTCACCTTTGACATTGAGTCGCGTTATCATCATCTGGATATTAACTCTAATTTTTGGAAATTTGTAGGATTTTCGTGGTCTTTCGATGGCGTTGTTAGGTATTTTGTTTTCAGAGTTTTGCCCTTCGGTCTGTCTTCAGCTTGTTATTTACTTACGAAGATGTTTAAACCCTTCGTTGCTCGTTGGAGATCCTTTGGTATTTTTGCTATTGTGTATATTGATGATGGAATCTTTGCCTGCAGATCGTTATTAGATGCTGAGTCCGCTAGTAAATTAGTCTGGTCTGATCTCCAGCTTTCTGGCTGGAAGTCTAACGAGAAGAAGTCCAATTGGGAGCCCCGTCAGTTGGGGGAGTGGTTAGGGATAATCGTTGGTACAATTCGAATGCTTTTCATCATCCCGGAGAAAAAGATTGTGAAGTTAAAGTCAGTTTTGACTGGTCTTATTGACGAATTTCCTAACCTTCGTGTTAGGGACGTAGCTCGTGTTTCTGGATTTGTGATTTCCCTTTTTGTTGCTTTGGGGCCTATTGCCAGATTATTTACTAGACAAATGTATTTTTTCATTCAACGGCGACATTCGTGGGATGATGTACTTGTTGCAACTGAAGGAGTTTTACATGAATTAAAATTTTGGTTAATGCATGTAGAAGCATTTAATGGCTATCCAATAAATAGGCCTTTGTCGTCTAGCGTGGTTTTAACCTGCGATGCCAGCGAGTCTGGTTATGGTGCTTACATCTCTTTTGGTGGTGAACGGAGGTTTTGTTCCGGAATGTGGAGTTCTGTTGAGCGTGCTAAGAGCTCTTCTTTTGTGAGTTATTGGCTGTTTACTTAGCCCTGAAAAGCTTTCAGAACTTTATTATTGGTAAGAAAGTTAAGATCTTTTCAGATAATCAGAACGTTGTTGGTATTGTACATGCTGGGAGCAGTATGATACACTTGCAGCAGATTGCTGTCGATATTTTTAGTTTTTGTATGACTAACAGCGTGTCTTTTCAGGCTCAATGGATTCCCAGAGGTGACAACGAGCTGGCCAACTATTTGAGTCGCATCGTCGATCCTGATGACTGGATGTTACATCCTCATTTGTTCAAGTTGATTACATTTAAGTGGGGTCCTTTTGATGTTGACAGGATGGCGTGCAGTTACAATACTCATATGCCTCGTTTTAATTCTAAGTTTTGGTGTCCTGGTACTGAAGCAGTGGATTGCTTTACGCACGATTGGGGGAAAGAATGTAACAATTTTGTTTGTCCGCCTCCTCACTTAATTAGCGCAGTATTATATCACATGGAATCGTGTAAGGCTAAAGGCACTCTTGTTGTGCCAGAGTGGAAATCTGCGCCTTTTTGGCCATTGCTATGTTCTTTTGATCGTTCGCTTTTATTTCAAGACTTTGTTAAGGATTTTTGTTGTTTACCTAAATCACGTGATATGTTTATTCCTGGTAGGGGTTCATCTTTTGTTTATTCTAACCAAAGGTCCGTTTTTTCGTGCATTCCCAGGTTTAATGTTCTCGCTCTTCGTCTGGATTTCTCCTGCTAAGCGCGTTATTTTTGATTTCTCGATTACACGTTTGTTCTTTTTTATTTGTTTCTTCATATAGACGTTTTTCAAGCTGGATTGTGGTCTCAGAGGTTTCAGCCTTTGTCTAACAAGTTGAAAGGCCTGGCCGACTCTCTTCCTACTTTTTTACTTTGCTCTAAAGCCACGTCTTCCAATGTTAAGTATAAAAATGCATGGCTTAATTGGAAAAAATGGGAAAAGGATAATGTAGGCTATAATCAGTTCCCTGTTTCTCCTTTTTTGTTTTGTTTATATCTTAGAGAGAAAGTTGAATCATGTAATTCTCCTGCACCTATTGAAGCTGCTATTTATACAGTTAGGTGGGCTCATGAAATTGCCGGAGCTAGTTCTCCAACCGAATGCAGTCTTGTTAAACACGTTTTGGAACCTTCTAAACGTTTATTGGGTAAACCTGTTCAAGGGAAACAATCTGTTGACGTTGACTTAGTCACTAAAGTTGCAGAAAAATTTAACACTCCTCAGGCTTCTATTTCTAACCTTAGAACCTGTTTTATATTTATTATTGCTTTTGCTGGTCTTATGCGTTGTGACGAAGTTATTCGCATCAACAGAAGTCGTATTTCTATATTTTCTGATCATATGTCAATTTTTTGTCCTAAGCGTAAGAACGATCAACGTTCTCAAGGGCATTTCTTTTATTTTGCAAGGTCAGGCAAGATTACATGTCCTGTTTCCATCACTGAAAAATTGTTATCTAAATTGCCTGATAATCCTGTTCAGCCTTTAGTTTGCAGGCTTTCGTCCAAAGGCACTGCCCTTCAACATTCTATCTCTTATTCTAGAGTTAGGGAAATTTTCCGCGAGACTATAAAAATTTTTGTCAAAGATGTTGACAGATACGGCACTCATAGCCTCAAAAAGGGCGGCGCTACCGCATCAAACGCTGCTAGTATTTCTGGAGAGTTTCTGGATAGGCATGCTGGCTGTAAGTCAGCCAAATCTAAGAATAGTTATATAAATGTTAGTACTAAAGATAAGTTAATGGTATCCAGAGCAATCAATTTGTAACTTTTTTGCTTTTTTGAAGTAGACTGCTTTTTTCCCGCACGTTCGTTTCTCGTCTTTGTTTTTTCTCTCGCGCTGGTCCATTGTGTCCATTAGGCACCCAGCAAGAGTCACACTCCATATATGTCATTGTGTTTTCATTCGCACTTTTGCGCGCTGTGCGAAGACGGTAGTAATGAATAAATGCTTTTCAACGTAACACCGTGTAGTTGAAAAGCTGTTTCATTACAGTTCGTAGCATTTTTGTCACATTTGTTTCAACCTTTTCTTCTTAATTACTCAGTCTTTTAATAGAGGTTACGTAACTACATTTGATTATACATTATGAATATTTTTATAAATATCGACGTATAGGCTTTTTTGACTATCTCGCCTTTTGGACAGCCTTTATCGGTGACCAAACTTATCATTAGTTCCTAAGTTAGTCTAAAGCTCTAATCCTCGGAGCTCGATACACTGCATTCGATCGAGGAGTACGTTCCCGGTTTTTTTTGTCCCACTGGGTTTTTATTCCGGGTTTTCGTACCGGGTAGTGTATCATTCCTTTGATTCTACTTTTTGTCACGTTCCATATTATTTAAGTGTTCGTTTATGTAGAAATTATATTATTTCTGTAATTTTTTATATTACTTTAAGACCATTTGTATTGTTGAACTGTATTGCTAAGATATCTTGTCAATAAAGCACGCGCTGGTCCATTGTGTCCATTAGGCACCCAGCAAGAGTCACACTCCATATATGTCGTTGTGTTTTCATTCGCGCTTTGCGCGCTGTGCGAAGGGTAGTAATGAAGGATCACTTGAGTGATGGCAGACGTTTCTCCCAGACGTTTCATCGCCAGGAGAAACGTCTGCCGTTCGCGTGGAAGTGAAACTGTAACTGAGTTTCACCCGAAATTTAACTTGACATCGAGTCATGATATCATTGATGAAATAGTGACTTTGCTATTTGAAAGTACTGTACGTTACCAAGTTGACACACTCCCTTTAAGAAATTCTTAGCGCTAAAAGACGTTTTCTTAGCGCTAAAAGAAGTATTTTTTGGCCAATACCGTTTGTGGGACGGTATTGACAACTTCCTAGTGATAGTAGGGGCTAACGTACAAACAAAGTTCACTGCCGGATCTCGGTAAATTAACAGTACATGGTAAATCAGTGCGGCTTTGCATTTTTCCAATACTTTGTCAGGCATGGCCTGCCTTCCTCAGATAAATCGCCAAAGGGAAATAAAATTATTTTTCGTTGAAAATCATAGGAATAAAAAAATCGTTACAACTAAACTCTAGACTGCAAAAAATGTTATTGTCGTTCGGAAAATAAACCAAGGAACATAAGATAGAAAGCTGTTAAGAATCCAATGACGCTTTATCACTTATTACATATGCTTGACTGGTTGTGCCAATTTTGTTGGTATGTATTTTACAAACTGAACATCTGTAAAAATAAGGGGGGAGTTAAGCGAAAGGCAGCATTTTCAGTATCTCTGAATTACTATCGGAGGCGGTCCCAGTCAGGGAGGTAAAGTGTTCGTTACCTAACAGCGAATTTTATGATTTACTCTATTGCGTTGTTTCTTCTATTGTTCTATTGCGGTTTACAAGAACATTCGAGGCGTCAAACAAATATCCATGGGATGGATCATTAGCATAAGTGCGTGGGTAGATTTGAAGAGAATAAAGCCACTCGATGGTCAAGTGCCAATTCAAGAGGCAGGAAGCATAACCGGCTGTGTATCGGCTCCAGACTTCATGGATGCGATCAGAGGCCTAGAGCGAAGGATTTCTTCGACAGCAAGTTATTTTGCAGCATCATCCCTATTCGAACGTATCCAGAAAAATTAAAAGATCGTGAAAAATCAGAGAACTATGCGGGGGGTGATGAATCAGATCTTTTCATGCAGCTACGCAACTTTGATTATATTAAAATTTATAAGAATGAGTAAGCATAAGTGAGTTAGTAGATTTCAAGTGAATAAAGCCGACGTGTGCTTGACAAAGTTAGCCTTTCTAAGTCTCTCAGAGTTAAGTTCTCTTTTCATAGGTACCTTTCATTGGAGTCACGCGATGGTCAAGTGCCAATTCAAGAGGCAGGAAGCAGAACCGGCTGTGCGTAGCGGTTCCAGACTTCGTGGATGCGATCTGAGGCCTAGAGCGAAGAATTGCTTTTACAGCAAGTTATTTTGCAGCATCATGCCAATACGAACTTATCAAGAAAAATTACAGATCGTGAAAAATCGGAGTACTATGCGGGGGTGATAATTCAGATTTTTTCATGCAGCTACGTACGCAACTTTGATAAAATTAACATTTATATGAATTGAGCGCACTACAAACGTCGTACTTTGATTTTGAGAAATATCAGCTTTGTATGTGCGTGTGGGTCATGGAGTAAATATACCAACTACTACATGTACACCACTAGAAAACTGTAAATGTCTGAAATGATGTCCCGTTTCGTTTAACCCGGCAACCGTCAGAAATCATTCGAAAGCCTAAAAAAAGAGTCTGTGTACTTATGTAAGGCTCTAAAACTTCTAACAGCAGCCTTAGCCAAGAAATTTTTAAATCAAAAAGCGGATAAAAAGCGGTTACCTAGTGGAAGAGGTGGGAAAATTCATTCAGACACTTTGCATTAATAGTCAGTCATAGCACAGTTTCATTGCATAAATCTAGCATATGCCTCACCTGAATTTAGTTTCACTAGTCGCGAAGATCCTGCGTATAGAGTCAGTTGCAGTCGGAGCCAGAAAGCTATCTACAGCGAAAGTGAAAGTTAATAGCGACCACTTTTAACAGTATGCAGTGAAGCATCCAAGCGGCTCTGATTCCTAGAAGGCTCATTCAAGTTCTGCGAAAAATGGAATTAAATTACGTATGGCAGGGATGAGGCAATGAGCAAACAAGTACCCTCTTCCCCAGTTTGGGGGGGGGGGGGGGGAGGGGGAACTCCCAAATATTTCCAAGTGTGTCCGATTAGTGCACCACTTGTGGTGTCCTAGAAGATTGAAACGTCAATAAAGTTATTGAGGGATTGATTGATTGATCCTTTTTTTTCTCTCAAACTCGATGGAGGACGTAAATTTTGGACAGCATTTTATTGCTTTTCGGTGCTGCAATCTCTGATTCCCCTAGCCTCCCCCGCAGACATTCTTAGGCGTGCGTCACGCGTTAACGCGTGACGCACGCCTAAGAATGTCTGCGGGGGAGGCTATGATCCCCCCCCCCCCCCTACTTCCCTTAGTTAAAAGCAATGCCCGACCCATCCTCCTTCGACTTCTTCTAAAGCAACTTCTCTTTAATTCCATGTCGTCATCGAATTTGGTCACTCTAGCATGAACGCGTAAGGCATTAGGACTGAACCAAAACCTGCCATCGGGAAACACCTTTATTTGAGGTGTGTTCGAAGCAGTTTTATTGCCGAGCTGGCATTAATTTCTGTCCTACCTTTCTCTCCCTGCCATTGCTACACTGTCACGGTCAGATGATGTTTTAGCGCTAAAATTGCTCTGAAACTCTTACGTTACATTTGTGTCACCCTTGTTATTACATGCCAAAGACATTTTCGAACGAAAAATTCCCTCTGGTCTGTGTGAAACGAAGACTGCAGACCAGGGGTATGAGGCAAATTGCAGACTACAGCCAAATAACAGCCATGGTGTAAATCGAAGAATGCCCATAAAAATCGCTTTCTAAAATCATTTGGAGTCAGGTCAAGGTCTTCGCCTTACTTTTAAATACGGTGAATGGATGTTCGTCCGAGCATTAGACACTCACGGGTGTGTGATTCTTAAATATTTAGTATTCAGTTGTTGTGGCCATTAGCTAAGTACTAAACGGGAGCCACGCTTTTAGGCTTTGTCAATCATCCGAAAGAAATTTTGACGCACATAACTCCCTCTAAAGCTTACTGGAATACAGTAAACACCCCCTAAACCCGCTAATAACGACCTAGAGGTTTAAGAACCTGCTGGCGGAAATTTGGCACTTAAATACCCCAAAATATAAGAACCTGTTTAGCTAAGCAAAATCAAGCAGGTTGTTATATGTGGGTTATTACAGGTAAATTTTGATAAATATTTTAACCAAAGAGTTTGACTTCGAGATTGCCAATATTGATATTACAAGAAAATAATTTACCGAACTGTTGTTATACAAACAGAAGAAATACTGTAATTCGCAGAACGAAAACAGTTTGATAAAAAGTATACATTGTAATTTTGTCTTCACGGATCATGCATAATGGTGGTTTGCCATGATCTACAGATATGAATAAATACTATTTATTTAAGGACCAAACACTAGTTTCTTCAGCCTGTACACTGACGTCGTTTTATTTTTCTTTTCGTTCTTTTCGAAAACATCGGCGAACACGCGAGAACGAGCATAGAGCGCGTGAAAGAGCAAAACTTCTTCCCCACCCCTACCCCCTTGCGCTGACGGTCAATAAATCCCCCGCGGTTTTTATTTTTTATCACGCGTGCTCGACGGACTTTGAAGAGAAAATAGAGTGACTGTGAACAGGCTGAAGTTTCTCATTTTTTCTTGTAGTCAACGGCTATATCTCCTTTAATTAGGAAAAATGGAATGTTGAAACGCTGACATGAAGAAAAAAAAATAATGTTTCACCACTCACCGCACCGTCTTAGTTGTAAAAATTGCGCAAAAATTGCACCGAAAGATTAACACACACTGTACATGATGAATACAGGAGAAAGTTAGAAATAATTTTGGCGACTCCCAGCTCAAAGAAACACCCTGAAGGTACTGTTTCCTGGAAGCTTTGCTTGAATTCGGGGAAGAAAAAAAAGATAACCCAAGAAGAAACTCGTCTCTTCCCTAGTGGAGTTTGTTTTTTCTTGACCCTCTTTGATAAACTGGAAAATTTCCTAAAGTATACTTAAGGAACTCTCTTCGTGTAAGGGATTACGCATCATATTGCTTTGCCTCGCCTTGATGATTTCAAAACAAAATAAGCCAAAACTTTCATTGGGTCAAAGCCAAAATTTTAAAAGCAAAGCATTTTTGATACCAATATAGTCTCACCATCGCAACTCACTACAGCCTACGTGCATTCAGTGAGCTGAAAGCGGAAGAATTTATGATAACAAATAACTCAATCACACCAGGAAGAAAATATCATAAAAAACCGCGAATAAGAACCTTCTGGATTAAGAACTTCCTGGCAGAAAGTTGCCACTTTGATCAAGCAGGTTCGTATATGTGGGTTAAAAATAATTCATGATAAATAATTTAACCAACGAGTATAACTTTGAGATTGTAAACTGAAGTATATAATCGAAGTACAACAAGAACACAAGAGCATGCTGTGCCAGACTGTATATAAATTCGTTAATCAGTTTTGTTAGGGTTATAACGATACAATAACAATGTTACTGTTATTATTATTATTATTATTATTATTATTATTATTATTATTTTATCATTATTATTATTATTATTTGTATTATTATTACTATTGTTATTCTCAATTATTATTATATTTATTCACAATTATTGCGAATAAATACTGTCATTGCAATCAACAATCTGCTATCTTTCTCATAAGAATTAAGAACCCAATTAAGAACCTACTGAGCCTAAACTGCCAATATGTACCCTCTTTTACAAGACCCTATTTTGCCAGGCTTCAAAAAAATACTAGGTTCTTATTCGAGGTGTTTATACTCTATGCTGTGATATTTGCAATTTTGCTACACATCATTAAAGCCATAAATAACTGCTTTGATACCATTTTGAGGCCATTTGCGTGTATTATTAAGCCGTAAAAGGTGTTTAGATAAAAGCTATTGTTTGCCTATTTTTTCGGATGAAATTTCCTTACACCCCCATACCAGAAAAAGATGCAGTTGCTAAGCATCATTAAAAGGAACAAAAAATATCACAGAAAATATTGTAGTGCAAAAACATACCCTACGAACATGCGAAACATTTTAGCGCCATCATCTCAGCATTACTAGTAAATAAAGAGGGACAGGATGTTCTTCTATCCCAGGATCAGTTAAGTTTCAGTCAAAAGTTAGCTTTACGCAATATAGTGCGCCCAAAGCACTTTTGGATATTCCACTGAGGACTATTTTAAAATAGTTTTAAAAAATTATTTTACAATCGGTTTCCAAGGTGCTAACTAGAATGTGGGAAACTATGATATTTACCAACCAATTTTGAATTTATTAAGGTTAGAATTTGTACTTGACGAGCGTTTCACAGCAAGGAGATAAAGTTTTACGACTCTCGCAGGGTTTTCGGTGACATTTGGGAGTATCGGGTGAAGAGGTTCAGCGGACGCGAACGTTGAGTGTCGGAGGTAATAGCTTGTAGGAGTGTCCGGGGACATGTTACCCTGGGAATTTTTAAAATTACACTCTCAAAATGCAATTTCCTGTGTTCCCTGGAAAAGAAATGATTAACCGGAAAGGTTTTTTTTAATGGCATTTTAAAATGCTTAATGGCAATTTAATGAAAAATAGAAACGATTTTCACACTTAAAAAATAATTATTTCGTGTGCAAACTACCGGACGTTACATGTCAAACTGAACCGGACCACATTGCGTCTGTAGTGAAACGAAATCCCTGCTCTCGTAATGTGGAGCCAAAGTCTTGCATGCAGCCTCGCATCTGGCACGTGCATTGTGTGCGAGCCGAAAGTGGAAGCAACTATCAACTCATAAATCAATCATTCCAGCGAAACTTCCTTACTTCCCTTACGCTTAATTTAACGATATATATACAAGTATGTTTGGGAGAGCGGCCATAAACCAGAGGTTTCATTTGCAGAAACTTGCTTCACATTAGAAGTCTCTGAAGGTTTACGGAAACTTACTTTACTTACTTGAGGACAGGTAGGTGAGCTTTGAAGCGGGGGGTAAGAGTGATTAAACTTTTACTCGTTCAAACTGGACAGGACCTTTTCAGGGCAAACTTCTTTTGTCTAAGATTATTTTGTATGTGCTATTTTGTTTTGTAGGAAGATTTGATCATGTCACGTCTTATTTTGGTTTTTCTTGCGATAATTTTAATCGTCTCCTTTGTGCACGGACAAAGGTTTGTGACTTGTAAATGTACTCTTGTTTTCTTTAGACTTGAGCTAACTAATGTCAGACTTTTCCGAAACGATCACGAACCCTGTGTGTAACTGGGAGCTCATAAAATACCGGGGGGGAGGGTATCGGCTGTTCCTCCCCTTGGGGGTTACTTCCTAATAATAGGTTATTGGGGATGTGCCGCTAAGTAGGGTCACATTTTCACGACTGGGTTGACTATAACGTCGTTGCAGTTTCAATAGAGTTGCCAGAATGGGATTGCACATTTTTGGGATTTTGGGGGTCATAAAATTCGGGTTGGTAGGGATTTAAAAGTGGGAAGATTCTACTGCATTTAGTTTAACAAATTTGTCAAATCATTTCACAAAGACCTGGTTAAAAGGCTTTATAAGGCAGATGCACAAACAGAAAATGACTAAGTTGGGATCGCGAAGATTGCATTTGCCCAAAGTGACTAAAGAGACTATAATGGAGTAGGGGTTCTGAGAGGCCAGAGGCACATAGCTTAAATTAAAAGACTGGAGGTTGAACTGCCTAGGCCTCACTGCATAGG
This sequence comes from Porites cylindrica, assembly GCA_964035525.1. Classification (NCBI taxonomy): domain Eukaryota; kingdom Metazoa; phylum Cnidaria; class Anthozoa; order Scleractinia; family Poritidae; genus Porites; species Porites cylindrica. Next base: position 26,833,040 of record OZ037777.1, on the reverse strand, counting down.
AGCGATTTACTTGCCTCGAGTTCACCATTGAAACGAACAAACATCGGGAACCCGGAGGGTGTGAATGGGGTTAACCGACTAGCGACAAAGGGCAAAAAATATTACCGACTACCGACAAAACGCGAAAAAAATTACCGATTACCGACAGGAAAATTATTTACCGACTACCGACATGGACCGACATTATCTATATTTTTTCAGAAAGAAGAGTATATTGTATTTTTCCTACCTTTCTAGGAAGTAGCCCAAGATTCCACGTCACAAGTCTTTTTACAAGTCAGTACCACAAAACGAGAATATTGAAATCGGTCTGCAGAGCGTATGCCAAAAATTTCTACAACCCGCCTAGTCCTAAACATTATATGCGACAAATGCTTAAATTAATCCTCAAAGAAAATTCTTTCCCGTTCAATGGAAAGCTCTACCTCCAAACCCACCGTAACGCGATGGGCGTAAAGACAGCAGTTTCCTCTGCCAACATTTTCATGTCATATATTGAAACAGAAAGTCTAAGCAGCTAAACCGTCTTTAAACCAGACATCGTAACTTTCCTCGAAGAAGCAAACTTGCATGATCCTACTATTAAATTCACCACCAAAATTCACTGAGACAATGTTTTTAGACACAGTTGTATACAAAGGCACAAGATTTAACGAAAAAGTTATCCTTGATGTAAAGATTACGGAAACCTTCCAGCACACATTTTGCGGCTTGTCACCCACCGATTTGTCAAAAGAGTTTGAGGAAAGTGTTTCAAAATTCAAAAGAACGCTTGATGGTCAGTGATGATGTACAGAGGCTACCAACACAATTTGAAAGACAAATTGCAATCAGAAATAAATGAAACCCACAGAAACCGAAGTCCGCGCTCCTGAAACAAAACCGAGCAAGGAAAGAAAAGAAATGTTGCCTTTCTTGACACAAAAGGAAACTTAACAACTACGACGAAGTTCACGACGACGACGTCTGTTGACTGGGAAAAGACTGGAACGAGAACGTCAGTTTCGGCAGGAAAAAGGAAACTTAAGATGCAATCGGTCGGTAGGTCGACGACGACGACACTGAATGTAAACACAAATGTAAAACTGTGATGTTCGTTCGCAACAAAGTTTTTCGCAATGGCGTCTTTTAAAACAATGCAAGGTCTAATTTTTAAGCCGTACGTCTAATTTCATTGACGATGCAGAATTTTTTGTGTTGTCTGACTTTTTCGAGTGGAAAAACACCTGCTTTCCGCACAAAGATTATTCAACTTTCAACCTGAATGAGATGACCGAGTCCGAGTGTCTGTCAGAGTTTAGATTTGGAAAAAGAGACATTCTGATCCATATAAGGTTATTTTCTCTATATTAAAGACATATGATTTGCCTTACCTAAATACGTACAAATAAATTTCTCACTTACGAGTTCGCTTGCTCGGCCTCCACAGCTGTTGTCATTCTCCGAAGTAAAAACAATTCATTATAATATACTTTTATTCTTCATAGCCAATAACATCACGGCTTAACTGACAGACGACCATTAACGTTGTTACGTAATTGACCAATCAGATCAATGACCAGAGTATAATAATATCAACTGACGTAATACAACTCACTTTGACTCTGAAGATGCATGACTACCGCACAGGTTGTCGAAACGTCAGTCACTGTCAACAACAACAGTCCTATTCAGGACTACGTTCACCTGGACGATCAAACTCAACCTACTTTTGAAATGACTCCTGGGTTCAAACCTTTCACAGTACACTTTTAGTCGAATTTTCAATCAACATCGCTTGTTACGAGAAAAAAGCAACGATACCTGCATTTACGAGGATAAGAAAAAGCAAAGGACTTCAAAAATCGCTTAAAAAAGTGGATTTATGCACGCGGGGAGGCAGGGTATGGGGTGGGGATTTGCTTGTCTTTGTTGGCCCTGGGGTAGGGCATTTGACTGATCTTGTTCTCCCAGGGGATGGGATATTTGAATCTTTCTTCGCCCGACGTGGAGATATTTGACTGCCGACTTGGGCGAAAAAGACTGCGACAGAACATCTGTTTCCCACTTCCACGCTTCACGCATGCGCCGTACGGTTTGAAAAGATCGGGAAGTCATGGAGGCCAATGAGAGCAAGCGAAGGCTGAGTGAATTTCACTGTTTTGTCTTCAAATTTCGTTTGTTTTAGCGTGTTTTTGATCAATTGAACCTCTTAAAATACTGTGGAATCAAAGTAAACGAAAATAAAGAGAAACCAAGTCGATTTTTGCAAGTATAATTGATTAGTGTATGGCTCATTCGCTACAATCAGTGTAAACTTACGAAACTGACTTTTTTGTACCCTTTACTAAGAACGGTATATTTAAACTTACAAAATGTGGACTTTCTCCTAAAGGTTTATGTTTTCTACGCAGTGTAACACGGATTATAGTTAAAACGTATAATTGAAGCTGTCACAGGAACATGTATCTTTGGTGATGCAGCAACGTTTATACAAGATTGCAGAGTTTTATTTGGAGATATTTTTATTGTGCCTTTCTTGGGTTCTGCCTTGGGATTGACAGCAATGTGCAGCCTAGGGTGGGGAAATTTTGACTGGAATGATTTGCCGGTGGGCAGGGAATTGGATTGCAAATTTTTGTTTGGCGTCGTCGAAGACACTACGACTACGAAATTTACTGGTCGCGCTTGCGCAGTACACTGTAACTGACCTCTGGTCGTAAAAGAAGCTTTAATGGAAAAGTGGAATCTCATACAAAACCAACCGCTACTTTGCTAATTTTTTAAAGAACCAACCCTTATTTCCTGAAGGAAATGAAAACCATGGCAAAGAACATGCTTGTTAGAGCCAAAATAGCCTGCGTAGCTGGCGGTATTGTGTAGTAGTCGAGTGAGATTTGACGGCGGAGCCGTCACGAGCGGCGAAGCCGCGAGAAATACCGCCTGCCAGAGAACCATGATTTTTCGAATGCCGCCCACTTTTGTCACCTTAGCTGATCGCAATTAAATCAGCTAGTCAAAGAGAAACCTGCAATTTGAAACTTCCGATTATTTTCGCGCGAGACAGTTTAGAAATACGCGTTGACAGGCTAAACACGACTCCTAAGCTCGTGATAATGTGAAACGTGACCTTGTGAGTTTGCTTGAACAGAGGGTTTTTTAATTTTCTCGGTTCTCGCGCGAAGGTTACTAGCACTACACAGTGCATGTATCATTCTAAACTTTGACTGTGTAAATCTTTTTTGCAACACCAGGCTTAACATTAAAAGGTCATGAAGCTGGTTTGTTACATGCATACTGAGGAACCATTTCCTGTGGTTTATTCTTCTGTAGGTGTTCCTGATAGGATTTGATCTCAGATGCAGTTGTATAGTGTTTTAATTTTCCTTGACCTTCGTTTCTTACGACTAAATAAAGACGATTCCAGCGCTGTGAAGTTTAAAGACGCCATTTCGGCAATTTTGTCATCAGTTATGCTCTTTTTAAAGCGGAAATCACAATCACTTTACATGTACGTGTTGTTCAGTTTGCCATCTGCTCCCTAAATTGGGAAATATATGCGAAGGCTCATGTAACATGATTGACATATGTATGGCCCTCGACCAATCCGTTTCCCCGCACACTGGTGTGCGGACTATTCAAAATACAGGGGTTTTCTGGCAGGCGGTATTTCAACCGCCTCGTCCCTACTCCCTTTTTTGGAACACGGCTCCGCCGCCAAAACTTTAATCTCGCACCCACACAATACCGCCAGCTACGCAGGCTAGAGCCAAACTATTAAAGGTCTTTCACGCCGGTATAGATGTACAACCTGTCACCCCTTTGAGTTTTTCACCAAAAATAATTTACGTATCCAAAAGGTTAGACTGAGCGTTTCCCTCTGTGTCCAATTAACCTCTCTTCATTACATTTTATGGTGCCCTGTGATCAACAGGGAAACCAAGTTCGCATTTGTAATAAACGCTTTGGTGAAATACACTATCATGTTGCATAATGAAGTTTAAGTTCAATCAAATGATGCATTTTCACAAGTTTTACATGTTTTATAGGGATCAAAGCCTTGAAACTGATTGAAACACATAACAAAATTAGTAATTAACAAGCATTTTTACTTATTAACTGAGATTAACCGACAACCGACAAAGATCGAAATTTTTAACCGACTACCGACAAAGTAACTAAATTTTAACCGACAACCGACAAGTGGACCCCCCCATTCAGACCCTCAACCCGGCTTAAAACATAAACTTAAGCTTTAAGCTTAAAGACTCAGGATTTTTAGAGACACTTTACTTGTCTTTGTGAATGAAATTTGTTGTCTCTGTAAATGAATTACATTTCTTTTATTGATTGTTAGTGGTCTCTCTTGCAATTTTTTAATCGGTGTTTTCAGTCGTTCATGAACATTATTGCTTGCAGGAGTACTCAAAATGCCGCGCGTATCAAACGCTTTTTAAGAGGCTGTCCGCGTAAGAACCGATAAGGCAAATTTCGGTGTATCACGGATTGCCCTGATTTTTTCAGTGGAAGATAACTACCCTATCCCATGGAGAAATATCACATTTATTTGGACCAACTCAATTTTTTCTCTATTTTACAGGAAGATTTTCTCGGTCACCTAAAACTGGCCCGTTTGCCGTCAGAAGTGGTGCGATTTTGGTGAAACTTTAGAGCTCTGTCAAACCTACCTTACATAGCCGAATAAGCTGATTACTTTACAAAAAAACGTTTTAACTCTGATTAACAGTGTCAAAGTTTAATGGTTGCATTCTGTGGAAAGTTGGCTGAGATATGATTTTTTTAAAATGACCTTTAATTTGCTCAGCAGGAAAAGTAATTTGCATAACTAGAGCTGAACGGTAATTTCGCAAAAGTGGCACCTGACCCAGACTCAAGTCTATGATAAATCAGAAGTACTAAGACCAGTCTACTTCTTAATGTAATAAAATTTGTGGGTACTCTTCTCTGCGCGTTGTACAAAGTTCCGTTAATGTTCCAAAATTCGCCATTTCGACAGCAAAGCTGGAATTGTAACGGTCCGCATTTGATCGACTAATTTCCACAGTTTTAACGTTTCTAGTTATCACCAAATATCAGTAGACCCTTTAGATGTTGGAATTTTGAAAACATGAGGAGAAAACTTGGTAATCGCTTTTTCTTGTTTTTTTTCCTTGTCGACGATCAGAAGGCGACTTCATTCTCCGTATGCAAATTAGCCTTAGATGCGTCGTTTCAACAAATTGACAGGAAAAACATAACTGCTTATATTTCACATTTTTAAGGGGAAAATATCTCTTCTTTCCACGGAAAAACACGAACGATATATGACTTAGAATCCCCTTAGGTCTGTTTTTTTTTTACGAGGAAGAGGCAGTAGAAGAAGATATGTTTACGCGAATTACTATCGCCCGTCACGCATTCCCCAAGAGTGGCCGTGTGTCGATCAGTTCTTTTATGTGATTATATTTCTTTTGAAGTGATAGTTATTGACAATCATACAATTTAATCACTGTTAATTCCGATTCTTTACTGGGTGGGAAATACCGTGCTGTTGTATTTATTCATTCTACGACCGTTTTAACTGAGTCAGTATTCCCGGACGCCACCGTGAGGATGGGGTTTAATATGACAGCCCATGGTGTAATACACGATAATTAGCTACAAAGTATAGTAGTCACTTGGACACGGCCACTCTTATTCACGAGCACTAGTACAATATTTTCAATTACAGAATTAACAATTAATATTTTGGAAATAGCTCGCAAACAACTGCAGAAATACCGTGCGACACCACAGGACCGCAACTGCAAAGTCCTTTAAGCAGCATACACATTTCCTAGATCCCTAGCTAACTATAGGCTACCCTACAAACTTTAGGGTGGTATTAACAGAGCATTGTGTTTATCGCCAATTAGCAACATTTGAGTAAAAATGAGGAATGGCATGCAGAAAAAGACATTAAGTTATTGTTTACGGTCCGTCTCCTAGTAAATCCCAAAAGTTTTTGCCGGCTGTTAATCACACTAAATTAAGGATCCCTTTGTTCACTCCTGAGCTGATGGAGAAAAGCAAGTGCAATCTTGTATGAAAGACGAAAGTTTGTCAATTAGGTCTCCTTTTCTTTCCCTGGATTTGAATGGTATTTTAAAGTGACACAAGATTTTAGCATTACCACGTTGAACTGACTAGGTTGTTCTTCCTTTGACATACACATAGGTTGAAAGCTTCTGGTTGAGGGTGTTGTGGTCTCAATTCTTCAGCGATTTCTGCAACAAGCTTTTGCCTTTCGAACTCCTCGTCTTCTTGCAACAGATCTCTATGGTCAAGTTCAACTTGTATACACTTAGGACTATGTTTACGTGTTGACTCAAATGGGCCTAGAGTACAACATGGGCTGGCAATAGGTGAGCAAGGAATTGGTACGGGGGTGGGGGGAACTCCCTATGATGGCCTATACGAGGAGGTTTCGCCCGAAAGGAGTATCTTTTTCAGTCTTAAGGTATACGAAAGGGTGGGCATTTCACTAGATGAAGTATATAAAAGGGCGAGTGCGCTTACTGCAGCCTTAGCAGCATCTTTGGCGGTTCTTAAAGAAAAAAGAACTAAGTTTAAGAATTTAAGGAAAAAGTAGAAGGACTTCATTTTTCAGAAATTAATATACACGGGAGAAATTTCATCCCCTTAAGTACAAACGCTTTTAAAAGTAGAGGTGGAACAGTGGGGAGAGAGGGTGGATGGTAAAGTAGGTTAAAAATGGAGAGATGAGATGGAGCACATTCTTCAAGGGGGTATAAATACAAAAAAAAACCCAGCAATCTGGAGGCATTTTTGAAGACTGAAAACGTTATCAAAAAAAGAAAAACAGAGAAATCTTGTGCAATAAACCTCCCCGGCAAATGTGTGGACATGGTTGCTGACTGTTCAATCGTGCTCTTCTCGACCCTTCGGCGCCAAGTCTTTTCAAGTTTCTTGCGACAGGAGGAGCAAATCGGCTATATAAAGTTGAACTGAACACTAAGGTACTTTTAAGTCTCACTAATTTTTACAAAATCAGAGACATGTTTTAAACACTGTTTAAGTTCAAAAAAATTACTTTTATTGCAAGAATGGAATACTTTTCATACACGTGAACGACACCTCGACCACAATCACTCCTAGCCTCGTCCCCAGGACATTCTTCTTGGAAAATGGCAGGGGCGGGAAAGCCCTGGGGAAGAGGTTGAATCCTGACTCCGTGTAGAAAGTTCTATTTTTCCCATTTATAATGCTCTTCAAACAATCATCAGAAAACTATCTTTTACAACAAAACGGATTAACAAGTATGTATAGTATTTTAAAGGTAAGAATTGATTAGGGCAAGATACACGGCTGTCAAAAAAATAGAAATAACAAAAACTAGCTTCAGAAAACATCGCAAGATAAAATGTTAAATAGAGAAATTAGACTATATCTCTGTACGTTAAGAAACTTTTTGGCATGAAGAACAAAAAAGAATGATACTTACGTGATGGAACAAAACTTTGACTTATTTCGCTGGCTATCTGGAAATTTACGACATGTCTTCCTGCCACAGAAGTTATTTTGCCAGTATGATCCAGAGTGTGACCGGGGTATTGACAAGACCTTAGGCTCGATTTCCGCCGTCTCCCCGTCCGTTGGGGGCTCATTTTCCAGAACAGCGGCTTACAATCGAGCCTAACAAGGCCTTGATGCTCGCAAAAACCTGCCAAGTAGGTGTCTGTGCCTTGGGCAGATTGTCATTTCAGTTCCGAATACCCACCAAGCCTCGAATACGTACTCTCGCTAAAATGAGTTCATTTTCATTGTCTTTGCTACACTTGCTAAACTTAGACAAGTGACAGCTGGCTAAGTGCGACGTAATATCATCCATGCACTTTGTGACCAACACATTTTCCTCCACACCCCTACTGGGACCTCACTCTGTCTACAATCGCGCGGAAGAACTGCTTGATGAAATAGCCGAAAAAGCCATTTTTCACAATTGATCCCTTCGGCGATTTCATTGACAAAACTATATTTGAAACTGGCACCTGTAGCATTATAATTCAATCAGATTGAAACCAAAACAAGATCATCGTTGGAATTCGCATGTTATACCCTAACAAAAACTAGAAAGATACTCCCTATTGCGTTTATTCACTGAAAAAAGGAACTATTTTTTCCGTTTCATTCTGCTGCCGATAAACGCTTTAAAGATCTTTGAATGAAACTGAAATTTACTGCTAATTTAAGATAGAAAAAGTGTGGGGCATTTTTTTTTATCATAGTGCCATGTACAAAGATCTGCCTTCTCCTGATAAGCAAATATCATTATAAAGCTTACGACGTTAACGCTATTTTAAATTTTTAAGGCACGCAAAAAAGAGTGCCCAAAAATTTTCGTGTGCTGACAAGAGGACTTACCTTGCAAGTGAACTCTTATTTTTTATCATTATCAATAACTATCATTTAAAAAGAAAGATGATAATATTATAGAATTGATCGACACAACGCTATTGTTTTCTAATCGACCACCCCTCTTAAGGAATGCGTGACAGGCCACAGTAATTGGATGATTTTAAGCCACGCAAACATATATCATCACAGGCAGTCCAAGCGCACTATTTGTGGGTTCGGGCTTCAGAGGTCATTCGGTCGGAATATACTAGAATTATTAGTGTATTATCTGATGCCAAATAAATGCAAAAAGTCTTAAAGATATGAAGTCTTCTTGTTTGTCTATCGGTACTAGTAGCCTTTAAGATAACGAAAATCGATATTTCTTGCATTATTACATGTGATTCGGGCCCTTAAAGATCGAATTTTATCACATGTATTCGAATCTACAACGCTAAGGGAAAAAAAATCATGATCACGAGAAATGTTAATTAAAAAAGCTCCCTTACCTTTCGTTCATAGCCACTCTGTGTCCTACGGCTGGTTTAAACGCCGTTTAGTCGACTTTCTTTCCATCGAGTACTGAACACTATAAAAGTATAGTGTTCAGTACTCGATGCAAAGAAAGTCGACTAAACGGCGTTTAAACCAGGGGATTCTAAGTGATGGTTTGTGTTTTTCTGTGGAAAGGAGAGTTATTTTTCCCCTTAGAAATGTAAAATGTAAGGATTATATTCAGCTGTATATTTCCTGTCAATTTGTTGAAACAACGCATCTAAAGCTAATTTGCATACGGAGAATGTGACATTCATCGTCGACAAGAAAAAGACCCAAGGAAAAGCGATCACTAAGTTTTGTCCACATGTTTTCAAACGTCCAACATTTAAATGGTCTAATGACATTTAGTGATATTAGTCGATCAGATGCGGACCGTTACAATTCCAGCTTTGCTGTCAAAATGGCGAATTTTGGAACATTAACGGAACTTTGCACGGCACGCAGAGAAGAGTGCCCACAAATTTTATTGCGTTAAGAAGTAGACTGGTCCTAGTACTTCTGATTTATCATAGACTTGAGTCTGGGTCAGGTGCCACTTTTGCGAAATTACCGTTCAGCTCTAGTTATGCAAATTACTTTTCCTGCTGAGCAAATTAAAGGTCATTTTAAAAAAATCATATCTCAGCCAACTTTCCACAGAATGCAACCATTAAACATTGAGACTGTCAATCAGAGTTAAAACTTTTGTTTGTAAAATAATCAGCTTATTCGGCTATGTAAGGTAGGTTTGATAGAGCCCTAAAGTTTCACCAAAATCGCACCACTTCCGACGGTGAACGGGCCAGTTTTAGGTGACCGAGAAAATCTTCCTGTAAAATAGAGAAAAAATTGAGTTGGTCCAAATAAATGTGATATTTCTTCATGGAATTGGATAGTTATCTTCCACTGAAAAAATCAGGGCAATCTGTGATACACCGAAATTTACCTTATCGGTTCTTACGCGGACAGCCTCTTAAGAGGGAAAGCTTTAAATTCGATAAAATGTTTTAAATGAATTACCAGTTAATTATAAAGCGTCTGAAGCATACAGGTTAAGTCAGTCTTCCTGATTTCCTGTCATTTTTCTCATTTATTTCCACAGCAGAGACATACAATGAAGCTGTTCTAGGTTTTGGGTTTTTCGACGATTTATGGAGAAAGTTAGCTCTTCCTTGTAAGGAACAGGCGCGAGACACTAACTTTCAATGCAGGCAAAATAATTTGGCAGTCCATGGCCCTATCAAGATTGCCTCTCTGCCACTAAAGCAGTACAAGCCAGAAGACATTTCAGTCGGTGTTGACGGCGAAATTATCATCTTACACGGTCAGCATCGATCAGAGAGAGAAGATGGATTTTGAATATTGAGTTTAAAAAGATTATTAAGCTGCCTGACGGAGTTGATCCAACAACAGCAAAGTCACGTGTGATCAAAAATCTAAAAAGTGGTAGTGTTCTTCATCTTGAAAGCAGCAGACGCGTTGAAGAGAAAGCAAAACAAGACGACTGCAAATTTCAGGTTAAATTGGATCTGCGTGGATTCAGAGCAGAAGATAGCAAGCTGCAGCTTCGTAGACATAAGCTCACAGTCACAGGAAAACACAAATCAAACGACCAAGGTTTCTATTTTTCACGTGATTACAACCATCGTGTTTTGTTGCCTGATGACGCAGACCTTGGTTCAGTGACGTCACGCCTCTCCAAAAACGGCTTGTTAATCATAGAGGCGTCACGTGACCCAGTTTTACTGCCGAGTGACAGAAATGTGGACGTCTCCACGGAAATTGATGAGCCACAACCTGAAGAGCAGGCCAAAGAGTGGAAAATGGTGATACAGAAGAACAGAACAAAAACTGAATTCGCCGCGTTGGCAAACTGCAAAGCTTTACTTGGTCCCTGAAAACAGTTGCTTACCTTTTCTTACATTTCTGATCAAATTTTGCCTAGGCATAAAAGTAATTTGTCGCATGCGCAAGTGAAGTGCACCTCATATAATCGCGCGGCTCATTCCGATGACTACATATCTGAGAATTTTACTCTAAAGAGATGTTTGGTTGTTTCACTTTGCTCCCTTTGCTGTTTTGAAATCAATTTTGAGAGACAAATAAGCAAATAATGATGTTGGGCTTAAAGAATCTACTGTAAGAACAGTTTTCATTAATTTCGAAGCGAGTTTCTTTATCATTCAATTTAAAAATAAAATATATGAGGTCTATGAGTGAGCGTTTTTCCCATAAAATTTTGTATTTTTTTTGTATTTTTTTTTTGCGTTAACTTTATTTTTTTTGGCCTTTTTAAGCTTGAAGGGTTTGGATTGAATTTTCTTTTGGGGGTTTCAAGAGATAAGTGGCTATAATATTGATTATTGGCACAATGGAATAAGGCGGTCAGTGGTTAGAGTAGAATAAAAGTTTTTGAAACGAGTAGTATAGGTCTCACTTGTGCTTAACTACCCAATTTTTTGACATATATTGAAGTACTGTTAACGATGAAAAAGCCAGTAAGCATTATTCAGCCGTGAGTTGTCATTGATTTTCACTTGATAATGACATCAAACTTCACATACATATGTGAAGTTTGTTTTTGTTTTATTCATAGGTCCAGCCATATGGTGTGAAAAAATAGCTGAATTGTGCACTTTGGGGTAAAAGCATCAAACTCGGCACAGTGATAGTGCTAGGTGTGCTAATATTTTTTAGCTATGGACCCCACTCAAGTATGCGCGGGGGGGAGGCACATTTTGTCCTTGGGAGAGGGTTCATGGCCTTTTTGTTTTGGTCCGGAAGACTCAAAAAAGGGTAGAAAGCGGTCTAAAAAACTTTTGCATTTTCATTTTCTTAATAGTAGTGCAAGATGAACCCTATAAAATACCTGTTACCTACTTTTCTGAGAGATTTTCTGAAATTATTTTTAAAAAGTGTCTAAATGATTCTTGTCAGAAGGAAAAGCCAAGTAGAAGCATGTTAAGCTCTGAAGGGCGGAATTAATTTGAGTTAAACCATTACAATATTATGCATGCACCCGCTGACACTTCAAAACACTTCATTAATATTTTTGAGACACTTCCTGGTGGAACAAACAAGACTGCATACGGGCTATACGAAAGGCCGGGCTACTCAAGGAAATTCAACACGGCGGACAGGAATGGCTGGTCTTCTTACAGGGGCACCCAACGACAATATAGTTCAAAACCACTTAAACAAAGCATTGTTAAACGTATTTTAGGGTTTGAACGGTAGATATAGACATATTTTTATCTTTACATTTTTTTATCTTAGTTTATATTTTTACGGCGGGCGACAAGAATAGCCCGCAGTTTTAATCTCCAGGTTGTTATTATGCATGCATCGCAGGTATGTAGCCAGCATTCGTTTGGGCTTCCACTTATAGGAATGAATGGAATTCACAGAGGGCAATTTGATCACTCGCATTTGGATCTTCTCTCGTCACTTAGAATCTTTTCACGCGTGTTTCGAACATCTATCACTTGAAACTTGCGCGAAGCGCAGTGTTGGCCGTAAAAGCGTTTTCATCTTCCATCGCTGTCGCCCTCACTCCGTAATCTTTGGTGTTTCTTGTTTTCAAAAATATATTGATCTCTCTTACACTCTATTATCATCTTTACAACAACATTATCAAAAATAAAAGTCCTAAGTTGAGGAGAAAAGGGAGAAAAGAACGAAAAAGCCTATAGTTCACATCAGTTCGAAGAACCCCTACTTTTATCCTAAGTGGAACACATAAGAGATATTTCTCGCATTCTTAAAGATAACACTACTCGGTAAGCTATTAAGTGCAGGTTTTGTAGTACTTGATGCACTACCAGTTGTGCATGCCAGGAGTAAAAACTCAAACCGTCGAACAAACCTATGATGACTTCATATGCTACGCCAGCACTGCCTTCGTAGAACCGAAATGATTCAGATTATTCAGTGTTCAGATTCTCTGAGCTATCTAGAACGAATGCATCAGGACTGGAGCAGTGTGATATTTGCTGTGATATCTCACAGCAAGTTCACAACACATAAAGAGCAAAACAAACAAGCAAACACATAAATAGCAATGTGTAGATTTAACGCCATATAGAGATGGTGTTGAAGTCTCTCTTGCCTTAAATGGAGACCACACAATTGTTTAGAAGAACCCCACAGAAAGAAACACTGATAGTGAAGAAGCCTCACATTTCTCAGTTTTTAAGAAGTTTCACCGAGATCATCCTGGTCCGATAGCATAGACAGTATAGTATTGAGACACAGTCAAGAAAAATCATACAGAATCGAGCTGCTCTTTATAGCTTTTAAGATTTAACTTTGTGATTCGATATCGCAAAGATTCATCGTGAGAATCCACTTCAAATTTATGTAAGTCTCCTGGTGTCGATAAAATCGACCATAACCCCAGTTCTTCCCCCTGCAACTGGTTCTTTACATGGCACAGCAATCATAAGGGCTCTCGAGATATGAAAACTGTTATAAGGTGTTGTACTTTTACCACGCAATCAAAAAATGCAATCAGACATCGGCTTTCTTAGGGCGAGAAAACCTCCTGGACCACAAGGCTGCCTTATGGAGAAGCCACTGAACTTTTTACATCCCTTAGGAAACTTTGAAGGGTGTTCAAGACATCATGCCCCGGTGCTTAAGAGATTTGTTGTCCTAATGTCTGACCACACACACCGGAGTCAGAGAGTCAATGATGCCAAAAAAGTTCCGGCTATTTGCACAAAAGGGAAGAAACCTTGAGAAATTCACCACTATTTCAGCACACTAATAGCCGGAGAGTGCCCTAGCAAAGATGTCTTAACGTGACAAAAGCGTAATGCGACATTGGGCTACGGGGCATGGAAAAGCGATGCACTGCACCACAAAGTATTCTGCGGGAACACTTCCCGTAAACAGGTACCACATGAATTACCTGTTGGAGAGAGAGTTAAGATGGAATACAATGACACGAACGGAACTCGGAAGAAGACAGAGGAGATTCTGCTGATCTTGACAGCAATGCGATAAATTTTCTGTTGAGATCAATTCGCACTCGCTCTGGAAGGGTTATCTCCTTGTCGCATGGAGCGGTAGCTTCGTACCAATAGACCCGACTAATTCCTTGTATTTGTCAATGAGACGATGGTTTCGAGTGCTCGTTAACAACCTTTAAGGTCACCTTGCCGACTTGCTGATAAGAAAGGAAGCTGCCATCGTTGACTGAATTGCGAAGTGCGATCCATGATGACTGTGGTTTCAGTTCTTTACCCCTTTGAGTAACGGGTGAACTTGACGACTAAATTCATGAATCGTGAAAATGGGTTTATAGCGCACGTGATACGTGAAATTTGTCAAAATTTACAAGTGAAACGGGACCAGGACCCCCACCCTTGCTACACTCTTATGAATGGTGCAACGATGATCAGGAGATTAAATAGCCTAAACGAGTGCCTTAAATCATGTAGTTTATTTGCGCAGGTTGAAACATGCTCTTACTAGACCAGGACGAGCACACCCCCCCTCCCCTCCATAAACACCACCACCACCACCATCACCACTACCATGGAGATGAAGGATAAGTTCAGAGGAGAAACTAATCGGTAAATGATTTAAAATTATGCCAGAATTCTGGAAAGGTCATTGTGCTCTTGCTCACAAGAGAAACTTATACAAACATGCATACAGAGATACTCCTACTCCTCCCCCTAAGCTGTGTTAAAACCTTTCCCCCACGCCACCTAGAAAGTTAGATTAAATAGACGTTGTTAAACTTCCCTAGGACACCACGACTTATTGATATGGCAAGATCGGCTTAACTTTGCAGCTTTCTTTTCAATAACAGCAGTTAGTTTGGAAACTGAAACAACCCCACGCACCTAAGTACAGAATGTCCCCCCCTGACTAGGGTCCATGGCTAATATTGTTCAGCAGCCAAAGTACCATTACCATGCCAAATTCGGTGCTTTTAACCCTAAGTGCACAATGTCTTCACCATATTGCTTGACTAGGGGAGGTTATTGGTCATTAAATTTATGCCTGATACTACGCACCAGCATCTCAAAAAGGGAAATAGCCATTTTTTTCTGAGATCCCTGACCTCTAAATCCATCCTATCCCAATGAGAAAAAAAAATCTTAACAAGCAAGTATACTTACACTAAACGTTTAGATGATGAAAGCTCAACTTCAATGCATGAACACAACGCACGACTAGATTGCACTTGGTGCTTTATCACAGGTAAATAGATAGTTTATTACAACTAACTTACGCCATTCGAGAAGATCGGTTAAAGAGTTACTTTATAATTGAGAGAAGGCTATTCGCATTATCGCTTCTCTTAATTCTTGATGAAGCTAAGATATACGCACATGGCACCTGCGTGGTTTACGAGCCCAGGAGTGTGAACAAAGTGCGTGTTATAAAAACCATTTTCTTCTTTTACCCTGATGACGTCAGACTACCACCTAAACCTTTCGCGCTTAGTAAACCGACGGGCTGCTGGATTTTCCTGAAAGTTCGAGAACTGAACTACTTGTTTATTCACGAGTAACAGAAAAACAACCAAGAATTCTTACCAATTGCTGACAAATGAGCTACCACCCCATTGAGACCCTCCTTAAAGTACTTAGTATCGAGGTGTCTGTGACAAATTAGGTTTGATATTGGTATATAAATAAAGGTTTTGCCTCTTTCGCCTCCGATTTTCTGTAGAAAGAGTAAGATGCCGAATAATACGGAGAGAGAACTCTCCCAGTCTCCTTAACCAGGTAAAAGACGCTGTAGCACCCTATACTCCATAGTTGTAAAGAAAAACACCATGCAAATGAAACCAGGCCTTTGTTTTTTAAGAGATAATTTCGCTAAACGCCTTAAGTATAATGTCTATTGGAAAAGTAGTGGAGTCTCTAATTAACGACCAACGATAAAAATGCAAGATAAGTCACATTTACTCGTTTTCCAACTTTTATTTCATCAACTTCAACTACAGAACTTATGCCTTTGTGACTATGCTCTAGGCGTAATATTCGACAACTTAATTTATCTATTGAAAACTCTAAAAACTAAAGAGCAAAACACTTCGAACCTAAAAAAAGTTGTAGAGGTAATAACGAATTAACACAAAATAACATTTTCACAAATTGTATGGGGCAAAAGACTTTAGCGTAACAAAAAACCCCTACTAAAAGACAGAAACCGAAACAGAAAAAAAAATTATAAAAACTGTTATTACTATCATCCTTGTTTCGCTTTTTAAAAACGATGAACAAAAAAGGCAAGTGAAACTATAAACTAACTCTGTACAATTCTCAATAATTATCAGAATAAGCCTGTTATCCTCTAAGAGGTGTTAAATTGCTCCAAAAAAAGCTGATACTACGCATACTGAAATGTTGCTCTATGTTTCTAGCCTTAAGAATTTTAACAAAAAATATAACAGGAGTTAAACATGTTTTGCTAAAGAGTAGGTAATGCCTTACAATAAGCCACCATAGTTCATTCAGTTTTTTTCTGTTCAACTGTATCAACACTCGCTACTGGTTTGGCCTGCTCTTCAGGTTCTTGCTCACCAAGTTCCATGGAGACTTCCACGTTTCGTTCCTTTGGTAACAAAGCTGGGTCACGTGAGGCTTCTATGATCAGCAAGCCTTCCTTAGAGAGTCGTGACGTCACTGAACCAAGGTCTGCGTCATCAGGCAACAAAACGCGATTACTGTAGTCACGTGAAAAATAGAAACCTTGGTCTTCTGATTTGTGTTTTCCTGTAACTGCGAGCTCATGTCCACGAAGCTGGACCTTGATATCTTCTGGTTTAAATCCTCGCAGATCCAATTTAACCACGAACTTGCCATCGTCTTGTTTTGCTTTTTCTTCAACGCGCCTGTCGCCTTCAAGGACAAGAACGTTGCCTTTGTTCAGAGTTTTGATTACACGCGATTTCACTGTTGTAGAATCAACTCCATCTGGCAGCTTAATAATCTTTTTAAACTCATTATTCTCAAATCCATCTTCTCTCTCTGATCGATGCTGACCATGTAAGATGATATTTTCGCCGTCCACATCGAGTGAAATGTCTTCTGGCTTGTACTGCTTTAGTGGCAGAGAAGCAATCTTGATTGGGCTCTGCAGTGCCAATTTATTTTGGCTGTGTTGAAAGCTAGTGTTTCGCGCCTGCTCGTCAGAAGCAAGAGCTATCTCTCTCCATAGATCATGCAAAAACCCAAAACCTGGAACAGCTTCATCATAGTCTCTGCTGTAGAAATAAATGAGAAAAATGACAGTAAAGTCTGTAAGACTGACTTAACCTGCATGCCTCAAACGTTTTTAATTATTAACTGGTATTTTTTTTACACAAACACTGATTTCCTCACCTTTGTCGGTAAGAATTGAGTTATTGCGCAATTTTGGTCACACAAGAATCCTAATTTTCAGGCACTTTCAGTTTTCTTTTCCCTTGATTTCTCAATAATACTTCTGACCGAGAATTCTTGCTTGTCGTCAGTCGTTTTTAATGAAAGCTTGCATTTCATCACTCAAAAATTTAACTCGGTGAGGATTTAAGGGGAGGAGACGTTAAGTTTATTTAGTGACTAACGCTTATAGAAAGAAGTCTTAAAACGATGAAGCTTTGTAAAAAACTTACCGGTACGTGGGATAATAGGATGGAAATCCGAAAACGAGAGCCATGTTATTGAAACCCTTGCTTGCAATTCCACTCAGTTGAAAATCTCCTGCGAAATCTTGATTCTTCAGAGAACGTTTTGAACTGTTTGTCGGTGAGCCTGAAACGCACTTTTATAGCGAAAATTTTCTTTCTCGAACCATCGATCGTTACTAAAATTAAATACCCATAGTCAGCGTTTTGTAATAATGACTGGCTGTTTTTCTGATTTTCGTGAAAAGACCAGAAGTTTCTCGAAAAATTACTTTCTTGAAGTATCGATGCCAGGTACTAAAATTAAATCATTCGTCACTGGTTCGTAAGATACGTAAGATTTTCTGTTATTCGTGAATTCACGAGAAGTTTCTCGAAGTTTCGAGATAGTGAAGCAGTTTTACATCGCGCGAAAGGATTTTTGGGATATTCTAACCTCATACACAACAAATTATACTAGAGCAAAATGGCGGACACCGGAACGGTATGTTTCGTGGTGACATATATTGCCAACAAGTGTTAGAGTTAAAAGAAAATCAGATTAGATGATACTTCACTGATGTCTGAGTCGCATATAATAGCTGCGATCTAACAAAAGACATAGTAACATTTCGGAACTCATATTTACATCTTACGTTCTCATCTCAGAAGTTGGAATCAGTTTTCTTCGCCAGCGGCGTACACAAGCATTGCCTCTTTACCGGTGGAAACTATCACATCGGCAGCTCGCTCGCTCGCAGCTAAATCTCCTAACCAGGGCCAATATTTAAAGTGTTGTCTTCCTATACTAAACAAGGAGGGAAACCGAAGTTAAAATTTTTGAGGCATTAGTAAGTTTGCCTTGGTTAAATGACGGTTCGGTGAATTTTATTTATTATTGTTACTTTTATTTCCATATGTTAACATGTTTCTTAAAGTACAGCTTGCTAAATTACAACCTCGGAGAAAGTCGCCAGATGCACGGAAGTCGGATCAATTCCTGTTGATCTACAGTAAAGCAATAACTCGAGAAGAAACTGTGAAGAAGCTGCAAATTTGCCGCACTTGTCGAAAATTGTTCATTTTCATTTTCCTTGTCGCCAGTCTTTGTATCTTTTCTGCCATGGACGTGTATTGCGTTTAGTTCTTCTTTTGTATACATTGGAAACTTGTCGGGCTCGCTTGTGTCCGCTTTTTGGTACGAATTCTCGTAACGAAAAACAACTTGTGTGTACGAAAGATAACGCAACGTAATGACACTACATTGAGATCTTAACAGTGTGTTTCCTAGCAAGAAACATTTGAAGTTTTTTTTTTATTTTATTTATTTATTTATAATTTTTTTTTGGGTGGAGAGTAGCGTTGCGTGACGACACTAAAAACAGCTGTGCAGCACTGTGTACGCCAATTTGTCAGTTGTTGTATATGAGGTCAGACTATCGCAAAAAAACCTTCTGCACGATGTGATGCTGAGGGTGGGGGGACAAATTACCCTGGTGTTGTTTCCTCGAATTATTTTTCGGTCACTGACTGGGGGTAAGAGCGGAAGCAAGCGAACTTCAAAAGTGTTAACTCTTTCAAGACTAAAGGAAATACAAATCATACATTGCCCTCGCCGGCACCAAAGTTACATAGGCTGGAGACAAGTATAAACGAAACCAAAATAACTCAATTTTGTCTGAAACAGACTGCATAATGTGTTCGCGCGCTCTGATTCCAGGTTTGCTACCGTATAAACAATCGAAGAAATTCACGTAAATTTCACAAGCGAACGTAGAAGCTGTTCCCGACAACAAGAAGGCAACGAAATTCGGTTTGGCAATTTTTACAGGAAGACCTTTTTCTGTTTATAAACCTGAATATATCGATGAAACTGGTGAAAAAGGGTTTTGTTTTACAAATGCAATTGTCTTGCGTTGCGTTATTCAGCTGACATGTTCATAAATATGCTTAAACCTAAATTAAATGGGTTTTTACAGAATGGTTTCAAATGCAGAACGATATCACAAATTTTTGAACAATTTACCCGCAAGAGCGAAACAAATGCCTTCAAAAAAATTTTATTCGTCGGCGAGAAAACGTGACAGCCGTTCGGTTATTTGCGAGCCAAAATTGTCAATAGTTGGCAGCAATATACATGAGTTACAAATTATCATTCCTGTGCTCAATAATCTCACTGTTTTAGAATATACTAAAAAGATTTTCACCTCAGTGTCGCTGGCTCAGGGTGTTGGTTATTTACCGCGCCGCGAACCTCCACTTTAGTGAATAATTGTCATATAAAAGTATTTATCTTAAATAATTTGCAGCTTTCTCACAGTTTCGTCTGGGTTATTCGATAAATGTATAGTTCAACGGGAATTGACCTGACTGACCGACATCTTGTGATTAACTCGATGGTAGTAGTTAAGCAAGCGATTGTAATTTACGAAGACTAAGTTACCGAAGTTGCAAAAATTATTCATATTTCCCTTTTCCTCGTTTTAAAGTGTGCGAAGATAACATTTTAAACATTGGCTGCTATTGGGAGATTTTGCTGCGGTGTTATTTAAGTATACCATGCTGTTCAAGTGAGCAAACGATGTCAAAGTTCCCACCGGTAAAAAGGTATTGCTTGTGTGCGCCAGTGGCGAAGAATATGTTCCAACTCCAGCATCAAGCGGCGTTCGCTAATTATACAAAACGTGAGATGTAAATTATGAGTTCCGAAATGTTACAAGGTCTTTTAATATGAGATCGCAGCTATGATGTTTGACTTAGACATAAGTGAGGTAGCGTCCGATCTGATTTTCTTTGAACGTTAACACTTATTGGCGTATAAGTCACAACGAAAGATGACGTTCGTGTGTCCGCCATTTGGTTCTTATCATTTATTGGAAATGGGGGAAGCCTATCCCGAAAAACCTTTCGCGCGATGTAAAACTGCTGGACTTTCTCGAAACTTCGAGAATCTTCTCGTGTGTTCACGAATCAGGCAAAAAACGACCGGGTCATTCTTACGAAACGCTGACAAATGATTTAATTTTAGTAACTGGCATTGATAGTTCAAGAAAGTAATTTTTCGAGAAACGTCTAGTCTTTTCACGAAAACAAGCTAGAAAAACAACAAGTCATTTTTTTACAAAACGCTGACTGTGGGTATTTAATTTTAGTAACAATAGATCGTTCGAGAAAGAAATTTTTCTCTTTAAAAGTGTGTTTCAGGCTCACCGAGAAACAGTTCGAAAAGTCCTTTGTAGACTCAAGATTTCGCTGACAATGTTCAAGAAGTGGAATTACAAACAAAGTTTTCGATGACATGGCTCTCGTCTTCGGACTTCCAACTTATTATCCGATGTCCCGGTAAATTCTTCGGAAACAGATTTGTTCCTTTGTCGGTAGGAATTGAGTTATTGCTCAATTTTGCTCACACTAGAAGCTTAATTTTCCGGCTTGTTCATTTTGTTTTTGTTTTTGTTTTTTTGCCTTCTTTTGTGGACAATAGTTCCGCCCGAGTATTCTTGCTTGGTGTGAGTCGTTTAATACGAAAGAGGACATCTCATTATAAAAAAAACTGAACTCAGTGAACGGTTAATGGAAAGAGGGGTTGAGTTTATTCTCTGTGACTAACCTTTATAGAGGGAAAGCTTTTAAGACGATGAAACTTTTTAAATAAATTACCAGCTAGTTATAAAGCGTCTGAACCATACAGGTTAAGTCAGTCTTACCTACTTTACTGTCAATTTTCTCATAAATTTATTTCTACAGCAGAGAGTACAATGAAGCTGTTCCAGGTTTTGGGTTTTTGAATGATATATGGAGAGATTTAGCTCTTCCTTATGACGAACAAGCGCGAGACACCAGCTTTCAACGCAGCCAAAATAAGTTGGCAGTCCAAGGACCAATCAAGATAGCCTCTCTCCCACTAAAGCAGTACAAGACAGAAGACATTTCACTCGATGTGGACGGCGAAAATATTATCTTACACGGTCAGCATCGATCAGAGGGAGAAGATGGATTTGAGAATAATGAGTTTAAAAAGATTATTAAGGTGCCAGACGGAATTGATCCTACAACGGTAAAGTCGCGTGTAATCAAAAACCTAAAACGGGGCAGCGTTCTGGTCCTTGAGGGCGACAGAATCCTTGAAGAAAAAGCAAAACAAGACGATGGCAGGTTCGTGGTTAAATTGGATCTGCGTCGAAGACCAAGGTTTCTATTTTTCACGTGACTACAGCCATCGCGTTTTGTTGCCTGATGACGCAGACCTTGGTTCAGTGACGTCACGACTCTCCAAGGAAGGCTTGCTAATCATAGAAGCGTCACGTGCCAGCTTTGTTACCAAAGGAACGAAACGTGGAAGTCTCCATGGAACTTGATGAGCAAGAACCTGAAGAGCAGGCCAAACAAGTATCAAGGGGTGATACAGAAGAACAGAACAAAAACTGAATGAACTATGTTGGCTGCGGTATTGTAAGGCGTTACCTACCCTTTGGTAAAACATGTTTAACTTTTGTTATATTTTTTATTAAAATTCTTTAGGCTAAAAAAGTAAAGCAACATTTTAGCATGCGTAGTATCAGTTATTCTGATAATTTTTAAGAATTGTAGAGAGTTAGTTGATAGTTTCACTTGCCTCTTTTGTTAATCGTTTTTAGAAAGCGAAAGAAGGATTATAGTAATAAGGTTTCTTTCTTTTTAGTGAGGGTTTTTTGTTACGCTAGAGTTTTTTGTCCCATAAAACTTGTGAAAATGTTATTTTGCATTAACTAGTTATTATTATCTCTATAACTTATTTTAGGCTCGAAGTGTTTTGCTGTTAAGTTTTTTGAGTTTTCAAGGATAAATTAAGTTGTCGAATATTACGCCAAGAGCATAGTCACAAAGGCATAAATTCTGTAGTTAAAGTTAGTGAAATAAAAGTTGGAAAACGAGTTAATCTGACTTATCTTAATTGTGTTTTGTATTATGGTCGTCGAATAGAGGCTCAACTGCATCTCAAAAAGACATTAGGCTCAAAACGTTTAGCGGAATCATCTCTTGAAAAAGCGAGCTGATTTAATTTTTCTTCTTTTTTACATTTCTGGTGAACGTTTGCTGAATCGTCTTTACCTGGCTAAGGAGACTGGGAGACCACTCCCTCCGTATTATTCGACATATTACTCCTTCTTACGAACAAGTTTGCCGACATCCTCTTGTCGAAGTCATTTCCGCGAAATCTGAGGCGAAAGAGGTAAAACCTTTATTTATTTACAAATACCAAACTTAATTTGTCACAGACACCTCGATACCGGGAACTTTAAGGAGGGTCTCAGTGGGGTGGTAGCTTTGACGGTTGACGGTAATAAATCCCTTCCAATTTTGAGGGTTGGTGGTTAAATTTTGGAGCTCTTGACTGTCGACGGTTATCAAGTGGAAATTTAGTCGAAGAGTTTGAGAAAATATTAACTTCTGTATTTAATTAAAATGACCTGTTGTGTTTCGTAGGTTGTCTTTACCTTTCAGTGATGAAATTTCGAAATATTTGCAGATATAATCAAGTTGTAAGAGGCCAACCATTTTACTTCTGGTGTGCTCGGAAGGAGGGATGTTTGATATGGTGTACGTATGGTTTTCTTTAACCCCTTCATTCATTATGAATGTTATCTTTTAGAGTATGGCTTGCATGATTTTTTTGCTTCCACCAACACTTTGTAGGATATTTTTTTTGCGTGGTTGGGGTTGAAAAAGAAGGCTTTTCATTACGAGTCAAACTATACACTTAAGGATCTGTGAAATACTCTTTGAACAAACCTATTAATTTTCATCTAAGAGTTTTTGACTGAGATGGGACCCCTACGCTTTGGTGAAATTAAAGGGTTCAAGGAATGCGGAGCATATCTTGGATTGATAGGGCTGCCTTGCGCGGAGTACGAGCTCAACGAGCGCAGTAACCGCAAGTTTATCTAGAGGGGTCTGGGGGCATGCTCCCCCAGAAAATTTTGAAATTTAGATCTTCTGAAATCACTGGAAACACGTTTAGTTCTACCAATCCTGAGAAAATTTTTTCAAATTTTTATCAGTATTAAAAAAGTACGATCATGTTTCAGGAGCCCTGAAGTCCATTAAATGGCTTAACTTAAGGGATAAACTGCTTTTTTGCTTAAAGAACCTCTCACCTGGACAGACGCTTTCAATAGGGAGTTTAAGATACGGAGACTACGGACTACGAACTACGGCTGGACGAGCGTTGTCCTTTTTTTGTAGCACTGGGTTGAGTAGCGCAAATATAGAACGTTAAGATTGCAGTACAGACAGTAGACTACGAGAGAAGAGGCGGAGAGGGAAACAACACGCAAAGATTTTCTTGTTTTCATCACAGTTCACAAAAATGCAAGTCAGTTTTGCATTTGATCTTATCTTTAGAACAATGAACAAATTCTTCCATACTTGAAGGAAGCAATTTCGTCGGGTGAAATTGGTAAACAAAATTTTGGTTGTGCAGGTTTTATTTTTTTCGCCCATGAATTCTTATGTCAAATATTAAAGAAATAGACAGAAATAGTAACAGCTCATTTATTAGATTTAGAAGATGGACTTCTCCGACTACTGATCTGATTTAGTTTGAAGTATTGAAATGCCGAGTTTCGATTGTCTCGAAGATGTTTACATCATTTTCATTCAATTCAGCAAATGCGATACAAAAACTCGCATAAACAAAGGTTACACAAGTAGAAAGACACACTAATCAGTTCGAACAAACATTGAAACTTTTCAAGTGCGAAGTGAAAGTAAAGTACCTGCATGATTTCTCTTCTCCTCGGCCGTCAATCTGAATTCTGCGTATAAACAGCACAGCTTGTTTAAATATGAGCTTAGCTAGATAAAAATGTTGTCACAACGGTGGATTAAAAGCGTAAATCTGAGTAGAAATTAGACACAACTTACATATTTCACTTCCCCCCTCACTTAAAGCAGGTGAATTGAGAACATTTTCACGAAAAGACGAGATTATTGAACTACCGAGACGGCAAAATACGAACAAAATGTTCTCCGTAGTCTCGACTACACGAAACAGCTCAACAACTCACCGTAGCCGCAGGAATACGCGGGAAAAATGAACAGTCACGTGGTTTTGATCATGCGCAGTAGCATGTTTAACCGTAGCCGTAGTCCGTAGTGCTGCAGAACGACCGATACCTCATTCACGTACTGATTAGAAGCCATGCAAAACAGGTTTGGTAAAAAGGAAGAATTCTGCCAGACTCTATCTGATGGCAAGCAGGGTTTTCTGAGACACTTTTTGTCGATGATTTTGAGCAATGCAAGGAAATATTGGAGAAAGGACACATGTAAGAAATCGTTCTTGAATCCAACCTTAGGGAGACGTTTTACAAGCCGAATAGACATGCGGCAGAAAATTAGCGTGGCTAATATTTATTTGGAGTTTCCCTTACTATTCAACTCAACCTGTGCCTAACTTCGACGTACTTTCAGTACAACGGCAAATACTACAAACAGTAACACGGTACAACTATGGGCTTTCCAGTTTCTGTTGTAGCAGAAAGTGTTATGCGAAACATCCAGGAACAAGTCCTAGCTACATATACGTGAACTATATCTTTTTGGTTGCGCTACGTTGACTACACTTTTAACGCTGTATACAAAAGACGAAATCGACGATTTTCACCAACACGTTAAAAGACAGAACGCAGACATACAGCCTTACCACGAAGATCGAAAACGGTAAAATACCTTTTCTAGACTGCCTGGTCACTCGCAATTAACAGCAACAGACTACCAACGACATAAAACCACACACGATCTAACTAAGGTGACTTATGTGTATAGATAGCATTGTGTACTATACGCTCCAGGCACTTAGCAGTAATGGGTAGCAGAGAAATAGATGTATTATTGTCAAAAACTTCTCTGTTATCACTCTTATGAACAGGGGTGATGTTAGCAGATTTCCATAACGTAGGCGTTACACGAGATCTCAACGATGAATTGAACAGATGAGCTAAGGTTATGGATAGTTCTTTTGCACAAGCTCTTAGAATTCGGGTCGGTAGATTATCCACGCCAAGAGCTTTACTTGTATCAAGTTTGCTCAAAATTCCTTGTACTTCTGAAGATTTAGTTGTGACACAACTTAGGGGAGGAGATAAATTGGCACCTGAAGAAGATTTAGAATAAATGGATTGGAAAAAACTTGTTTAAAAGCTCCACTTTGGAAGTCAAGTCAGTTGGGTGAACGTTGCCAAAAACGACAGTCTCTGGAATTCTTTTGGCTTTACGAAGACCAGAAATGTTTAGGATTTTCTTGAAGCTTTCCTGACAGGGATTGGTTGAGAGTAACTAGAATTAAGGTGGAAACGTCAGTCACTGTCTACAACAGTGCTGTTCAGAACTACGTTCACTCGGACGATCATGCTGAAACTGCTTATTCGAGCTCTATTATGGATCAAAGCTAGACCTTCGTCAAGATCGATTCAGGTAGGTGCAACTTTTTCATATGCGAAATATCCGGAGAAATGTTTTACCCAAATTTGTACAGTTTTGTATGGAGACGCTATGCTGGTGCCCATTCGAACGGGCGGAGACCAACAGAGACATCAGTCATCACGCGCTGAGTTTTGCTACGAATTGAAAACGTAAATTCATCTCTCCACGAATCTAACCTACAAGGACCGTTAACGATCAGTTAACAAGTTCCCCCAATATAAGCCACACGACACCTCTCTCAGCCGTCATGTAAATGCCGCGTCAAGCAGAAGCTCAGAAATTCAATAAGCCTATAATGCTCTATCACAAAACGACGAAAACTTTCGAAGTGACAATTTGTATAGTTGTTTGCTGCTCTAATACTTCACAAAAGTAAAAACTCAGTAGGATCGTTAGCTTTTTAGCGCCTGTTATGGAGGTGGGGGAGCCCAGGTAGGTGAGGTAACCCGCTTAGGTGGGTTACCCCGGCTGTCGATATAACCTCTCATTTTAATTTGATCATGTTTACATGATAGGTGAGGTGACCCTCTACATGGTACCTCACTTATCTGAGGTTCCCCACCTCCATGTAAACAGGCCCTTAGTTTAATCTTTGGTGAGGTCATGTGAAAACCAGCAATACCTGGTATTCACTTCAGTTATATAGGTGCTATCCGAATATGGGCCCTGTTCGAACTCGATTCATGAAGAGGGAACGTCAAAGCAATTCAGTTTATTGCCTTCATTACAACTAAGATGATCAGTTTAATAGTTACTTAAATTACATTTAAATGATAATATAAAATTCTTCCTTAATTGTAAAAATGAATCAAATTACCTCCTAAACGCGATGAGATAAATTTGTTTCTAAAAGAACGGGAAATTAAACAGTTGATAACAGAAGTACAGGCAATAGAATTTCATTTATGAAGCGAAACAAAAATAGAGCCTGATCGCCATCTCAGGTTAGGTAAAATCATTCAATTGAAGTATCAGTTTCTTCTTTGGTCAGTAAGAGTTTGCGCTATGCATCTTGTCCAATGTCTGGTTTAAAGAGTGAATCGTGACATCCAGGTTTGGCTTTAAAAAACGATATGGATTTTGTCGATTTTGGCGAATTATTAGAATAATTAGCTAATAATTACCTCCTATCCATCAAACGCCCGTGCTGATGCTTCTGAAATAAAAGATCATTTATGGTAGCTATTTGGCTTCGCCTTTGTACCAAAGTTATCCCAGAGAAATAGGCACAGCATTTTGCACTATTCTAAGAAGTATGTGTCTTATTTATGCAAAATATGTAAGAATTAAAGACAAATAAGCAAATTCGCTTGAGAACATCACGTGGTGTGAATTGGAAACAAAAAAACATACAAGTCGAAAAGGTCTATACCCTTCTCCTTTTGGGTAAAATTTTGTATACATGAAGTTTGTTTTTCGCCCAGATTTCAGATCAAGTGAATTGATAATGGTTGGTGTCTTGTTCATTGTTAGGAGTAATATGCCGAAGACTTAAGGCGTGGTGTTCCATTTCTCCTAGCTCAGCCAAGCAAAAAACGTTGATAAAAACGTTTCTGAGGTTGGGAAGAGGGACTGGCTAAAATGAGTAATTTAAGGAAGACTTTGTCTAAACCTGTTAAATCGCATCCTCTGTGAGCTTCAGTCCAGTGTATACACAACGACTAACGATAGCGACACAAGACAAGTCACAGGGGCGGATCTAGGGGGAGGGTGCAGGGGGTGCGCACCCCTCCCTAAGATGACCTGCGGTTTTCTCATACAACTGGTATTCTGCAAAAAAAAAAAAAAGAACTATGTGGTTTATTGGTGTTGAAGTAGAGCAAGAGACGAGTGCCCCCCCTCCTAAAAAAAATCCTGGATCCGCCCCTGAGTCAGATCTACCATTTTCCAAATTTTATTCTACCAACTTTAATACAGACCATCTTACCCCTTAGTGACTGTACTCTAGGCGCAACGTAATATTCGACAATTTAATTTATCTCTTCAAAACTCATAAAACTCAATCAAAATGGTTCACTCCCTGAGAAGTAATTTAAATGCCCAGAAATTAAAGTCAAGGTGCTTGGTGTTTGGATTTCTTCTGATTAAACTTTCGCACTAAAATTGAATTGTACAAAACAAAAGTGGCTTCATAACATAAGAAATTTTCTCAGCTGTTGGGAATACCGTGGATTAACTTTAATTAGCCAAGTTAGCTTAAACTTAAGCATCCAGGTGCACTAGAAGTACAACCCTCATTAACTTTCGGTATCGATTTTTGCACAGAGTACTTCCTACAAGCTCCTTTCGTGGAATTGGTCATTAAGCAAGACCGACTCTTCACCTTTTGTAGCAATTCTTTTGAAAATCGCACCTTTTTGGCAATGTACAAAGTTAAATGTACATTGAATTGCCAAAAAGGTGAGATTTTCAAGAGAATTGCTACAAAAGGTGAAGAGTGGGCCTTGCTTAATAACCAATTCCACGAAAGGAGCTTGTAAGAAGTATTCTGTGCAAAAGTACTTTTGTAATGTTATCTACTTATTAATAAAGTTTGTTGTTGTTGTCGAAACAACAAACTTTCTTAATAAGTAGATAACATTACAACAGCACTGTCCGCAGCTAGCAAAGCTATTCGAGGAGGGGTTTTGCATGCAAAAAAAAGAAAAAGAAATTAAGAATAAGACTCACTAGAGCGATCTACAACACGTCCGACCAGTACCCTCTCAGTACCAATCTCCATTATTTTAATTTTTTCCTCTAGACTACTCGAAAGATATCGAATAGTTTTTGGGTCTTGAAAACCTTTTCAAGACCCTATTCAGCTAAATTTTTGCTTTCTGCTAGCCAGACACTACTTACATAAGGGGCCGCAGACCCAATAACAAGACCCCTCAGCTAAGTATGTTGAGTACTATAAAAGTTAATTTGAACTAAAATCGTACAAAATAGTTGTCGGAGTACGGATTCTGTACGACGTCCAAGAACAAGGAGATGAGTTAAAATGCGGTTTATTAGCTTCTCAATTCTCCAGCATAAGTAATAAGTTTTTAAGTGAAGCTTAGTTTACAAGGGGGTTGTATTTATACTAAACAAAAAAGTTAATTGATTTTACAAAAGATCAATAGTATTCTTATGCACAAAATAGATGTCTGCAGGTGATATGAGTTTGCTAACAAAAGAAATTGAAATTCAGCTAAGTAAGGCTACACGTGGCGGAATTTGTAAAAAGAGCGATAACTTTATAACCAAATTCCGATGCAAGTATCCAAACCGCTAGTTGTGAAGTACAGTCGAACCTGTATAAAACGGCCACCCTCGGGACTGGAGGAACCGGCCGCTTAATACAGGATCACTAAAAA
>OZ037777.1:26793709-26798709 GCA_964035525.1 Porites cylindrica | reverse complement strand
GCAAGACTTGGCCTCGGGCGACTGAAAATATTGTCTAGGTGGCCCAGCCGGGCGACTTGCTGGTGTTGGTTTCTTGTTTCTGTTGAGTTACAGTCAAAAAGCTAAGAATGTCTAGAATTTATTACTTGCGAAATCGTAGCTCTCTCGGTGGCTTCGCGGCCTAAAAAGAACGCTCCTCTCGCTAAGAAACTCTTGAGGTCGACTCTGTAAGTAGCAATATTAAGTAGCATGTCTATCAAAAAGCTTTAGGAAAATGTTGTTAAATCGGGCAGCGGGCACGCGTTGATGTTCAAAGGTCGTTTCACGTGAATTCACATGTAACATAATCCTTGACTATGAACGTGACAAGCTGCACAGTTTTCGATAGTAACAGCTTTTCATAGTAACATTGAAATTTTTTCTTCAAATTAGGATTGTTCATTAGTTAGTTTTTCAAAACAAGTTGTTACTTTTGCTCTGACAGGCGTGAAGTACGGTCGGCGACGCAAAACAATAGTTTTGTATTTTGAAAAACCGCTGAATAAACAAGGGAGTCGGTCTTCTATGTTCTTTAAATATTTTTACCTTTTTTGAATGCTATGTCTGCGAGGATAAAACATAACTAAGATTGTTATTCCAGTAAAATACGATGCATAAAAAAGAAAAGAGACGACTATTATAATTGTGATTGTTCTAGAATCGGGTATAAAGGGGGTATAAATCTATAAAATCCCGCATTGTCTTTCGTGTCGTGACAAGGCATTACGTATCACGTACTAAAAATAAATACGCAAAAGCTAACCGAATCTACATTTTTGTCCTGAACATTTCACCGGTAATATAGAAAGAAAATACTTCTGTTTTGCGCTTAAAAGACGACTTTACAACAAGATAATGTATTCAAAAGAGATAATAGTTTTGGGGCGGCCCCCGGTGGGGGGGGGGGGGGGGGGCGCACTTCCTTATAAAGAGGCTAATAGGGATGTGCCGCTGGATGGGGTCGCATTTTCACGACTAGATTGAACATTATCAAGAGCTACTAGAATGGGGTCGCACATTTTCGGATTTTTGGGGTAAGAGAGCTGTTCATATTTACGGTTAGCAAACCTATCAGGATATTTGTACTGTAGGTGAAAAGTAAAGTGTTCTTCATTCAATTTATTAAAAAAATAGGTCAATTCATTTCTTGATGACCTATTTAAAGGATTGATAAGGTAGATACATAAATAGAAAGTGACTAACTTGGGATCGCAAAAATTACATATTTCCCCAAGAGTGACTAATACGGGGTCTACAATATTGGCCACAGAAAAGACTATAATGGGGTAGGGGTTCTGAGAGGCCAGCGGCACATACCCAGCAAAAATTAACGCAAGTAACCCCCCGGGGGGCGCCGCGGTTTCGTTGAAATCATAACAGTTTTCCTGGAAAGCTCCACGGGATCTCAGTCAATCTTAACAAGCGAATTTTCTTTTCAACCTAAACAGGAGCTCCTGACCTAAATCAAAATGATTAGTAAAAAGAATAGTGCCCTTATTTTTGACCCCAAATTTATTTTTCTATTTAAAAAACATGAAATGTTCGGCGGCGTTGTCCATGTTTCTCATATGGCGCGAAAACTTACTTTCATATGACAACATGCGGGTTTTTTTTTTCGCACGCTCAGGAGGTCAAAGGGATGTGATTTTTCATGAAAAAAATATGCACAAAATTCTGCTTGACTTGTTAAGAAAATAATTTGT
Source organism: Porites cylindrica (assembly GCA_964035525.1). Classification (NCBI taxonomy): domain Eukaryota; kingdom Metazoa; phylum Cnidaria; class Anthozoa; order Scleractinia; family Poritidae; genus Porites; species Porites cylindrica. Next base: position 26,796,988 of record OZ037777.1, on the reverse strand, counting down.
TTAATGTTTAATAATTAACTAACAGCTCATTGATTTATTAATTTGGGCGACCAACTTAGAGGCCCGGGTACCCCAGCTAAAAATGCTTGGGGAGCCCAAAGGGCTCTCTGAAATTTTCCCTAGAGAACTTCCTTGCAGCCCTGTAGTTATTAGAAGTATGATACATTACATGCTATTGTTAAATGTGGAAGTGCATTTTTTGAGGACATTAGTAAAGGAATGCAAATTTTAGTGAACTACCCCATACTCCTAACGTATATGGTGGTAATATTGATGTAAGTTTTGTTTTGAGTAGCAAAGGAACCCTTGTGTGTAACTCATCTTCTACTGTATTAGTCCTTAACAGAACGTCTCCGTCTCTCCTGCACACATTTGTTGCATACACTACTCAACTTCCATTTCCATCCAACATACCCGTCCGTAATTCTTTCTTAAACCCACACATCCCGCGTAAGCGCCTTCGGGCGTCTTCTTGTTTCTAACTAAATCGATCGTTGTTTCGGTCAGCATTTGTGAAATAGCGTACACAGTCTCTCAAGAGACAATCCACGGATTCCAACAAATCCGTTGTCGGGGAGCCAACAACCACCACTGCTGTGAGGGCAATGAATAAGAACCAAATCTTGCTCGAAATTAACGCGGGCATTGCAGCCATGCTTGATTCAAACTGAAGTTACTTTTCAGCTCCATCGTACATGAAGGGGTTTTTTGCTGACGGTATAATTGGGTGCCTCTTACACGACCACTTTCTGCGACCGCATATACCACATGCTTATTTGTAACGCATATATATGGGGTTTTTTGTGCGCATATATATGCGCGTTTGTAAGAAAATGGTCACATACTTGGGAATAAAACGCAAGTATACGTGACAAAAAAACGCACGTATATCGTGTAGCAGGAATGATTGCAAGTATACGTGGGAAAAAACCGCATGTATATCGTGTCATAATTTTGAAACAAATGGCCGACCATACTACGCGCCTCGTTGGCTATCTATGATCTCATATCCAACGCGCCCTCGTGGAATAATTGTTAATTATATATATATATATATATATATATATATATATATATAGCGAAACCTCATCCGCAATATAAATGTTGAAAATTACATTAAAATGAGGCAATATAAATCGAGAACCCCATATATCGACTTGGACATATATTTTGTAAGCTGCGAAAACATGTTTTGCATTTGGATATATATCTGTCTGATTTTGGAAAAAGGTACCCTACAACAGAAGAGGGTCTGTAACAAATGTGTGTCTTTTCTGTGGTTTCAATATTGACTTAACTTCTAAATTACCAAAAAGGCCTTAGAGTGGCCAAGCTTCTTTCAAGTATGGTAGAAATTGGCTAATGAGCCACACCCCTTCTCCCCCTATTCCCCTCACCCCTGCATCCGAGGCCCTTGTCGTAACAGCTTATATGGGCCGGAGCAGAAAAACAATAAACTAACAGCGTGCAATGACTTCAATGCTTGCGTGCATGACCACTACTGTATAACGGAACGTTAGATAACTACTCTAGCCAATAGTTGGGACTCTGAGAAAGGTGCCCTTTTCTAAAATCAGACAGAAAATTAATATGTGGTAATTTCGCAAATGACTTTCTCCACTGGCCAGCTATCTGCTGCAGTAAGTATTCAAGCGGTACACAAATCATTACTTATCCAGCTACAGTGAATAATATGTGGTAATTTCTCAATGACAAGGTAACTGCACCAATATGAATGTACTCAACAGCTTTCTCTAATAGCCAGCTATCTGCTGCCGTGAATATTGAAGCAGTACACAAATCATTGCTTATCTGTTAGGGTGAATCAATACGTGGTAATTTCCCAAACGACCATGCAGCTAACTGCACCAATGAATACTTATCCACTTTCTCTAATGGCCACCTATCTGCTGCAGTGAATATTGAAGCAGTACACACATCATTGCTTATCTGTTAGGGTTAAATTAATAATTAATTCTGTCTGATTTTGGAAAAAGGTACCCTACAACAGTAGAGGCTCTGTAACAAATGGATGTCTTTTCTGTGGTCTCCAAAATTGACTTAACTTCTGAATTACCAAAAAGGCCTTAGAGTGGCTAAGCTTCGTTCAAGTGTGGTAGAGGTTGGCCAGCGAATCACGTCCCTTTCCCCTCAACCCCCCCCACCCCCCACCTCCACCTGCTTCCGAGGCCCTTGTCCCAACAACTAATATGGGAGGAGTATAACAAACAAAAAGTATGCACTGATTTCTACGCTCTAAAGAGTACTTTTATACAGAACAAGAACACTGAAAAAAGTGAACAAATTTCTTAAGAAAACACGATCCGAACAAATCTCGGATTACGCCGTTTTACGCTATTTAGAAAAAGACGGACAATTATTTTGCGCGCCCTTCAATAGAGAGGGCCTGGGCTCCACCAGAGTCGACGCAGTAAGAGACAAAACTGCGGAATCCAACTTCGCTTGAATTGGAAATATCATCAGTCGCCTCCATACGAATTTGACAAAAGAAAAGCTTAGGAGAAACATGTCCTCTACGGCGGGGTAAGTTACCATGATAACTGAGTTAGCGGGTGGCTGATCGAATTGGCCCGCGTGTGATGATAGCCGCCGCCATTTTAGCTGCACTATTCGTGTCTCGTTTTCCTTGATTTGGCGGCGGGGTGGGGGGAAGAAATTCTGGGTCAAAATAAGCACCTTTGGGTCTTGAGTTTGTCTTGGTGGGTGCGTAGTTGATTTTAGCTAAGATCTCGTCAGTAATCCAAGGTGTGGTGGATAATTTCTTCTCCTTCTTCGGACATTGACAAGTGAATTCAACTCATCAGAAACAACGACAACAACAACAGCTTTATTTTAGTATTCCCACGTGAGTGCATGGTATTACCTACATTATTCGTTACAAATCTGAAATCAAAACAAAGGCTATGATATGAAAGAACAAGTTTTTGTCTACATTCCATACATGACTGCATGTAAGGAGATGAAAGTCTGCAGATATCAGGATCGACATTGTCAAATACGAAGAGGGTTTCTTCATTGTTGTCAAAGTTCTTAAAAAGGGGATGTCCAATCCTAATGTCTCGGTAAAAGTTAGATCGAAGACTATGGAAGGGGCAAATGCGAAAATTTTCTAGAGTTTTCGGTACTGGGGGGACTTATGTTGATTATGCTCAAGCAATCATGCACTTTTGTGACAGTCAATTTTGAATACTGAGTAAAATTTTAGTTTCTTGTTACTTCGTATTAGATTATATTGGTGTGAAGTCAGTTCTTCACGTA
>OZ037777.1:26788709-26791209 GCA_964035525.1 Porites cylindrica | reverse complement strand
TACTCTCAAGAAATGTTAGGAACTCTCTAATTCTGTAGCAATTTATTGACCACAATTTGTGTTAGTCTTAGAACTAGGCATTTCCTTCATGAATGTGTTTTTCCTTGACAACGTAGAATATCTTGTGAGGATCTTTGTAAGGTATCACGCTCAAGAGGGTGACTTTGTGGTCAAGTTACCTTATGTTAACTTAATAATTACTTTTGTTGATCCTCTCACAGCTCACATCCACTTTAGCCTGGTTCAAATGAAGTTGATCAGATTGCTATAGTCATTGCTGTTCTTGATGTTGGAAGTTACATAGGTGAGTGAGTATACAACCATGTTCATGACAGTACATTACGCGCGCAGGGGTCCTAGGTTCATGGGGCTACCAACACAACAGTCCGCCGTTCGCTCTTGACCTGCGGTAAAGAAATGACGGCCATTAGAAAATTTTAACTCCGTGAATAATTATCAAATCAACCCTTGACATTAATTGGTCATTTGGAGTCGTGTGTACGCAACATTTCAGGAAATTTATAATCAATTGGATTAGTTGTTATATGCTCGAAAAGTATAGGAATTCAGTGTGTAGCTTCAGATTCAGGTCTTAGCAACTTTCATAGTTTAAATCTGTGTCAACAAATAAGCAAAATTCTCTCTTTTCTTCAGTTGCCACAGGGTTAGATGCGACTGCCGCTGCTGTTGTTGTGAGTTGTGCTCTAGCTGTCAAGTGCATCGATCAAGGATGGATCAGGGATAAAGGGCGAATTTGACAACCACCAAAACAACAATGAGTATTATTTTTTAAGTACAATTTGTGATGTAATATGTCGTGAACTATGTGAAATTTTAGTGCAAATTTACATTTTATCTGTCTTTAAGTCAGACTGAACGACAAAAAATGATAATTTTAGTAGCTAAATCAGTTTTGGGAAAAAAATATAATCTCCTCACTACTGAAAGGGTTTTTTTCCTCACAACATTTACTTGAGATGTGACGAAATTAATGTGGAAATTATTTTAAGGATTCATTATAGCAGAAAAAAAATCTGACTGGTATTGCTTCACACTAGGTCAGCAGGAGATTATATAATATTCTAATAGAACATAAATAAAGTAAATGATCATTTCACAGCTTCAAGTTTAGACAAGTAACTACAGGAAAAATTGACATAGCCACAGTCAGCAACACTGATAAGAAAAGTGAATGATAACAAATGTGTTTCCCAAAATGTAATGTCTGCGACATTTTTCAGTTATGTCTGCTACGCAAACTTTTGTTTGTAGAATCATTGGAATAAGGTTGCGTGGAATTTGTTTTGGACAGTTGAAAAATTTAATTATTACCATGGTTTGAAGGCATTCCACGGCTTCTTCTGAATTTATATCATGCACTTGTTAGTCCTTATTTAAGGTCTCGGTAAAGGAAAACGAGGTGCCCACAGGCTACAAAGGCAAGTTATATATCAAATTAAAGCTAAAAGACTAAATTACCTTATGAAAGATTTTATTTCATCCAATTTCAAAAGGCGCTTAAGTTTTTTGCTCTCGAACTCAGAGGTATCGAGTTTACTGCTGAAGCTCCAGCCCTTTCGCGTTGTTAAATATTCACTTCCTTTTTATTGTATCTGATTGACAGATAAAAGACCTAAAAAAGGGTGTGAGGAAATTTGCATATGTCTAGTATTAGCGGAATTATTGCATTTCAGACTAAAAAGTCGAATCTCGAGCGTGATTTACGCAAAGAAACTGACATAAAATGAGTTACAAAGGGAAATCGGAAAATTCCTCACAGTCTTCCTTTACAGTCTTTTTTCTTTCAACAACCAAGCTATTTCTTGTATGACGTCCACGCTAAGACAGCTCCAAAAGTCCCCTCAATAAGTTTGCGAAACTCAGCACAAAACATCACTATAAAACGCGATTATCTGCCAAGGAGTGTTTCTCTATTTCTCTACAACCTAGAAAATGAACCATTGTAATTTTAGTCTATTTTTTCTAATAACAAAACCCCTATGCTTGAGTTTGTGTGAGGGGTTTTTCTTTTTTGCTTTTCCTTTTTTCTTAATATGTCATTTAATAACGCCTTTATTTATAATGTTTGTTCTGCCTAGATTAGCACTATGGCTACTTGCAGGGCATAAAATATTGTAAGCTTATGGATCTTAAATAAAATACATTGTTGTTGGTGATCATGAAAAAGGTACCGTTTATTGTAACGGTAAACTCGTAGAAAGTGAAAAATTTCTGTGTAACAGGGGCACCCAACGAGAATATAGTTCAAAACCACTTAAACATAGCATTGTTAAACGTGTTTTAGTATTTAAACGGTGGATATAGGCATATTTTTATCCCCTATAAATTTTCCATCTGTTCGGATTTCCTAGCTGAAAGTCTAGTGATCCGAAAATTTTAGGGATCAAAACTTACCTGTTTAAAAATTTCAGCCAGAAAAAAGCCTCCCGAAAATTCTAGGTGACCTTTTTAGGGTAAAAATCCGTTGAAAATGGGCAAT
>OZ037777.1:26778709-26781209 GCA_964035525.1 Porites cylindrica | reverse complement strand
ATTCTCCGGCTCAGTTTAAGCAAAACTTTCTATTTTTTTATATGGATTACCTGGTCACAAGAGGAGACTTCCTACGAACAGACTTAAAATTTTTGTTGGAGGGCCACTCGTATAGTGTGTGCGATAGATATTTTGGAAACATTCAAAAAGTTTTTAACGCCCAAGAGAAAATTGAAACACCCAAAGACTGGGAAAACGTTCTAGTCAGCAGTGGTTTATCAAACGTCAAGGTCTATTGGGTAGGTCTGGACATGATAAAGGACTACAAGTCATTTTTAAAGTTAAAATACGTCAGTAGAAACGAAGATTTACAGCACGAGAAATTTGAGGTCAAAGAAATCGCGTGGATTAATGTTGGAATTGGGGAACAGCCTGATGACAGGGGCAATCTGAAAGTTGTAGATCATCCCGACTGCGCCTTCGTGCGTTTCACTATTGACCCAAAACAGCAACCCAGGCTAGTTTCGTACACAAAGAAAAGGCAAGCAACTCCACTGCGAATAGACCTACTGACCACACTGAGGCAGGAACTAAGGCCAATTCGTGAAGATGTAAAGCAGCAGTGTCTAAATCTAGCTAGAAAATATTTAAGTGAACGTGCCGAGCGTTTTTATGCTGCCCTACCATGTATCCAAGAGGGCAGCGAGATTGACGATTGAAGGTTATCATTATATACCTTTCACTTGAGCATTAATCGTGTGTCCTAATTAGCTTCCTCTTTAACGCAGCACCTCAGTTTCCTTCGCCTTGCCTAGAACCTGGATTTTTCAAAGTTATCCTAAACAGGTTATTCTTTTTAATATATAAATGGTAGTTAGTACAGGTTAAGGCTATTTAGGTTCTTACATAGGTTATGTTCTGAATAAGAACCATACAATATAGCCAAGAGAATTTAGTGGTTCAACTTATTCCTCATATAAAATCTGCACACCAAATAAGTATTGACCTCATTGGCATTTGAACAGTCCAGTTAGAGCGATAATGCAGGTATGTCTTCAAAGAGGATTCTGAACAGTGACTGATCTAACCTTTGCCCAAGGGTACAGGCAAATTTTTTCAGAGATTTTAGAAACTAAGAAATTGTTTCAATTTCTAGACTAAACAGGTTCTTAAAATATAGGTTCTTAGGCAAGGGGTTTCACTGTATAGCACCATTTTATCATTCGCTAATAAATAAATCGTTGTTGTTGTTGAAAACTACTGTTTGCTGCTTGACCGTTCCGGTACGACAGTGAGTTAGAAAGCTACACTAGCCAATGGTTTGGATTCTGAGATAGGTACCTTTTTCTAAAATCAGACAGATAATTAATAATTAATAATTAATAATTATCTGTCTGATTTTGGAAAAAGGTACCCTACAACAGAAGAGGGTCTGTAACAAATGTGTGTCTTTTCTGTGGTTTCAATATTGACTTAACTTCTAAATTACCAAAAAGGCCTTAGAGTGGCCAAGCTTCTTTCAAGTATGGTAGAAATTGGCTAATGAGCCACACCCCTTCTCCCCCTATTCCCCTCACCCCTGCATCCGAGGCCCTTGTCGTAACAGCTTATATGGGCCGGAGCAGAAAAACAATAAACTAACAGCGTGCAATGACTTCAATGCTTGCGTGCATGACCACTACTGTATAACGGAACGTTAGATAGCTACTCTAGCCAATAGTTGGGACTCTGAGAAAGGTGCCCTTTTCTAAAATCAGACAGAAAATTAATATGTGGTAATTTCGCAAATGACTTTCTCCACTGGCCAGCTATCTGCTGCAGTAAGTATTCAAGCGGTACACAAATCATTACTTATCCAGCTACAGTGAATAATATGTGGTAATTTCTCAATGACAAGGTAACTGCACCAATATGAATGTACTCAACAGCTTTCTCTAATAGCCAGCTATCTGCTGCCGTGAATATTGAAGCAGTACACAAATCATTGCTTATCTGTTAGGGTGAATCAATACGTGGTAATTTCCCAAACGACCATGCAGCTAACTGCACCAATGAATACTTATCCACTTTCTCTAATGGCCACCTATCTGCTGCAGTGAATATTGAAGCAGTACACACATCATTGCTTATCTGTTAGGGTTAAATTAATAATTAATTCTGTCTGATTTTGGAAAAAGGTACCCTACAACAGTAGAGGCTCTGTAACAAATGGATGTCTTTTCTGTGGTCTCCAAAATTGACTTAACTTCTGAATTACCAAAAAGGCCTTAGAGTGGCTAAGCTTCGTTCAAGTGTGGTAGAGGTTGGCCAGCGAATCACGTCCCTTTCCCCTCAAACCCCCCCACCCCCCACCTCCACCTGCTTCCGAGGCCCTTGTCCCAACAACTAATATGGGAGGAGTATAACAAACAAAAAGTATGCACTGATTTCTACGCTCTAAAGAGTACTTTTATACAGAACAAGAACACTGAAAAAAGTGAACAAATTTCTTAAGAAAACACGATCCGAACAAATCTCGGATTACGCCGTTTTACGCTATTTAGAAAAAGACGGACAATTA
>OZ037777.1:26771209-26773709 GCA_964035525.1 Porites cylindrica | reverse complement strand
TTTATTGTATCTGATTGACAGATAAAAGACCTAAAAAAGGGTGTGAGGAAATTTGCATATGTCTAGTATTAGCGGAATTATTGCATTTCAGACTAAAAAGTCGAATCTCGAGCGTGATTTACGCAAAGAAACTGACATAAAATGAGTTACAAAGGGAAATCGGAAAATTCCTCACAGTCTTCCTTTACAGTCTTTTTTCTTTCAACAACCAAGCTATTTCTTGTATGACGTCCACGCTAAGACAGCTCCAAAAGTCCCCTCAATAAGTTTGCGAAACTCAGCACAAAACATCACTATAAAACGCGATTATCTGCCAAGGAGTGTTTCTCTATTTCTCTACAACCTAGAAAATGAACCATTGTAATTTTAGTCTATTTTTTCTAATAACAAAACCCCTATGCTTGAGTTTGTGTGAGGGGTTTTTCTTTTTTGCTTTTCCTTTTTTCTTAATATGTCATTTAATAACGCCTTTATTTATAATGTTTGTTCTGCCTAGATTAGCACTATGGCTACTTGCAGGGCATAAAATATTGTAAGCTTATGGATCTTAAATAAAATACATTGTTGTTGGTGATCATGAAAAAGGTACCGTTTATTGTAACGGTAAACTCGTAGAAAGTGAAAAATTTCTGTGTAACAGGGGCACCCAACGAGAATATAGTTCAAAACCACTTAAACATAGCATTGTTAAACGTGTTTTAGTATTTAAACGGTGGATATAGGCATATTTTTATCCCCTATAAATTTTCCATCTGTTCGGATTTCCTAGCTGAAAGTCTAGTGATCCGAAAATTTTAGGGATCAAAACTTACCTGTTTAAAAATTTCAGCCAGAAAAAAGCCTCCCGAAAATTCTAGGTGACCTTTTTAGGGTAAAAATCCGTTGAAAATGGGCAATTTTACCATTTTTTAGATGTTCGAAAATCCTAAGAGGCAGGCAAGCAAGAAATTTTACAACAAATGTTCCGAAAATTCTAGACCTCAAATCGTCTTCCGAACAGATATTTTTCCGAAAATTGTCGTTGGGTGCCCCTCGTGTAACTCGATGTAAAAGCAGTCTAGAAGTGTTGAGACTACCAAGAATGTCTTCATCGCTTGAAAAATTTTAAAAGGGTATTTTCCGCGATGTTTACATTCTGCGGGTTCCCCACCCCCGTCATACCCCCCTCTTGAGCCAATCAAAGAGCGCTTTCTGCGACATGTACCGCGGACCAAATATCGCTGTCACTACAATATGGCTGCTAGCTTCCTGGTAATTTCTACTCTTTCAATTATTGAAATCATGCTCCTGGAACGAAATGTAGACTCATTCACAGATTTGAATCAAGCCTTCTTTTGTGCGAGGAAGTTTTTGAACTGAATGAATGGAATCGGAACCGGAATTGATGCAATTCCCAATGGTAAGAGCTGTAAATTTCCGCTTCACGGAGCGTTAACAAATGGCACTACATTGTATCACTTTAATAAGACGGTTATTGGCAGCTCGAGATCTAACTACCTTTACAATCATTGCTAGCTTTTACACTGTCGAATTAATATTATACAGGAACATGTGCAGCCATTTTGAAACCGGTATTTTGTTCGTAGGGACCAGGTAATGAAATTGACGCCCGTAAATTAATCCTTCCGGAATGATTTTCAAGCGGTATTCAGTCTGGAAGGGGTGAATACCACCCAGAAATAACCCTGACTATGACCTGAAACTAAAACTTTGATCTATGCGGGTTTTTTACGTGCATAAAACTTGTCCAACGCTGACCGCCAACATTATAGTTTCTCAGCCATGATTTCAAACGGGGAAAGATTTTATGGACCCCCAAAGATAAACCAACACAATGTTAACGTAAAACTTTGAGTGGAATTTATTACCTCATTTTCAGTATCTGACACTTGTTAACAGTGGTAAGGTAGGTGGAAGAAAATGAAATTTCCACAGAACAGCTGCTTTGTGCGAATCTCATAGATCATCTTAAGAACAATACAAGTATCTGCTAAATAATGCAGCTCTGTGGCTTGTCAAAGGTGTATGTCTCTTGTAATAAACAAGAGACGCATATCGGAAGAACCTACATCGCCCAAAACTCCACTTTGAATTATTTATTTTCTGATGAATTTGTAACTAGTCAACTTTCTATTTCACTGGGCCAAGTAAGATCACTCTAGTACTGTGACCAAAACAAAAGGCTTCTTATGATGCATAGTAGATTAATGTACATACAGCAATCAAATTATTTTCTCAGAGTAAATGTGAGCCTTGCAGGTAAATGCACGTCAACTAAGCCACTGGAGAAAAGAGAAAACCCCCCAAACCCTAGCCTTGAACATCAGGATTTAAAACAACTTAAGGTGAGTGTGCTTATCATTTAGCTGCCCGGACCACATTCCTCAGGTGCATTTTGTGCAGTACAATTTGCAAACTTTGTTCCAAGTGCAAAACAACTCAAAATGTTCGAATGTTTAAGGTCTTAAACCTACTCTCTCTGCTCAAACACCTCTCGGTT
>OZ037777.1:26666209-26766209 GCA_964035525.1 Porites cylindrica | reverse complement strand
CAGGAAACCGTGAGCCATGGCAGACTGAACAGAGATATTTAGAGTCTCTTTTACGGAAAAGAGCAAACGTCAGATTCAAGTTGAGAATTTCACAACAAGAAACAGGGAACACTTGGTCACGTGGTACAAATTCACGTTTGCCGTTTGCCGCAAACGTGACTCTTGGCTCCAAAAGGGAGCTTAAGCAACAGCGTTTTTGAGCGACGGACGTCAACCGGAAGTGGGCTTTTTGCAACATTGGGCAGTGGATGGGTTCAAAATCCCGGGCAAAATCGTCTTTATAAGAGAAAAGAAACTTAGAAATACAAATTTTTTAGCGTCAAGGCATATAAAAGAAGAGAAGGCCTCACTTCCGGTTGACGTGCATCGCTCAAAGTCGTCTTTGCTTAGGGTCTCTAATGTGAAGACAACTGTGTGCAAGACCTGCGCGCGCTCTCTTAAGTTTCTCTTCCAATGACTGTCGCAAACGTAAGTGATAACGGTAGTGTTTTTTTTTTTGAATATCGAGCCACTAGCGCAAGCTGTAAATAACTGAAGACATAAGTTTCAAAGTAAACTGAGTACTGCGTTAAAGAGGGCACGATGTGTTGAGCCTCACGTAGTCAGGCCCCTTTGCATGGACTAAAATGGCCTCGAAAACGCTTACTTTGCATATGGATTTTCACAAAAGCTTACCTACACCAAAGGTGTCTTCTCAAGACTGGTATTACTCAAAAAAGCTCAGAACAAGCCTAATGGGTATATACTGCGCAAACCAGGAGGTTATACACTGTTTTATGTACGACGAGTCTATTGCTGGTGTAGGCCCAAATGAAGTGATCTCAATCTTGGACTATTTTCTCAAAAAACTTCAGACGGAGCAAGGCCGAGACAGGTATGACCATCTTATAGTGTGGTGTGACAATTCTCCGGCTCAGTTTAAGCAAAACTTTCTATTTTTTTATATGGATTACCTGGTCACAAGAGGAGACTTCCTACGAACAGACTTAAAATTTTTGTTGGAGGGCCACTCGTATAGTGTGTGCGATAGATATTTTGGAAACATTCAAAAAGTTTTTAACGCCCAAGAGAAAATTGAAACACCCAAAGACTGGGAAAACGTTCTAGTCAGCAGTGGTTTATCAAACGTCAAGGTCTATTGGGTAGGTCTGGACATGATAAAGGACTACAAGTCATTTTTAAAGTTAAAATACGTCAGTAGAAACGAAGATTTACAGCACGAGAAATTTGAGGTCAAAGAAATCGCGTGGATTAATGTTGGAATTGGGGAACAGCCTGATGACAGGGGCAATCTGAAAGTTGTAGATCATCCCGACTGCGCCTTCGTGCGTTTCACTATTGACCCAAAACAGCAACCCAGGCTAGTTTCGTACACAAAGAAAAGGCAAGCAACTCCACTGCGAATAGACCTACTGACCACACTGAGGCAGGAACTAAGGCCAATTCGTGAAGATGTAAAGCAGCAGTGTCTAAATCTAGCTAGAAAATATTTAAGTGAACGTGCCGAGCGTTTTTATGCTGCCCTACCATGTATCCAAGAGGGCAGCGAGATTGACGATTGAAGGTTATCATTATATACCTTTCACTTGAGCATTAATCGTGTGTCCTAATTAGCTTCCTCTTTAACGCAGCACCTCAGTTTCCTTCGCCTTGCCTAGAACCTGGATTTTTCAAAGTTATCCTAAACAGGTTATTCTTTTTAATATATAAATGGTAGTTAGTACAGGTTAAGGCTATTTAGGTTCTTACATAGGTTATGTTCTGAATAAGAACCATACAATATAGCCAAGAGAATTTAGTGGTTCAACTTATTCCTCATATAAAATCTGCACACCAAATAAGTATTGACCTCATTGGCATTTGAACAGTCCAGTTAGAGCGATAATGCAGGTATGTCTTCAAAGAGGATTCTGAACAGTGACTGATCTAACTTTTGCCCAAGGGTACAGGCAAATTTTTTCAGAGATTTTAGAAACTAAGAAATTGTTTCAATTTCTAGACTAAACAGGTTCTTAAAATATAGGTTCTTAGGCAAGGGGTTTCACTGTATAGCACCATTTTATCATTCGCTAATAAATAAATCGTTGTTGTTGTTGAAAACTACTGTTTGCTGCTTGACCGTTCCGGTACGACAGTGAGTTAGAAAGCTACACTAGCCAATGGTTTGGATTCTGAGATAGGTACCTTTTTCTAAAATCAGACAGGTATATATATATATATATATATATATATATATATTGACATCATTTTCACTAAACAAATTGCCCCGAGTTTTTTTATCGTCCGTCCTCTTATTGATGATAAAATGACGTCATAAAATTGTCAAAGTGTTGTGGATCCACGAGCCGCAGGCGAATGGATCCACAACAAACTTTGACAATCTTATGATGTCATTTTATCATCAATAACCCAATTTTATCGTCAATAACGTTTCTCGCTTGGTGACTGGTTACTGAAGACAAGTAACGGAGTTTCATTGGGTAAAAACCTGACAGGTCGAGTCACACCACTACCCGGCATAAATTAGGAATTAAATTAATTTCCAAACCTCAGAACAAGAATAAGATCAGCGATGTTTATTGTCTTAAAAAATGGAGGCATTTTAGGGCAGTATAAAGTCGTAAACTAGCCCAAGGTTAAATATTATTCCAAGGAAAGATTTTGGAGCCGTTAAAGTAACTGAACAAGTCGAAGCGATGTACGGTTGAGCTGTATGTCGAGCAAACTAGCCTGGCAGTTTTTAAGAGTTGCTAACCGATCAGTGCGAAAAGAAATTAGGTTCTTGTCTTGTTTGTTGTCCTTAACACCGTTCGGCTATATGGGCTGCGTACAATCAAATAACCGAAAGGTGGGTTTTTACAGGCATGTAGTCTTCAATTCAACTTACCAGGTACTAAGAAAGTTTCATGAAGTTTGTAGATCTTTTTACAAAACGTTTGCTTTGCTTTCGGAAAAAAGGATGAGAAGAACAGTCAGTACTTTTCAAAGGTAAACTACTAATTAATGTGTTTATTTTTAATACGCTAGACTTTCAGAATTGTTTTCTCACTTTTTCAACTTTAAATTCAACTATGTGCGAATATTAAAACCTTAAGCTTATCTGAATTGCACTTTTGAAACTGAACCATTTCTAGCAAGTCGTCTCCGCTTTTGAAGACTAAGTGTCTTGTTTACTTTCCTCTACCTGAGCTTTTTTGAAGAGCATCCAAAGAGGATGCAAGTCTTGCATCAGAGCTATCTCGCTATTTTTCTCAATAGACAGAAAAAGAATCTTCTACGAAACTTTAACCTAAGCAAAAACACCGACGTTCGGCATTCGCTCGGCAAATGACCTTGTCTTGGAGGTAGCACATCCACAAAGTGGTTCTTCGTCTACCCGATTCCTGATCAAATTGGAATTTGGAAATGTTGGTTTTTGAGAAGAGGGGAAAACCGGAGAACCCGGAGAAACAACCTGAGATCAGGCGTTATTTTTTTTGCTTCTTTGTTTCTTTTGCTCGAGAGGGAAAAAATTAAGGCCTGATACATTCATTTAACAATCCGTTAACCGCCCCCTAATTTACATAATGTAACGTCTGCTTTGCCTGTCATGTTATTAGCCAATAAGCGTTTACCATACGGGAATCAAATTTTGATGCGAATAATCTTTTGAAATCAATTTTAGTGAAAAGAAAATTTTTAAGTATGTCCATGTTCAGATGGCGCTTTCTAAAAAAAAATTTAAATGTGTTCTTTTTGTGATGAAATACGGCTAGCTGGAGCTGCCGTACCTTTATTTAACAGCTACAAATAATAAAAAATTTACAGGTTAAAGCTCGTTGACTTCTTTCTGTGCCGAAAGCAGTGAAAAAAAAATTAGCTGAAGCACTGCATATTTTACGAACTGAAAGGTGTTGTGAAAGCGAAGATCGCTCAGAATAATTCGCAGGTTTCTAAATGAGGAATTACAGTCAAACCAGGTCAAGATTCCATTCATGAATTGATTATTTTAAAAGTGAACCCGTTTGTCGCTTCCCGGTAACTTGTAGCCGGTATCTAATTGCATTCAAATGATCCGTGAATTTTTTACTGCAACTTTTTAGTATACGATGAGATGGAAAATATTTCAATGGATGAGATTTCTATTTAGGCATTCTTCAAATTCAAGAAAATTGAGCTGGCAGAAATTTTATAACGAGCTCGCGTGTGTATTCACTGCTCATCACGCAAGGAAAACTGCAGACTGAAATCAACAACAACTGACGGATGGCGGCATTTTGGCCAATTTGAAAAGCGCAAATCATCCGTATTGTTTCCTATCCAATCAGAAAAAAGTCCAGATTCTGGCTTTTTTACATGTGATCCGACAAAGAAATGTATCATGCCCTCTTCCCGTGAGAGACTTAAAGGGATAATAGGGAGAGGGCATGATCTCAGTCTACCGGAGAAAAACCTCTCGGAAAAAAGGAGAGAACCAACAACAAACTCAACCCACATATGGCGTCGACGCCGAGATTTGAACCGGGCTACATTGGTGGGAGGCGAGCGCTCTCACCACTGCGCCATCCCTCGCTCCCAAAATTGAAAATGTTTATTGCTATCTGGACATTTTGAGCCTATTCTACAAGCAACAGTCCCAGATGTGGTCAACGTGCAACGTTTGCCAATTGACAGTTCAGAATCGAATTCCTAGCGACCTGCCTGGCTTGATAAATAATGAACATGCATGTGCGTGCTAAAAAAGTAAAAACTAGCGCACAATACAAGAAATTCATTTGTACGAGTGGCGAGGATTTTTACATCGTACTAGTTCCGGGCACGCGGTGCATATCACACAACCTCAACCACCACCCCTTCCTAGTTCTGCGTAAAGGAAAACTGAGTCTAATGGTTAGTAGCCAACGTAGCAGGTGTTGAAAGGGGTAGGGGATAGGGAGGAAGGGAAAAAGGGAAAAAGATTGGAGAAAGAGGGTAAAAGACGCCTCCTATAAGAACCCCCTAATTTGTTCATTTCTGCGGACGCCGGCGTGTATCATGGTGTGTATTAGTGACAGACAAACATGATGAAGGCATCAAAGAAGTGTGTTCTCATCTGTGTTCTACTGGTATAAGATTCGGAAGATCAAAATTACTGCAATCATGTAGTAACTTCATGTTAAAACCCGAACTAGAACCAACTGTAATAGCTGGTTTAACAGGCAGAGATGCTCAGGAAGTTTTTTATACAGGATTTGTACACACTGAGCGGCGATTGCAGACATATGCAATTCTGCAATGCCGATATTCACAAGACAGACAGCAAAAACACGTACCGTCTTGAATGAACTTCAAGAATAGTTCGTAAAGGGAGGGCTGAAGCTTTGGTATAACTATCCGTTGACCTTTTTGACGGTTGTCTCTAATTCTCCCAACCTGCAAGCTCTGTTTCAACGACCAAGAGAAGTGTCAACAAAGTTCCAAAGATGAAGTGTGGTACTGAAATTTCCCCGTCGGCTAAAGCACACTCGAAAACATGATGAAAAACATGTCAACATCTGCCGGGATAGCTCCTCATCTAACTAACCGCTGCGTCCGATCTACATCAGTTACAGTGCTCTCAGATCACAACATTGAAGCCAAGCATATTAAGACTGTCAGTGCTGGACACAAATCAGACAACTCCATTGAATCTTACTGTTCCAGGGCTTCCTTTCAGCAGAAAGGGAACATGTCCAACATATTGGGTGGCTTCATCTCTGGTGACTCCGCAGAACCACGAGTTCTTGTACTCGAGGGTGCTTCAACAACGAAAGAGCTTACTGGAGCAAGCACTCTTTCTGTGGCTCCAAAGAATCAACAGTCAGCAGTGCAAATGCAAATGCCGCAGTCGTTCAGCTTTCATTGCTCCTCTGTTTCCATCGTAAACAATACAACAACTACGTTTCGATGAACTAAAAATCAACAAACTGTTTAAAACTTGGCCCAATTATCAATCGCCAATTTAATCTTTAGCTTTCCTTGCAGTTCATAAAAGTATTGTAGGTCAGTGCACTATCTTCAAGATTTTTTTTCTATGAACAGTTTTGGTTGGATTTTCACCAACTTCACATCTGAATGAATCAGTGAATGAATTTTCACAAGCTACGCGTTTGTATCACGTGTTTAAAAACGTGACAGTTATGTAAATTTATGCAAATTTGGCGAAATCGAGCGTGAAGCTTTCTTTGGTTTTATTCCCAAATAAATATTTCTTCAACTTGCATTTGCTAACTTTATTATTGCCTTTTCTATCTGACTAGTTGGGTGATACTAAAACAATTAGATCCTTCGCCCTCAAGGGCCACGGGTCTAATTGTTAAGTAGTCTATAGGTGGTGTTTATCATGTTCCTGATGATTCTTGTAAAACGTTTCAAGTGTCTCCTTTTTAGGCCATTTCTTCATTCCAAGTTCCTTACCCATTTGAAAAACTTCTGCAGAAATTATGCGGGCCTCACTTTCTTCTTCTGGATATTCTCTATACAGAAGCAACGCTAGTTGAGTCTTGATCCAAACTTTCCATTTGTGGTTTCCCTCTATGGTGTTATCGGCAACAGAACTTCCCAGCTGGAACATTTCTCTAGATCGGACAAAGTCTTTTCTCTTCCGGCAGCAGATTCCAAAGTTTTTATAGATGGGAACTATCTCTTTCTGTTCCTTTACATCCATGTCTTCCAAAACAGCAAGTGCTTTCTTGTAGTTTTCATCTGCCTTGCCCAGTTCCTCAAGAAACAAAAAGTAATCACCCATTTCTTTGTATGAAAACGCTGTTAAAAGATGCTTTCCATAATGCATAAGTCGAAAACTTAAGGCTTCACTATAGTATCTCACAGCGGCTTCGCGCTTTACTCCATCTTTGTGAAGTTTCGCGTTATGTCCCATTTGAGAAAGAATTTTGCCCTTATCAAATGTGAAGTTATGTTCCAAATGCTTCGCAGCGTCCTTTTCATAAATTGAAATTGCCTTTTCAAGATAACGCTGTGACCTCTCCCTTTCGTGACAGTCCTGTGAGAGGTATCTACCATAGTGGATCAAATAAAAAACTTCAGACAAGCCCTCTTCATCAAAACATGGGAGGTTTCCATCGTGTAGTTGGATAGCTTGTTCAATGAGATCTTTTGATTTCTGCATTTCACCTTCACCACGTTTTCTTGATTCGTGAAAAAGGAGGCACAAAATCTCTACCTCCTTAGTAATTTTCTCTCGGCTTCGAGAAAATTGAAGCAGGCCCACAAGGAAGTCATAATAAACCTTAAAGGGGACACAGTATTCAATGTATTGTGCTACTTGGTGACACCGCATCACCATACCCTCTAGTTCTCTACATGCCCCATAGTTGCACATTTTCTGTTGGCCCACAACTTTAAGAGTGGCTTCCAGATTGACCCTTTCCTCGTTGAAAAGACGGAGAGATTCCTTACACTTGTCTTTTCCCCAATACTTGTCGGTATCTTTTAAAATCTGTGTCAAAAAGTGCTCAGTAAACCTCTGCTGGCCAAGAGCTAGAATTTGGCGGAACCCTTCCCTTTCTCCGATTTGCCTGGCGTACCCTCTAATCAGTAAATGAATGAGGTATCGGTTGCCCTGTTTCTGGATCCAGCACCTTTTCTTTAACTTTGTTAGGTGCTGGGCACAGTTAACTTTGCCCAGTAACGCCTCAGCAGCATCTCTTGCAAAAGATCGAGGAAACACGGACAAACAAACTAATGCGTGTTGCAGAGACTCGTCTAGCTTTTTGAAAGCTATTTCCATCATATGCTCAAGATCGAGAGTTTTCGTTGGGTTCTTTTCAAGCTCTTGTATAAGTCCGTCAAAAGAATATTCAGATTCTTCTGCAAGGAGAGGACCAGCTAATCGGAGTGCTAGTGGAATGTTTTCCCATAGTTCAGCTATTTTGTATAATTTGACTTCAATGTCAGGCGCAGTCTCAAACGGCAAATTAGCACCGTCCTTTAGAACTTCTACACCTTCCCTAACATCCAAAGGACCAACGGGTATTTTGACAAGCTGAAGGTTTGAAACTGTTCCGCCAGTTTCAATTTCCGAACGTCTTGAGGTTATCAGGAACTTAATTTGACAGTATGAGCACTTTCTCATATCACTCAACAAGTTCAGAAATGAATAGTCGCCTGGATCGTCTATAGCGTCTTCCGCATTATCAACAATAAGGACCAATTCGTATTCAAGCCGCCTGCACCAGTTGAGCAAAACATGCTTGGGGTACTCACTGCTTTGTTGATGGCCTGGGACACACACATTCAAAATTTCTCTCAACACGTCGTCGCCTTCTCCGCCCCCTTTGTTTGCACCTCTCAAAGAACAAAACCTAACGATGGTTTCAAATTCGTTTTTAAGCCGATGCCCAGCTTGAATGGCAACCGTGGACTTTCCTATCCCAGCTATTCCACTAACAAGGACTCCGGCTGCTGTCGTTTTTCTCTCTCCGCAGAGAGCTTGAACGATGTCATCAACTTCTTTTTCGTGTCCATGTACGTTGGGTACTTCTTCTGGCAGCTCACTTCTGCGGTTGTCTCTGTTTATTTCTGTCAAGAAAATAAAAAGCAAAAGAAAACAAGCTCCATGCAAATGTGAGATAAACTAGCATATGACTATTATAACCAAACAGTGTGTTCGCCTTTTACTTCGAGAGTGGTCAAGAGAAGCCTTATCATTGAAAATGATTTACATAGTCTATTGTCAGTTGCAAGCCGAAATTTGAAAACTCTTTGAATTTATAATGAACTACGATGACAACTAATTATAAACAAGGTAACATCGAAATATTACTGTGTCAAAGATTAAACTTTTGGTGTTTCATTTTCATTCCAGAGACATAAGTTACTTTCCGAAGTAGGGTTTATAGCTCAGCTTATTGAGAGAGCTGGCTTGCAGAGGGTAACCGGGCTCTGTCAATTAGCACTGGAGCCATAAAAATAACAGCCTTATGTTTAGACGACTGACCTATCTAATATATAGATTTAGCCAGGGCTAAAAGCGAGGCTCCCATTAGTAAATTTATAATTTAAATTAAACAATAAACTTGTATTCGAATTCCACAATTCAGTTAACTTTAGAGCACATTTATGTGACTTTTGAGGGAAAGGCTACCTGATTTTAGAGAAAAATAATTTGCAAACAGCCCAAGAGTGAACCAAATCTTACATCGAGTTGATAGCCTCATATGTACACTCAAAAACTGGTAATCATCTTTTATCACATTTAAGAGCCGTAATGGCTATTGATCACCGTAGATCAATTAGGCTTAGAAAAAAAACCAGGCCAACGTTTTGGCGTTCGACAAGTTTACTTTGTAAAATCTTGCCAACAAATCTGGGTGCGCGTAAACCAACCTTTTATACCATGGACAGAAAGCAGTATTTCACAATACAAATTCCTCTCATTCAATATTCATAAACGGTTAAAAAAATTTTCCAAAATCACCTATACGGCCATCCGGTTCTCACTTTTGTAGTGCGAGCTGTAGCGAGTGTTTGAATGAACATTAACAGAGTTACGCTCCAAGATAATAAAGAATTTATCATGTTTATTTTTTATTTGATGGTTTAACGCGCGGCATTTTGAGAACTCCTGCAAGCGATGTTCACTGAACGACCGAAAACAATCGGCATAGCGATTAAAATTGCAAGAGAGACTACTAACAATCAATAAAAGAAATATAATTCGGTGAAATATAAACAGAGACAACAATTTTCATTCAGGAAGACAAGTATTAAAGTGTCCCTAAATATCCTGAATCTTCAAGCTTCAAGCTTAAGTTTGCTGAAGTTTATGTTTTAAGCCAGCTTCCCGGTGTTTGTTTTTTCAAAGACGAACTCGAGGCAAGAAAATCGCTCAAAGCTTTCTTTTCCGGCTGGAATTATAACTAAAGATTCTTTGGAACATTTTCTTTCTATTTGCGGTGAGAAACTGTCTAAAGGCTTTTTAAAGTTCTGTAAGATTATATCAAACCAGATACTCGGTGAGATCGTTGTCTCAAATCTTACAAACGCGCATAAACTAAATTCCCGCATAAACTACGCTCCACTTCATTAAATTAGATACAAAAAACAAACATGAAATACAATAATTTCTCTGGCTTACCATTCGAGATGCAGCTCCTGAAAGTTATCAGGTAAAGCCAGTATCGCTTCAGACTTTGCAATCCTCTTACGCATCAAGCAAGGTGAAAACGAAAACGATGCCATCCGAAATCGGATTTCCGACTTTGACAAGCGACGTTTTCTCAACCAAAAACCCAATAAACAAACTAGCCATGAGTAACAGAAGACTCCTGATAGCAGCTGAATTTCATTTTGTACATCCAGTGGAAAAAGACAGTTAAAAACATCACAAGTTGACACAAAACTCTGTCAGCTTCAGCTGTTAAAGTAAACAAGATTCAAGATGCTGCATAAATTTTGCGCATGAACTCACCTGTCAAATTTTGACCAATCAGAGCATAAAAATTGGACGTAGAGCGTGACCAACGCGTGACCATTGTGAGAAAAAACAAAAGCAACTGTCTTCCCTGCCTGTAACAGCTGGCTGAATTTTCACGTCCGAGGTCAGTTTGCAATCAAAATTTTAATTGTGCAGCACATAGACACAACATATTTCATATGAATTAAGAAAAAAAATTGAACTTGAGCCTGCGATCACTTGAAAACTAGTCTACTTGTCAGCGGATAACTTCAAAAAATACTTGACCTCGACGGGTCGACACCTGAGCCCGCGATACGGTCAAGTGATACTGGTCAGCGGGTACTCTGTTTTGACAGCTGTCAATTGATCAAAACATTGATGTCCAATATGTGTGCATTATCAGTTTTCCTGTGCTCCCAAACTAGTAAAAGTATGAGATTGAACGTTGTTCGCGATCTAGTAAAACAGTTAACTGGTCAGCGGACAGCTTCCAAATAAATCACGTCACCTCGATGAGTTGACACATGAGCCCGCGATATGGTCATGGGATACTGGTCAGTGGCTATCCTGTTTGGACAGCTGTCAATTGACCATATTGTTAATG
Source organism: Porites cylindrica (assembly GCA_964035525.1). NCBI lineage: Eukaryota > Metazoa > Cnidaria > Anthozoa > Scleractinia > Poritidae > Porites > Porites cylindrica. The sequence continues at coordinate 26,755,188 of OZ037777.1, read as the reverse complement.
TCCTATATTAAAGATGTGGACTTGCCAAGACACGCCTGAGACACCCCTCCCTTCCTTTTGATAGTCTCCCCTACCCCACCCATACAATCTGTAGACGCGTACGTACGTACGTACGTACGTACGTACGTACGTACGCTCGGTCAATCACGTGACAACCAAACGAAAAGAGGTTGACCATATTCCATGGGTATGGGGCTCTGTCCCACGCGCGCTTCGCGCGCGCGGGAGCCCCGCTATAAGATGCACAGAAATAATACCTTGAATAAATCTGAAATAGATTTTAGTCCAGTTTCTTGTTGACCTCACCCTTGAATTTCTCTTATTTGTTGACATTTTTAAACCGCGATCCTGAACACACCAAGGCCTCTCACATTCAGAAACGTCACCTCTGGTTAATTCTGTATTTTTTTGCAAATCTTAGATTCTGTTTCTCAGTCTAAAGGAGGCCGACTTATTTCCATCACCATTATTATGAAGCCAGAATTGTGACAGCTCGATTTCTATATAAGCACTGGCGACATAGTTGTGATACAGTTAATTCCTTAAGACTCTGTTCGGCTCAAGAAATTCAGAAGCATCTAAATCCGTGCTAATTATCAATCAATGTATTTTCTCACACTTTTTTCATCGCATCGCTTTTGGATGCGATGTTTATTAAGCTCTACCACTATTGAGGAAACGATTGATGGTTTTGTTGTGTTTTGGTTGTGTATATCTTACCTCTCTTAGTCAAAAAGTCCAGTTTCTTGTTGACCTCATCCCTGAGTTTCCCTTTTACAAATGAAATAAACTGTCATTAAATCCACCACGGACCATTTCAAAAGACACGGAAATATTCACATTTATTATATAACTGGATTTGTTCTCAAAAGCGTGCACTTCCATTGGCTAACTTTTCGACACAGGCCAACCACTGGTAAATCCCGTTTCCGCACCCGCTGGGTTGAGTACCCAACATTATTTTTTTATGGAAAAGGTACCCCTTTCGTATCCTAGGTTAGAAAGCTGCATCCTTTTTTAAATGCTGTAAATGTATTTTAAAGATGAATAAATAACTACACCAGAATGCTTTCTAATGTTTTTCACAGCCATAAAATGCGCTTATTAGATCTTTCAGGTCCTTTCACAGACCACAATGACAAATTTCCCTCAGAGAAATTGCAACCAAACATGTCCCTAGATGTTCATTAGACATCTGTTCCCGGGCTTTGTTGAATAATTTATGAAAGTGTAAATAAACAGTATTTTGTACTAGTACCCAGTCCCCTTATCAAACGATTTTCAAATTTCGTTCCTGTCTAAAGGATTAACTTAAAAGGCGCGGCCACAGAAATGATGTACCGTAACCTCCTGGTCTCATTACTAAGACGATAACTGCAACTTCCAGAAAGTAATGAAAAGTGGCTCCATACTGCCCAATAGATTTTTGAGCTAACAATAGCTTTAAGAGGCCACATGACAATTAATGTCTCCAATAGTCATTCAAAAATATTGAACTTATACCCAGGAAGTCTGTCCTTAAGTGATTTTGCGTTTCAATGAAAGTTTAAAACGTTAGACCACCCCCCGCACCCCCTGTGTTGAGGAATTAAATAGATGACCCATGCCTTAATTTTCTTGAGTCGTCATCTTCATCATTGCCGTCGTCATCTTCGCCATTATTTTATTTTACATTGTACTGTCCCTGGGTTTAGAAAAGACTTACCACTTTCTTCAACTGACGACTTCATGAAGTCTTCAAACTTCTTATCTAGCTCTTCGATCTTGTTTTTAATGTTGTCCTCATCCTTCTTCCACATCAAAAGAACCTCTTTATAATGTTCTTCGATATCAGGGTCCATACATTCGCCCTTAAGGTTGGCAATAGCAGCTGCATAAGGTGGTCCTCCCAATCTGACCATCGCACTCTCAATGTCATGCCAGAGACCATTGAATGTAACATCGTCGACAGAGGCCTTCTCAGCATGTCCATAAACGGTATTTCGAAAATGTTTTATTCGAACAAGGTCAGCTTCACGACATGTATCTGTTGGTGGGGGAAGTTTGTCCCATGATGCTGTTGATGCAGGAGGACTCAAGCCACAAATGTTTCTCAGGAGAACGCTTAAAAGAGTGATATCAAAACTAGCAGAAGTTACAGTGGTGGGCACAGCGGGGAACAATTTACTCCATTGTGTTGGATTGAGGATTTTCTTTCCTCTCAGGGATTTTAGTTTAGACTGAACCGAGGTACTACTCAAAAAAGTGTGAAGGTTTCCTGGAGAGTAAAACCCATCAAAAGTGTCTCTTAGAGCCTGGGAACCAACATCTATAAGAAGGCGACACAACCGAGCATAATTGGTTGACTCTTTGGTGGATGTTACACTTGGTGTTGCCATGTAGAATACGGAGCCTGCAGAAAATCTGTTAAATTTAAAAGCGAGAAAACAGAATAAAGGCGGAACCCATCAGGAAATTGAGTAATTTCAACTTTCATTGGAAAAAACCTTGTACCAGAAAAATTTAAACAATACTGCATCCTTTTTTACATTTTTCAAGGGCTATAGATATAATAAATTATCTCTAATAACACCAAAGACCATTTCTCCTGGGAGCCCGAGAAAACAAACGTCAAATTTCACAAGAATTGTGAAAACATAGGTAAAATTCTGCAAATTTCATGTGTAAGATGTCATTTTGTGAAATTTGACATTCGTTTTCTCCGGCTCCCATAAGAAATTTATTACATCTATAGCCCTTGAAAAACTGTAAAAAAGAATGCGATATTGTTTAAATTATTTTGGTACAAGGTTTTTGCCCACTGAAAATTAAAATTAGTCAATTTCCTGATGGATTCCGTCTTAATATATTTAGAGTAAAAGTAGTTTTAACTTAAAGGATAAAATCTCAATAGCATACACAATCTTTCGATTCCATCAAGGAATCGTTTTCAAGTGATGTAGCTGGACGTTTTGTCAAGTGACGTCGTTTATACTGTGAAGCACGTGACAAAACGTTGAGGTATATCGCGGGGAAGTAGTAACCGGCGTCCCTCTTCAAAGTAAGAACCGACATTACATTTCAAAGCCGATTAGGAGCTCCCCGAGATCTACTACCGACTACCTGGACGCTTTGTCACGTGATTCACAACATAAATCACGTGACAAAACGTCTAACTCCATCGCATCATCACTTAATTAAGCTAAGATTCCGAATCGAAAGCATGTGCATGCTAATAAGTTTTCTATCCTAAGACCACTGGCGGACCACCCTATGTTAGTGTGGACGTTGTTGTTATTGAAATCTGAGTATTTGTCTTTTGTACCTAGCAGAAAAAATACACGTCAGATGAACATTATTACGGGGGCTACAATTTACTACAAAATACAGATTTGAACCTTGATCTTCAAGCGAAATATTAACTTAGTCATCTGTCATGTGTTTTCGCCGTCCCGAGCAATTGAAAGCATTATTCTGCGAGATGATTATCTCCGCGGGCTGACTAACGACCTAACGACCTAACAACGGGTTCACTCATTAAGTTTTGGTTGACTCATTTCGTGGCAAAGGCGGAAAACACTGTCAGTATTTATAACAGTTTTTAACATTTAGAACTCATCTCAGTTTAACGAAAAAAAGGCCACTATTTTTTTTTTCAAATAACACCTAAGTTAAACTGAAAATGTTTCAAATGGAATAAAAGAAGCAGTTCTAAGCAGCTAATTCAAGTCAAAATTCTCTTAGAGCGGTTACCACGAACACGCGTCCTCGAAGGGTTTTTTTCTGTCTGTTTAAACCTGAGCTTTCGTGGACGTCAATCAATTGTTCCCATGGTTTTCCACGCGCTGTGACAGAGAAGGTTCCCTCATCGTGAAGGGCGAAGACTTAAAGAATAATAATGAACTTAGTCAGGACGGGAGAGGAAAGAAGACAGCAAACCCTGTGTGACAAGCGTGACAATAATTTTGTTTGAAAAAACTTTCAGCGGAAATTAACTTTCCTTTAAACAGATATTTTCCTAAAAGACCAGAAAACATTAATGTTAAGTGAAGACCACGGCAAAACACGCAAGGTATAGCCCTGTCACGTTAATCACACACAAGCGTTTTGCCGTCCTCTTCTTCCTGCCGTCATGTTGCGTAAACTCAATTTTCGAATTACAACAGCATTTTTAATTATTTCATAAGATGAAGGATTACATTATTAAAACAACGAGGTGTATGCGAGCTGAGTGAAATAGCCAAAACATTCTCTATAGTTTACGTAAAGGTTTTCAGGTTGTTTATCTATTTGATTGTATCAAAACACGGCAGCCGTGGACGAATTGCCAGACGAGTTGCGAGCGTATATCGAGAAAGCTTATGTGGTTTTAATTCACAGTGCGTAAATATGTCGATAATTTGGCTTTCCTCCGACAAACACTCAACAAATATAAATCTTGACATGAAACAGTGTCAGATCCTAAAGCAACATATTGCAAAAACGGCTTAAACGCCAACATATTCTTCCGAGTGCCTGAGAAACGGGGAAAGAATCTTCCCTTACTCTTGGCCAACGCGTGAAAAACCATGGTAACGGTTGATTGACGTCCACCAAAAGGCAGGTTTGAACTGAAGAAAAAACCCTTTGAGGGCTCGTGTTAGTGCCCTGAAAGTGATAAATAACTTACGATTATGAAAATTTGCAGTAAAAGCATAGTCTTATAACATTAAGTAAGGAAGAAAATATCTAAACCCCTTCAGGGGAGCACAACAAACGTTTTAATGTTAGTCCATGCGCCCAGCAGAAAAATTAGCCTTCGTGCTGCCAGCTGGAATCAGGCCTAAAATCACCGTAAACGTGATCGGGCACGCTATACAGAACATAACAAAGACGCCATTTTCTTCCAGAATTTTCCGTTCTGTTTGATTTCCGACTTGCAAGTTAGATAAATGGTTAGCTTTTGGAACAATCAATCTGCATTATCATAGTTAGTAGTTAGTTACTTCCCTCTGCTAACTTTGGTACGAATCAGTCTCCTTTAATCCGAGCTTTCTGAGGTTGAATCCCAATGGAGTCGCACTCGAGAAAAGAATGACTACGAAAATGTAGCCAAGTATACTCAAGCATATAAGTCTCCCACACAACTCAGAAACTACGTAAAGGTCCAGAATTAACTTTATCTATCGGCTCATAATGCATTTCAGGGCATTTCTGGTCTTCGATCGTAGTTGGTTCAACCGAATTGACACTGCGTCATGCAATCAGCTTATCGTAAGGGCCAAAGTTTTGTCATGCTATGCTTCACTGATTATTGACGGGTAAATGTCTGTATTATTAAGCATTGCCAAAAAGGCCTGTATGTATATAACTATCTAAATGGTTGTTATTAGGTTCTACCCGGACAGTTTTGCATCCAATACGTGCCTTTAAGTGTTGGTGAAAAAAGACTCGAGTGTCGTGCTTAGGATGCAGCCGATTCAAGTATCAGTTAAGTATTGAATTGGCGTAAGCCGAAACAGCGAACCAAAATCTAACGCTGCATCGATCGCTACAATTTCAAAATTAGAACACTCTACTAGAAAGACCTCAATATTGTGAGGTACTTTTTCGCTCTTGTTAAACAAATTCTACTGTTAACCAAATTCTTATCTAGATCAGACTTCTGAAGAGAAAAAATCGGTTTGGCAGCTCAACAACAATCAATGTAATTATCAACAATTCCCGGAAGCCAACGCGTGATTTCTAGGAAAACGAAAAAATATTGATAGTAAGGCCGGAGGGGTATGGCCGAAAACTTAGCAACTTGCAGACACTTAAACAAAGCGGCAAATTTTTACGGAGTTTCAAGGTGTATAAATGTGCTATTTTTAAAACAAATTCAGGAATTTTCTGCTTTACTCGGGCATGAATGTTTACAATGGAAAGAGGCCGGAACCGGGTAACACACTGCGGTAGTGATAGTGTCGTTACCTTAACGTGTTGGCACGCACCGTACTATCGAAACTCGTGATTACAAAAAAATTGACAGCGACAAATTTTTAAATGACCTTGTTCAACAGCCATGGGATTTAATTAGCTTAGAGCCAAATCCAACTGCTATGTGGGATGCGTGGAAAACCCTGTTTATGGAAATTGTCGATAAACATGCCCCACTGAAAACAAAGCGGATCTCAAAAAAGCATTCTCCGTGGATTACATATGACCTGATGCGTAAAATCTATAAACGAAATTATTTGAAAAAGAAAGCTATTATTGAAAACAATGCGGCTAGTTGGGAACAATACAAGCAAGCGCGGAATGAAACTAACAATGCTATCAAATCAGCCAAACGTCAGTATTTTTTGCACAACTTAGAGTTGAATAAAAAGAATTCGTCCAAAACTTGGAAGCTAATTAACGAACTGAGCTCGCGTAAATCTTGCACAAACCGCAATATCACTGAAATTAAAACAGATAACGAAACTATAAATTCTGCGCCTGAAATTGCAGAAGCTTTTAATAACTTTTTCACCTCTATTGGACCAAATCTAGCCAGTAAATTATCACCTTCTAATATCGACCCTGAAAGTTATTTACAACCCACTAAAACAGCCTTCTCCTTAAGGGCTCTTAGTGTCACAACTGTGTGTGAACTACTAAGTGAGCTTGACGAAAAGAAAGCCATGGGATTGGACGGAGTTCCTTGTAAACTTCTGAAATTAGCCAGTTCCATTATTGGACCATCATTAACGAAAATTTTTAATAGCTGTATAGAAACAGAAACCTTTCCAGATGAATGGAAAATCGCCAAGGTGACTCCTATCTTTAAAAAAGGATCAAAATCTGACCTGAATAACTATAGACCAATTTCTGTATTGCCAATTGTCTCAAAGCTATTCGAGAAAATTATCTATCAACAACTCTATGATTACCTAGATAAAAACAAACATTTGAATACTTATCAATCCGGCTTTCGATCGCTCCATAGCACCATGACGGCGCTACTTGAAGCAACGAACAACTGGTCTATTAACATAGATAACGGCCTTTTAAATGGTGTGGTATATATCGACCTTAAAAAGGCTTTTGACACCATTGACCATGCAATTTTGTTACATAAACTTGCAAACTATGGACTTGATCTGGGTTCCCTACGATTCTTTGCCTCCTACCTAGGTAACAGGAGCCAGAAATGTTATGTTAATGGCGTATTGTCCAGTGCAAGCGAACTAAGATGCGGAGTCCCACAGGGTAGTATTCTCGGTCCTTTGTTCTTCTTAATCTATATAAACGATCTTCCAAACTGCCTTAATTCAGCATGCGCTAAAATGTTCGCAGATGATACAACTATTACCATTTCTGGTTCCTCTCTAGCTGACCTTGAACAAGAGACTAACTTAGAACTACTGAACCTTCACTGTTGGCTAAAAGCCAATAAGCTTAGTCTTAATGTTGCGAAAACCGAGTTTATGGTTATTGGCTCTCGCCAGAAGCTTCTCGCGGAAAGCCATAACGAAATAAACATCAAACTAGAAGACCAAGTTATCAGCAATGTTGATCACGCAAAATCATTAGGTCTCATTATTGACAATCGGCTTTCCTGGTCTAATCATGTTAACGAATTGTGTAAGAAGGTAACTTCGGCTATAGGTGCCCTTAGACGTATTAGGCCCCTTATCTCCCAATCTACTGCGGTACTAGTCTATAACTCCTTAATTCAACCTCACTTTGATTACTGTAGCCTTGTTTGGGATGGCTTAAGTGATCAACTGAGTGACAAATTACAAAAGTTACAGAACCGTGCAGCTAGAGTAATTTTAAAGGCCAACTATGGGACTAGCTCGAGCCTGCTTCTTGATATACTCAAATGGGACAAATTAGTTATAAGGAGAAAGAAGCATAAAGCAATAATGATGTTTAAATCTCTAAATGAACAAGCTCCAGTGTACTTGCAGAACCTATTTCACGAACGAAGCACAGACTATGATTTGCGCAATTCCTTTCATAAATTGACGTTGCCCAGGCCGCGTACTAACTACTTGAAACGAAGTTTCAGTTACAGCGGTGCTTTGTTGTGGAACTCTTTACCCGAAAATGTGAGAGAAACTAAATCAGTCAGGAAATTTAAAGAGCAAATCAAACATGTATTTGAGTCGTCGGACTCTCACTCGGCAGTCTTGTAAAACAGTATGTCGATAGTTTTTAGTTTAATTAATTGTGATTAGATTTTTACTCTATTATTACTGAAGATTTTACCGAGTTTTAAATAAAAAATCTACCTACCTACCTACCTTGCGTTATTTCTCCTGACGCACAAATTTTATCTTAATACGAGCATCAAAGACTGAGCAGTTATGTAGCAAGGCCAAGAGGTTATGATGCGTACTACAGAAAAACTACAGATTTAACAAAAGCAATACAAATTACATGATGCCCTTGGCGCCGATGGTGCAAGAACTGGGATGCGACGAGGATAAGGCAAACGACCAGTTTCCTACAGATGAATTACGTTCATTTACATCTTCACAGTTTCGTTTCTCGATATCAGTTTACATATCTAGATCCTGGTCGGAGCCAACGGGAACTGACATGATTGACCAACATTGTACGATAATTTTAGCAAGCGGTTCTTTGAGAAACGTCTTTACATGTCGAAATATTAATAATAATAATAAAAACATTGACCGAACCGCAATATTTGACGATTACGGAAGCAAAGTTACCGAATCACGAAACCTTTTTCGACTGCCTTTTCTCTCGATTTTAGTGGACGAAGACACTCAAAATGCCGGACTGGAAGAGTGTTTTTGACATACCTTGCTGATAACGAGAGCTTACTAAGTGAAACATCTGACGCAAAAAAAGCAATACTCCTGTATAACGTTTCAACCTTAGGGTACGGGTAAGTGAACATGTTTACCTCGTACTTTTATAAATTGAAGGCATGATTTCTCAGATGTGATAATGGCGTATCCACTCTACCCGGTATCCTACCCGTTTCTCCCGGGTAAGAGGCAATCTAACCGTATTTACGGCTACGTGTATGGCTAATTTACCCGAACCCGTACACGGAAACCGTGTATCTTAAGGTCTCCACTCAAACTCTCCGGGATCAAGCTGTGTTCGTTGCTTCAAATACTTGGACGTAGATATAGGATGTTTATGAAATCCCAAATGTTACCTGGTCCTCTAGTGCATCGCAGCTACCAATATATGACCCAGAAATCAGTCAATCTTCTGACCCAAACACCACGGAACACGCGCTTTGTTGGTGTCCGCCATTTTGTTCTTTTAGCCTGATGACGCCAGACTACCCACAAAACCTTTCGCGCTTAGTAAGCCGACGGTCTGCTGGATTTTCCCTGAAAGATCGAGAACTGAAGTACCGTAAAATATAAGCCCCTCCATGTATAAGCCCCTCCAAATATAAGCCCCCCAAGCCGGTAACGCAAAAATCCCTCCGTTAAATCGCCCCTCCAAATATAAGCCCCTCGGGGGCATGTACTTGGAAAATTGCCCTCAAACGCAAAGTAAAAAAAAGTAAAAACGGTACCTGATTTACTTCCAACTTTCAGGCTAGCCCTATCGATTTTGAAAAACAAATTTCCCTCGGTAGATAACCCCCTCCGATTATAAGCCCCTCCGAAAATAACCCCCTTAAAAAGGGCCTTTGAAAAATATAAGCCTCGGGGCTTATTTTCGGAATTTTACGGTACTCGTTCATTCACGAGTAACAGAAAAACAACCAATAATTCTTAAGAATCGCTGACAAATGAGCTACCACCCCATTGAGACCCTCCTTAAAGTCCTTAGTATCTAGATGTTCGTGACAAATTAAGTTTGCTATTGGTATATAAAGGCTTCACTGCTTTCGCTTCAGATCTCGCGGAAGTGATTTTGACAACAGAAAGTTGGCAAATGTGTTCTGTAGAAAGAGTGAGATGTCAAGTAGAGACGCTGTAGCAAACCTACTCTAGAGTTGTACAAAACAAAAAAACAAAAACCAAAATGAAATCAGCTCGTTTTTTCAAATGATGATTCCGCTAAATGTTTTTTTAAAAGTCTAATGTCCCTTTGAAATGCAGTAAAGCCTCTACTCGACGACCAACGACAAAAATACAAGATATGTCTTATTTACTCGTTTTTCAACTTTTATTTCATTAACTTTAACAACAGAACTTATGCCTTTGTGACTATGCTGTAGGCGTAATATTCGACAACTTAATTTATCTCTCGAAAACTCAGTCAAAAAACTCAACAGTAAAACGCTTCGAGCCTAAATAAGATATAGTCAGCTAATACCGAATTGACACAAAATAAAATTTTCGCAAATTTTATGGCGAAAGAACTCTAGCGTAACAAAAAGTAGTCACTAAAAGAAAAATACTTCAACAGAAAAAAAATTACGGAAACTATCAATTCTATCAACCTTGTTCCGGTTTTCAAAAACGATTAGCAAAAAAAGCAAGTGAAACTATCAACTTACTCTTTACAATTGACAAAAAAAATCAGAAAAGGCCTATTATCATCTATGAGGTGGTAAATTGCTCCAAAAAATAGCTGACCTGATATACTTTGCATCCTGAAATGTCGCTTTATGTTTTTTGCCTTAAGAATATAATCAACAACATATAGCAAAAGTTAAAAATGTTTTACTAAAGAGCAGGTATGTCTTACAACCTGCCAACATAGTTCATTCAGTTTGGTTCTCTTCTTCTGTATCACCACTTTCTTCTTGCTTGGCCTCGTCTTCAGGTGATTGCTCATCAAGTTCCACGGAGACGTCCAGATTTCTTTCCTTTGGTAACAAAGCTGGATCACGTGACGCTTCTATAATCAGCAAGCCTTCCTTGGAGAGGCGTGACGTCACTGAACCAAGGTCTGCGTCATCAGACAACAAAACGCGATGGCTGTAATCACGTGAAAAATGGAAACCTTGGTCTTCTGATTTGTGTTTCCCTGTGACTGTGAGCTCATGTCCACGAAGCTGCACCTTGATATCTTCTGCTTTGAATCCACGCAGATCCAATTTAACCACAAACTTGCCATCGTCTTGTTTCGCTTTCTCTTCAAGGCGTCTGTCGCCTTCAAGGTCAAGAACGTTGCCTTTGTTCAGAGTTTTAATACGTTCGCACTATACTATCTGAGAGCCTGGCACAGGCTAGCTGAATGTCGAACAACAGTCCCGCTAAAATTTGTTACAATTATACATAATTATGCGAATGTTTGGATGATCAAAAAGTTACTACCTGGTTCTCTGGTAATAACGTCACTGCACGGCATTAATAACGATTGGGCAATTCAGACTTGTCTGCCGGAGCAAGCCACTCGAAGATATGTTTGAAATTCAGGTTGCTTTGCGGTTCAACAACATTTCCCGGAAGCCAACTCCAAATTCGAGGAAAACGAAGAAATGCTAAATAGTGAAATGGAGGGAGGAGGGGTGGGGGACAAATCACCCTAGCGTTGTTTCCTCGAATTATCTTTCGGTCAAAAGTATTAACTCTTTCAAGACTAAAGGAAATACAAATCATACATTGCCCTCGCCGGCACCAAAGTTACATAGGCTGGAGACAAGGATAAACGAAACCAAAATAATTCAATTTAGTCTGAAACAGACTGCATAATGTGTTCGCGCGTTCTGATTCCAGGTTTGCTACCGTATAAACAAACGAAGAAATTCACGTAAATCTCACAACTGAACAAAGAAGCTGTTCCCGACAACAGGAAGAAGGCGACGAAATTCGGTTTGGCAATTTTTACAGGAAAGCCTTTTTCTGTTTAACCTGAATATATCGATAAAACCGGTGAAAAAGGGTTTTGTTTTACAAATGCAAATTAGGTCTTGCGTTGCGTTATTCAGCTGACATGTTCATAAATATGCTTAAAACTAAATTAAATGGGTTTTTACAGAATGGTTTCAAATACAGAAAGATATCACAACTTTTTGAAGAATTTCCCCGTAAGAGTGAAACAAATGCCTTCAAAAGTTTTATTTGTCAGCGAGAAAACGTGACAGCCGTTCGGTCATTTGCGAGCAAAAATTGTAATTGTTGGCAGCAATACACGAGTTACAAATCATCATTTTTTTGCTCAATAATCTCACTGTTTTAGAACGTACTAAAAAGATTTTCACCTCAGTGTCGCTGGCTCAGGGTGTTGATTATTTACCGAGCCGCGAACCTCTACTTTAGTAAATAATTGTTATATAAACGTGTTTAATGTAATTAATTTGCAGCTTTCTCACAGTTTCGTCTCGAGTTATTGGAAAAATGTATAGTTCAACGGGAATTGACCTGACTGACCCGGCCGACATCTTGTGATTTTTACTCGATGGTAGTAATTAAGCAAGCGATTCTAATTTACGAAGGCTAAGTTAACGAAGTTGTTCCCTGCTAGCAGAGGTCTCTTATTATTGGCGTATAAGTCACAACGAAAGATGACGTTCGTGTATCCGCCATTTGGTTCTTTATCATTTGTTGAAAATGAGGCCAGCCTATCCCGAAAAAACTTTCGCGCGATGTAAAGCTACTGGACTTTCTCGAAACTTCGAGAATCTTCTCGTGTGTTCACGAATAACAGAAACAGACCGGGTCATTGATACGAAACGCTGACAAATGATTTAATTTTAGTAACTAGCATCGGATAGTTCAAGAAAGTAATTTTTCGGGAAACTTCTGGTCTTTTCACGAAAAACAGAAAAACAACAAGTCATTTTTACAAAACGCTGACTATGGGTATTTAACTTTAGTAACAATCGATTGTTCGAGAAAGAAATTTTTTGCTATAAAAGTGCGTTTCAGGCTCACCGAGAAACAGTTCAAAAAGTCCTTTGAAGACTCAAGATTTGGCTGACGATTTTCAAAAAGTGGAATTACAAGCAAGGTTTTCGATAACATGGCTCTCTTCTTCGGATTTCCAACCTATTATCCGATGTCCCGGTAAGTTTTTCGGAAACAGATTTTTCCTTTGTCGGTAAGAATTGAGTTATTGCTCAATTTCGCTCACAAAAAGCTTAATTTTCACGCTTGTTCAGGGTTTTTTATTATTATTATTATTTTGCCTTCTTTTGTCAACAATACCTTTGACCGAGTATTCTTGTGACAAAAAACTGAACTCAGTGAAGCGTTGAGGCGAAGAGGCGTTGAGTCAGTATTCTCTATGACTAACCTTTATAGAAAGAAAGCTTTTAAACACGATGAAACTTTTTACTGAAATAAATTATTAGTCAATTATAAAGCGTCTGAAGCATAGAGGTTAAGTCACCCCTTACCAAAAAAAATTCTCATTTATTTCTACAGCAGAGACTACGATGAAGCTGTTCCAGGTTTTGGGTTTTTGAATGATATATGGAGAGAGATAGCTCTTCCTTATGACGAACCAGCGCGAGACACTAGGTTCCAACGCAGCCAGGATAAGTCGGCAGTCCTAGGCCCAATCAAGATAGCTTCTCTGCCACTAAAGCAGTACAAGCCAGAAGACATTTCATTCGATGTTGACGGCGAAAATATCATCTTACACGGTCAGCATCGATCAGAGGGAGAAGATGGATTTGAGAATAATGAGTTTAAAAAAATTATTAAGCTGTCAGACGGAGTTGATCCTACAACGGTAAGGTCGCGTGTAATCAAAAATCTAAAAAGTGGCAGCTTTCTGGTCCTTGAAGGCGACACACGCCTTGAAGAGAAAGCAAAACAAGACGATGACAAGTTTGTGGTTAAATTAGATCTGGGTGGATTCAAAGCAGAAGATATCAAGGTACAGCTTCGAGGCCATGAGCTCGCAGTCACAGGAAAACACAAATCAGAAGACCAAGGTTTCTATTTTTCACGTGACTACAGCCATCGCGTTTTGTTGCCTGATGACGCAGACCTTGGTTCAGTGACGTCACGCCTCTCCAAGGAAGGCTTGCTAATCATAGAAGCGTCTCGTGACCCAGCTTTGTTACCAAAAGAGAGAAACGTGGAAGTCTCCATGGACGTTGATGAGCCACAACCTGAAGACCAGGCCAAAGAAGTAACAAGTGGTGATACAGAAGAACAGAACAAAAACTGAATAAACTATGTTGGCAGATAGTAAGGCATTACCTACTCCCCGGAAAAACATGTCTGCATGATTAAATTCTTAAGGCAAAACTGAAGGAACATTTCAACATGCGTAGTATAAGTCTTGTTTTTAGCCATGTACTACCTCTTAGAGGATAATAGGCTTATTTTGTTAATTTTGCGAATTGCAGAGAGTTAATTCATAGTTGCACTTGCCTTTTTTGTTAATCGTTTTTGGAAAGACAAACAAGGATGATAGCAGTAATAATTTTCTCTATTTTTTGTTCAAGTTTCCTTATTAATTTATTTTTAAAAAGTTTAGTATGTGTGATCTTTTGTTACGCCAGACTTTTCCACACAAAATTTCGCAAAAAAATGTTATTTTGTGTTAGAACGTAATATTACCTTTGTAGCTTGTTTTAGTGGGCTTTAAGCGTTTAGAATGTTACTCCTGGAGTATAGTAACAATGGCATAAGCGGTGGTCTGTAGTTTAACCTAGTAAAATAAAGTTCAAAAATAAGTACATCTGACTTGCATTTTTGTCGTTAGACGTTGTTTAGACATTCGACTGTACTTTAAAGAGAAATTAGATTTAGCAGGTTTTGAGAAAATATTCCTTAAGTTAAAAAAGGTCCCATTATAATTAGTGCTCTCTTCACAACCTTAGAAAAGGTGTTCTTGAGCTTTTTTTTACATAGCTGTGCCAGGGAAAATCGAAGACCACTCCCCAAAGTATTAGACATATTGCTTGTAACAATGAACAAGACAGTAAGTATTATCAAACTCACTTGATTATGGAATCTAATTAAGGCAAAAACAAACTCCATATATACAAACATCAACTCAGAAGGGGAAAGCCAAAGACCTCAGTTGCAATGAAATACATACACACACGGCACTCAAAACCACAACAATTTGCTTCAAGTAAAAAGAAGCTATCTGTTCCTTAACGAAGAAGAAAAAAAGCAAGAAAACGAGAAAGAAAAGCTAACAGAAACGAGAATCATTACACTCGACGGTAAAAATGACAGGAAGTTAGTCGATTTGAGTATTGGACAAGTGTAACCTTTTGTAACCAGCCCTAGTATTGGCTACGAAAACAATGAAACAAGCAATGAACCCTAACCCCTGAAATAATAGCAGTGCAAGCTATGAAGAGCCAGTAAAATAAGAGGTTACTGAGAGGGTGCGTGGCTACTATCAGTGACACATGTTTCTGTTAGTTTCCAGTCTCCATGTTGGTGCCCTATGATCCGGATGGGTACCAAGCAACATGGTGTCTCCATACATACATGTGGGTAAAACATTTCTCCTGATATTTTGCCTATGAAATAAATGCACCGACCAGATTCTTGTCGATGGTCTTTTCATAGTTACCTCCGAGTTTCATTTCCCAAATTCTGGACTTCATCTATTGACCGGTTTTGATTTTTATTTTGTTCTATGTCGATTGGCCTGACTCTGAAAACCAGCAATAAATATTTAACAATTAATGTTTTTTGCTATTATTACGCGTAGTTCCAGCTGTAGTTTTTACTCTTGAAACGAGTGAAGTGTCCGCCGTTTCTATTTTTTACAACCGTCGAGGCCTTAGGCCGAGGCGGATAACGCCCTCCGAGATCTCCATAATTCTTCATATGATACGAAAGCCGAATTCAATAATTGTTTTATTATTCATTCAAAATAATTCCCAGTTTAAAAACATAGCTAAAACAAGCTTACCTGCATCGATGTTAAGTTTATCTTCGATAGTTTACGTTTAGGTTTGTCCAGCTCCGCAAATTATCTCCAAATAGCAGATGTCGCCCTCCGAGGTTGTCTTCTTACTGTTTTTGCTATGTTTTTTTGCTATTATTACGCCTAGTTCCAGCTGTAGTTTTTACTCTTAAAACGAGTGAAGTGTTCGCCGTTTCTATTTTCACGACCAAAACAACTCAGCCTCGTTCCCACGGTGCCTTAACCTGTAAGAACGCTGCATTTTTGATGTCATTTCCTCGTTAAAGTCAAAATTCTTCCAAATTTGGTGATCAGTAACTGGTTATGGTAAATTATGCGTGTGCTTTTAGCCAATCAGAATTTGGGAAATATTTTGAAGGAATAATAATTTCAGTTATTATTAATATCATTGTCTGCGTGTCACGATTAAAGCCATTGACCCCTAATAGATCTGAAATAGTCAAGAGGTCGAATTCTAAATTAATATTAGCCACGCAAAGTTTCAACCGGAAGTCTACTTCCTCTTGTAAAATGCTTCAAGCACTGCGCTTTCACGCCATTTTTCCATTTCAAGTTCTTTGCTCATGTCGAAAACTTCTCTGGAAAGTTCGTCTGCAGTACTTATTTCCTCGGGGTAACTTCTATACAAAAGCAGTGCTAAATAGGTGTTGATCTCAACCTTCCATCTCACACTTCCCTCGATGGTGTTAGTGGCAACATGTCTTCCCATCTCCAATACTCTTCGAGCCTCGTCAATGTTCCCTCTCTTTTCACAACACATTCCAAAGTTTCTATAAACAGGAAGTACCTCTTTTTGCCCTATCATCTCAATATCATCAAGAACTTGAATTGCTTTAAGGTAACTTTCCTCTGCTTTACTAAAATTTTCGATCCTGAGATAGTAATCAGCCAGGTCTTTGTGTGCAAAGGCGGTCAAAAAATGTCTTCCGTAGTGAGTAGAACGAAACCGTAAGGCGTTTGTATAGAATTGAAGAGCTTCCTGACGCCTTTCCCCATACTTTGCATTATGGCCCATTTGAGCAATAATTCTGCCTATGTCAAAAGTAGAATCATTGATAGTGAGTTCCTTTTCATAAATCGAGATTGCTTGTTTCAGTAGAGGCTGTGCCTGTTCTCTTTCATTACGGTCTTCTGAGAGGTATCTGCCATAGTGGTTCAAATAGAACGCTTCAGACAACCTGTCTCGTTCGAAATGAGAGAGATTGCCATCGTGCAGTTCCTTGGCTTGGAGAATGAGATCTTCTAATTTTTGCTCATAATTCCAACTATATTTCCTTTTTTCATGATAAAGGAGGCACAAAATCTCCACTTGTTTGGTTATCTTCCCTTGACTTTGACACAATTGAAGAAGACCCCTCAAAAATTTATCATAAAGTTGAAAGTGAACACAGTATTCAATGTAAGGTGCTACTTGTTGACACTCGTTTATCGCAGCTTCCATTTCAGTGCAATGTTGGATTTCCTTTTGACCGCCAACCTCTCGAAGGGTGGATTCAAGATTAATTCTTTCTTCATTGAAAAGAATGAACGACTCTTTGCACGTGTCCTTCCCCCAATATTTCCTTGCGTTGCTCAAAATCAGCGACAAAAAGTGCCTCAGAAAACCGTGCTTGCCATCAGAAAGAATCTGGCAGAATTCTTCTTTTTTGCCAACCTGCTTTGCATAGCTTCGAATCAGTAAGTGAATGAGGTATCGGTCGTCCTGTTTCTGGATCAAACACCTTTTCTTTAAATTTGTCAGGTCTGCAGCACAGTTATCACCAAGTATTGCATCCGCTGCATCTCTTTTGAAAGACTGAGGAAACACTGATAAACGCACTAAGGCACGTTTCAAAGAGTCGTCTAGTTTTTCGAAAGCTATCTCCATCATTTTCTCGGCACCAAGAGTTTTTGCTGGGTTCTGCTCAAGTTTTTTCTTAAGTCCTTCAAAAGTGTATTCAGATTCCTCCGCAAGGAGGGGGCCTGCTAATCGAAGTGCGAGGGGAATGTTTTCACAGAGTTCAGCTATCTCACGCAATTTGACTTCAGTGTCAGTATCAGTGTCAGATGTCAAATGCGCACCATTCTTCAGAACTTCTATACTTTCCTTAACATCCAAAGGACCGAGACATATATTAACAAACTGAATGTTGGAAACCGCTCCGGCAATGTCCGAACGTCTTGAGGTTACAAGAAACTTTATTCTACAGTCAGAGCACATCCTCATATCACTCACCAAGTTTAAAAAAGTGTAGTCACCCCGATCTCCTATAGCATCTTCTGCATTATCAACAATGAGGACCAACTCATAGTCAAGCCGCCTGCACCAACTCAGCAAAACATACTTGGGGTACTCGCTGCCTTGTTGATGGCCTGGAACACACACATTTAGAATTTCCCTCAAAGCGCCATTTTCTTCACTGCGCCCTTTGTAAGCGCCTCTCAAAGAACAAAACCTGACGATGGCTTCAAACTCATTTTTTAGCCGATGCCCAGCTTGAATGGCAACCGTGGATTTTCCTACTCCAGCCGTTCCACTGACAAGAACTCCTGCAACCACTTTGTCTCTTTCTCTCGAGAGAACTTGAACAATGTCATCGATCTCCTTCTTGCGGCCCTGAATATTGAGGTCCTTTTCTGGTAACTCGCTCTTTTGTTTGCTCCTGTTCATCTCTCCTTGGAACGGAAACAACAAAAACAGAAAAAAGCTTAACAAAAGGACAAATGTGAGAAAAGAAAAACCTAGGTTTTGTAAAACTTTAAAAGTAAAAGGTGTATGTTTTGAAGCTGGATGTTAGTCTACAACTTTTCGCCTGTGAATTAATGGCAAATATTTTTTTACAGTCGAGCGATAGAGGCTAATTTCGGCCCGCTTTAATTCTCGATATCATACAAAACAAATGGATTTCACTATACCATACTTATGTCTGGTCAGTTATAGACCACCAAAGACGTCAAAATGCTATTGGATAATAACACGAAGACGTAAAGAGGAAATGAGGAGGGCACTTTTCTTCAATCAGATCTTTAATATCAACTCGAACGTTATAATTAGGTCAGAGGAGTCTGACCTTCAATCCGCGACAAAATTAGTTGAGACACTTTGCCCTAAAGGGCCTCTCTGGGGTTTTGCCAACTTAAAAATAAAAGGAGAAAATAAAGCTTCCCCTCCCCCACCCCCTCAACACAATATTGCCCGCTGTTCAAGCTACCTGTAGAAAACAACGAACACCCGAACTTTAATGGATAGAAGAGGGGATGGGAGAGTGCCTCGCCGTACTGAAGATCAATCCTAGTTTTAATTACATAGCGGACTTACCAGCATTCCCCTAAACAGAAAAGATTGTTGAGGTACGTGATCTCGATCGTTGTTTTGGGTAAAAAGCGATCTAACATGTGCATAAAACAAGTAACTTATGCGCTATACTCCTACCATTTCACCTACCAGGCGATGGCATCAATTGCCTCTCAATTCTATCCACTGCTGCTACTACTTTATCTACTTTGGCTTCAACGTTAATCAGCTCGTCCATCACGCTATCTTCGTCCCTCTTCCACTTCTTTAGAAGCTCTTTGTAGTGTTCTTCTAGTTCAGGGTCCAAGCAGTCATATTTAAGCCCATCAATAGCTGCTTCATACGCCACTCCACCAAGTCTTACCAGCGTACAGCGGATATTCTTCCAATAATTGTGAAATGTCGCATCGTCAACCGACGCTTGGGCGGAATGACCACACACTTTATTTCTGTAGAATTTGATGCGAGCGATGTCAGCCTCACAAGACAAATCTGTAGGCAAGGGAAGGGCATCCCAGCCAGTGGCTGGAGGATTCAGGCCACAAATATTCCTGAGCAGCACCATCAGCAGGGTGATATCAAAGTTTTTGGACGAAACTGAAGATTTGATGGCAGGATATAGTATATCCCATTGAAAAGGATTCAAGATTTTCTTCTTTTGAAGTGATTGCAGTTTAGGACGAGCTGGTGGTGTTGCCAAAACTGTTCCAAGGCCTCCTGGAGGATGAATTCTATCAAATGTTTCTCGCAGGGCCTGAGAACCAAAATCCACCAGAAGCCGGCATAATCTGGCATAATTAGATGTCTCTCTTGTAGAAGGAAACGTCGGAGCTACCGATGCCATTGAAAGAAGGGAGTTTCTTCTATAAGAAAAGCAAGGGGAAATATTAAATTGCCAAAACCATTAGGACATAGACACCACCTCTACTAAGCCAACGGCAAAATGGCACGACTCTATTTCAATAGGAACTCGCACGAGGTCAGCTTACGTCCTTAACAATAAATATTTCACGGCTCTAATCCTTGCCTCCTTGGTCTCGCGGCTGAGACCCGTTTACACCCGGGTTCGGACAATTTACTCTTGAACGGACGAATTTTTTACCTGTGCAAGCCGTTTACACAAAACCGTACAAAATCTGTCGCAGATTGCAGTAATGTTGCAGTTTAAAAACTTGCACGCTTCCGCGGGTTCCCTGTAAACGAAAGACAGATCCGTGCAAGTTTTTGGCTGTTCAAAAATTTGCCCGGAACCGTGTAAACGGGGACTGAGAAATCATAATTAGAAGTTGCTCGAATTTCCCAGTCTAGAAAACTGCGAATCTTGAACTTCCAAGTTTAGTGATGGTCAGCTGCTATGGTTACGAGATGTGACGTCACAAGTAGCAGGTGGTCAAGCCAATGTTGGTTGAAAATACATGTTTTTTCAGCTTCTTTCAACGATGAAAGTAAATCTTGTGGCTTAAATCATGCAAATTGCTTATTCATGTGTTATTTTTCATGTATAACACAAAAAATTACCATTTCTCGCGGTTTTAACCTGATTTCTAATTCTTGGTAAAATCCAAGATGGCGACCATTGTTGGTGATATCACAGGCCTCCAGCAGCGCCAACACCCAAAATATATACCTCATCTTGTTAAGAAAATCAAAGGCTTTCCGCTGAAGGCAAAATCGTTTCAAAATACGGCAATATATCACTGTTTGTATCTTTTTCTCTGAAAAAGCCTTTCGGGACGAGGAATGTTTGAACTGGATGTGGATGTGATGAATGTCTGCAGAAGCCCATAACCACTGAGGAGCGAGCAACTCCCTTGTGCCCATGGGGCTTTTTCACAGACCAGTTTATTTTTAGATCGACTTTCCTGCCAAATTTGAATATCATATGTAAGTCTTACAAATCAGTCATCAAAAACCAGAGGCAAACTTAAGACAAAATCCCAAACCTTTAATTTCATGTCTTAAAGGCTGAACTAAAACTGGCACTCTTTACGGGCGAAGCCTCCCGGTTTAGAGAACAACACCTGGGCTGCCCATCACCCCAGTGGTAAAAGTGATGCCTTAGAGAAAAGTAAACTGGCACTCTTTACGGGCGAAGCCTTCCCGTTTAGAGAGCAACACCTGGGCTGCCCATCACCCCAGCGGAAAAACTGATGCCTTAGAGAAAAGTCGTTACTTTTTAAATCACCAAGAAACTGAAAAGAGTGATAATGAATAGATATAATAGACATTGCAGTCAAGAAACAAAAAAAATTCCTGAGCTGAAAGAGTACAGTATGTGGTCCTTGGTCCGGACGAAAAGGATGTAAAATGAGTATTTCTTATCCTAGAAGAAGAGTAGTGAGCTGAAATTTGTCCTGTTAGTTGCCGTAACATTTTACTAACTTGTGACAAACCGACAGCTTTTGAGCTTTGTCGAAAAACCTGCATCATAGAAAATGACCGTTCCGTTTGAAGGCCCCTCGTGCGGCCAATGGTTTCTTGGTCCGGCCACTTTGGCCACTTTGCAAGCCGGCATCAAAAGTGCGCAAAAAGAAACGTTCCAAGCACCATCTGATCTATATTCCTGTATATTTTCTATAGGCGTCATTTAAACTTCGAAACCAAAATGAGATTTCTGTGTAAAGGGCTTAAGTTTGGTCTATTGAAGACTAATTATTTTCGTTTCTGTGCCAATGTGTGTCGTGCAGTTACGATGCGACTTCTGCGAAATCGCCACCATTTTAAATTAATGAAATCAAAGTTTAAAGGGAAAGAAAAATTTGTCGCCGCTTGTTTACGTCCTCAAGAAAAACTTCCCATCAGGAAACTTTATGTCTTTATAGTCGTAGCATACCGAAAAGGTGCGTCATGTTCAAAATTAATGCACGTGCAGAGTAATGTTTTCCTTGTTAGGCCCATTGCTTGCCAAATTTTTGTCTGACTTTGCGAAATGCTAAAGCTCTCTAATGAAACCAATCGAACGGATATAAGCTTCATTTTATGGCCTTTTATACCATTACTTAATTAATAAAGTGCAGTGCTACTGAAAAAATTTCAAGCAATATTGAAGGCTGCAATAAGCAGGTGGTTTTGATTATTTACTTTCATCATTGAAAGTGCTTTAATTAAAATGTGACTCAAAGATGAAAAATCCTCACTTTAACGTGTCATGAATCTTGCTTTGCTAACAACTAAACGAAAAGAAAACTGAACTTTCTGAGGTTTTTCCTTTTCAATCACTATTTGGCTGGTTCTTGTATCGTCCGGTGGCCGGACTGAGGAGTACACAAAATTTACTTTGGAATAACTTTGGTGTTAAACTGAATTGAACCTGTCGACCGTATTTTTTTTGCAAGTCGAAAGAACATTTCTTGTGCGCCATGTCCCCAAAAATATTAGCTTTCTTAACGCACTTAATCAAATTGCCTGACTTCAAAATATAGCCAAGTAGTTTAAGGCAAAAAAAAAGGCAAAAATAACAGACCAAAATTCACCTACGTTCGCGTTAACTTGATTTTCCTGCCTTCGCTAGCATCAGGAAAACCTGCAATCGAGCTTAAGAAGGCAAACAGATCAATAAACACTCGAAAAGTTTCGTTTGTATTGTTCCCTTAATTTCTTCCCGAAAATTACATCACAAAGTAAAACCGGCCAGACCAAACCCACCCACAGCTAAATTAAAAAAGGGTTGCTTTGGTAATTGGACATTGGGCATTTTAGCTTATGGAACAATGCAATGATTTATTTGAGTGACCACTAAACAATATCTATCCAATGCCCAAAGCAACCTTTATTGAATCAGCTATACAGTATAAACTTTTCTGTTGCCCACTGAGCCGGACTAAATTGTTCCTTGATGCTTGGCTGGTGGTGCATACTGACTTTGAATAAATAATTTGCACGCAAAAAACCCAAACAAACAAAAATGAGCTGTTCAACGATAAGAAAAAAAAACAGAACAAATTAAACAAAAAACAAAGCCGAAAATCCTCCGAGACGTCCTTGCTGGCATATTATTGAAGGCCGTTTTTGGTT
This sequence comes from Porites cylindrica, assembly GCA_964035525.1. Lineage (NCBI taxonomy): Eukaryota > Metazoa > Cnidaria > Anthozoa > Scleractinia > Poritidae > Porites > Porites cylindrica. The sequence goes on along the minus strand of OZ037777.1, from coordinate 26,732,177 downwards.
ACCGACAATCATTTTCTGACTTTCTAACGGCATGTTGAATTCTTAGAAGGATTCAAGCAGTTGAATAACCAAAACTGTCCGTCCCGCAGGCTTTTGGCCTAAAAATACTGTGGGGCCCCTCCCCTAGGCTAGATCTCGCAAAAGCGGAAGTGATATCGTTACCTGTAACAAGTGAAACTAATCTCTCATCTTGACGATTTCGGGATATATTAAAGGATATTTTCGTAAAATATTCTTACTTAAATATTCTTTGCTTCTAAAGCAGTGTACGTCTTCTCCAGCAGTCGTATTGTCGCATTCGAAATTCTGGAATCGTGCGCTACCAGTATTAAACAGACGCGACATATGCAAATCACTACAAGCGGTGATCCATGCTTTCTGCCTAAATTTTTTGTTGACTGAATGAACCATAACTTAAAGAATTTTCCTTTCAAAAATCTGAGTGGAACGAACCTGAAAACATTGCAAAAATGATACAGACTCTGAGACTGTGAAATTAACCGATCGTTTGCGTCCGAATCGTTTGACCCTTCTTTCTTGCTCGCAAACGGCCTCAAGTGGCGAGTCGGCACCTAGTGACAGCGGTGACACTGGTCGAACTCGTAATATTATTATTTATATATCAAATTCTTAATTTGAAGCATGCGACTGGAGTTGGTAGACTTGGTCATTATGCGTTCGAGGGCAAAACAGCTTGGGTATAAACTCGTTTACAGTGAAGGAAAAATTTCTCACCTGGCGGCGCCGGTAAAGATCGCACATATGAAAGTCGAACAGAGTTGGAACTGGAGAGATGTCTGCGGTGAAAACGACGCTTGAAGCCAGAACTTTGCGACCAGATCTAAAACTTCTAAGCACCCTTTGTTTCCTTGAACACTTCCCGTTTTGCGAAAACAAACAGCATCTTACTAGTACTGGAGAGGGGGGATGGGGGGAAGGGTTGCGGTAGACCGCGGGCAATCATTTGCATTACAATGCAAATTGCTGGTAATAAGGAGGAGGGATTGGGGAGGAGAGAGTAAATATTGTTTCTTTGGGCTTCCGCCTTTGTTCCTCGCGGCTTCGCTGCTCGCCCGTCGCGCGTGCTCTTGATCTACTCTGCTCCTTGGGGTATAGATAGTCTGAGACTCTCTTTCCCTCGCGTCCCCCACGGGCTAGGTAGTGGAGACGTATGACATTTCAGACTTAAGCCAACTCCTGAACGTATTTCAGGCCGAAACATCCTTTTTTCCACCCCCGTTTTCAGCCCTAGCCTCTTTTTTGACTGATCTACACCCATTTTCAGAGCTGGCTTTAGGTGTTAATAGTTGTACAGCACTTAGTTTGCCATTAATACTTGTGTGGTGAAGTAAACATTTCTTTCGGTCGTAAGACCTGTAGTTTGTTCCCCGGGGTTTGTTCTACCATATCGAGGCAAACACTGCACATTGCAGTTTTAACAATTATTGAAAAACGATTAAACTAGGGTCCAGATGATGGAGGGGGTCCACATGCCAGAAGTCAGCTAAGCTTTATTGCTTTAACGACTTAGTTTTTCTAGCCCCTGATAAAGAATCGGCTCCTGCAGTTTTGTCTAGTCGAAATATTGGGTAAACGAATTACCAATCCTTAGCTGTTCCTCCGGGGAGACTCCCATATGAAAGGGGCGGGGATGTTCGTCGCAAATTTTGAATTGAACCCCTAAAGGAGACCAATCTGGGCGTGGCCCAACCTTTTTTGACCCCTAAAAGCGATCACTTAAACTTTGATTACATGAATCGAGTAAATAAAATGAATTGAAAAATACATGACTTTTTAATGTTTCTTCGTGTGCAATCCCAAATGAGACCTTTACAGCTAAATATAATGGTGTTTTGCCCAGAACACCCTAAGCGAGACCAAAATCTGAAATTTACACTCATAAGCGAGACGACGAGCATCCCCGCCTCTTTCATATGGAAGCCCCCCCCCCCCCCCCGGGAGGGGGCTGTCGCATCACCCTTGCCTTCAAAGTTTTATAACTTTGTTGGTTAAAAGTTAAAATTTTTGATTCAATAAAGCTCAGATAATCAGTAAGTAAAGTACAAGTTAATTCATATTTGTCATGTAGTTCACAAAGTTTAAACTCTATACAAAGAGTGAAGCCTGACATAATACTACTACTCTTTTAATTACACTTGAATCTCATTACACGTCCAGTTTGTTGAAGCACTGAGAGAGGAAAATATGACAAAATTGAGGGAAATGTCCTGTCTACCCTGCTGGCAGAGTCCCTTCGATCTTTCAACGTATCTAGGAAAGATCGAAGCGACTCTGCTAGCAGGGTATGTCCTGTCTAGTACTTGGAAACTTAACGCAAATGGTAGTTATAGTCATCTGTTTCCTAAGACATTAGTCTGAAGTGTCAGTACTCCCTATATAGCTTATAAGTGAAGGCTCCGTCCAAAACCTGGTGGGTACTCATCCAAGTTTTATATGGGGAGGCAACTCTGCCCCAATGTCAAACCACTCAACCCCTCACCCTTATATATACACCATTTTTGCCCAGAAAAAGTACCTCTTCCGTATAACTTCTATTGACAAATGGTACTATTTCACATACCTATTTAGAACTATACATCCCTTTGATTTTAACTGCTGTAAATACACTGTTTCTTAAATATGAATAAACCACAAAACCAGAACATTTTCTTGACTTTTTCAGTGCCACAATATCGACCTGTTAGCCCTTTTTATGCACCAAAATAACAGATTTCCCTACCCATTCATATACTTCAACTTGTGAAATCCCTACCCTTTCATAGTGTCATATACCTAAAGACTAAAAAAAGGTACCCCTTTTGAGTCTTGTTCTCAGAGCTGTGGGATATTTTGGGTCTTTTGTCACATTGTGCCAGTTAGCAGTGCCAGATCCACACCTTGAGATAAGAGGGGGCCTGGTCTCTAAAAAACATTTTTCGGCTCTTTGGGCCTCAGTTTGGTCTAAAAATAAGGGAGGGGCCCTCCCCTGGATCTGCCATTTTTTAGTATTAATCTACACTGATTAAAACTGAGTGAAACATGAAAAAAAAACCATGCTCAAAATGTCAAAAGAAGGTATAAATAGCACAGCAAATACAAAACGATCAGCCTTGGATGGACCAATGTGAAGATCCCAATGAAGAATGGGACTGAAATGGATTGCATTGTGGTTTTTGAAAACTTGTTTAGCCTAACAGTTTTACAAAGTTCATTTTCTGTTGTTTGTGACATCTGCGACACAGTAATACCTTGAGAACTCGAACTCAGGTCACTCAAATTCCCCACTAACTCAAACAATAGGGCCATTTACATGAGGAAAAAAAGACTCGTCCTAAATAAGACGCGAACTTTCCGTATAAACGGCACATTTTGTCTAAAATAAGATGCGGCTTAGCTAAGACGCGTCTTATTACATAAGACATGCTCGTATAAACGGTACAGTTCGCGTCTTATTTAAGACATGTCTTATGTAAGACACGTCTTATTTTTCCTCGTATAAATGGCCCTAATATTCTCTTTCCCTTGATCAAAATCTCACCGAAATTTACCTTAATAACTCAAATTCCCTGCTCACTCAAGCTGTGTTTCATTTCTCTTCAGAGTTTAATTCGAGTTACCAGGGTTCTGCTGTAAATACTTGGGAAACATATTTGTCTGATAAGAAGCTCAGAAGTAATTTCTCAAGTTCCATAACAAAATGAACTAGCGAGCCACGACAGCCCCAGGGGCGGATCTAGGGGGAGGGTGCAGGGGGTGCGCACCCCCCCCCCCCCCCTGAGATGACCTGCAGTTTTCTAATACAACTGGTATTCTGCAAAAAAAAAAAAACTATGTGGTTTGCTGGTGTTGAAGTAGAGCAAGGGACGAGTGCACCCCCTTCTAAAAAAAATCCTGGATCCGCCACTGAGCCCCTTTAATGTTTACTTTGTAAATCACCAAGAATCAAGGTTTGCAAATTTCTATAGAGTGTTTTCACTTACGTGCCAGCATCTATGCAAATTTATTGAAACAAAAGAAAGCGTTTGCATAAGAAAAGAGTTCAGCTCCCACAGGATTGGTTTGGGACACCAACATGGCAGCTGTTTCATTGTTTTGGGACACCAATATGGCCACCGTGACATCATGTGAAAACACTACCAAGCAACTTCCATGTCCATAAATGACTTTAGTGAAATTTACATTTTTCTCTCTTGAGGTAAATGAACAGATCATCTCAAGGGTCACAAAGATTGATCGCTCGATTGCCATCTCTTCACCTTTTTAAAAGAAACTAATTACGACATCACTTTTATAATTCTTCACTCATTATCACTAAATAATTGTGTCAAATTGTACCTTGTGGGAGGGGGGGGGGGTGGGTATTCAGTAGAATTATTGAAAACAGCTACACAAGATCACAAGATCAAGGCTCCTTGGAATTCAGATCTTAATTGCTTTTCAAACTTGAAATCTATTTCAAGTCTAATAAAACACAGACAAAAATTAATTAAAGATATTGATATTATAGTGTAACATCTATCCAGTGACTTATGCGTCTTTATCAGACTGGGCCAGACTCAGCAAAGAGTCTGGAAAGGGGGATCCTGATCCTACATTCCCGCTTCTTTTTCATTTGAATCCCGCATCCCTGCTTCTTTCATCGCTATCCCAAATATCAGTTTCTTTCCCAATCTGCATTAATCCACACACAAATTTTGGCAAATGCTGCTTCCTGGGTAGTAGTCAAATCCTGCATCCCGTCAACGTTTTCCAGAATACCTCACTGTTTGTTGGTCAAATCCCAGATCTGGTAAATACCCTTTCAGACCCTATCAGTAAATTATCCTGTACCCTGAATCTCAAACCTCCTCTTTCCCAACCCCTAAGGAAGGCCTTATACTCTGGCAAATCCCTAAATTGTAGCTACAATCAGTGACAAAATAATTGTTGTTGAGATACTGTCCTCAGATGAGGTAACTTCAGGGAACAAAATAATCCACACCCCTCCCCCTCCCATCCATTCAAAGTTGGGGTGTTTGCTGTCTTCTGCAGGTAGCCTTGACAGTGGCACAACATGGTGTTGGGGGATTGGGGAAAACAAGGCTTTATTCTCCCCTTTCTATGTTGGCAAAATGTCAGTGGAGCCCTTTAGGGCAAAGTGTATTTTTGTCGCTGATTAATAATAGGTTTGACTGCGATATCATTAACCCTTTCACTGCCAGGGTGTTTGATGGAGTTTTGTAAGGTGACTCTAGCTTTTGAGTCTGTGGACGAAATTCTATGATGTGACCATTCAAATGAAAGCTCTCTGCCTGTACTTTCACAGGATGCTATTGTTTCTCACAATTTTGGAAAATGAAATTTGGAAATTTGGTCGAAACTTGCCTTTGGCCACATTTGGCAGTGAAAGGGTTAATAAATTATATTAGTTGATCTTCGAGACTAAAGCTGCCTTTCTCTGAACAGACACTTCTTATTATGTCCTTATGAAGAATTGGAAGGTTTTGTTTTCAAATGTTCCAACAGCCATTCGTGGGTAACAAACCAAAAGCTATTGGGCTTGTGCATTTGCCGGGCAAAAAAACCCATCTGCGAACGCGGCGAAATAACATGAAGATGCAGGTGTTGAATAGAATTAAATGGAGGCCAGTGATAGCCACATAACGCGTCGTTGAGATCAGCTTGATTATCTTGAAGAACCTTCTTTCCAACTTCAAACAAACGTTCCACCAACTTGTAAGTTTCAGAACGAAGCGACTTTGGATTTCCGTAATGTTCCTTCGGCACCACTAAATAATGGTGTTTTGCAGCTGGTTTACGATCTGGAAACACTGCAATTTCCTCATCTTCGTAAAACAATTGAGTTTCGTCCTCTTTTGCGGCAATTTTGCAGAAAATGCAGTCTGGTTTCCTGCCCAAACCCTCTCCTTCAGCCGCCATGTTGGAAACGACCGTGAGAGAGTGGGTCAAGGTTCGGAAGACATGCGTGGATGCGTCCGCATTATATCTTTTAGGCAATTTTTTAGTCACAAAGAATTTGTCAGAGTTTGTGGAATTTTCGTCGTTATTCGCTTCTCCCGGCCCTTCGCCTGGGTCCTTTTCGTGTAGAAAGCTATGTCTGACAATGACAAATCTCTAGAAGATTTCTTCGCGAAAAAGGCGAAAGGGAAGAAGGGGAAAGGGAAGAGCAAATTCACCACTAGCGATGCGATCACGAAACAAGTTGGAAGCTTTCAAAAGGAGACGGACAGCCGATCTAAGGATCAAACTGGTAAAAAGTCCTCAGGAGTAGCACCAACACCGTCCAATCTAGTAAGAATATCTTTTATTTTAATATCTAGTCGAAAGAACTGTCTACGAAACCGGCTATTTCACAATGTGGAATGGAGTCACGTGTAGATTATTTCGCAATTAAAATAAAACGTTTTGCCCTATTTTCCGTTCCAGTTAACTATTTTTTGCCATTCTAGGTACAAATTCAAAAATTTCTTGGCTTTTGTGGCTTCGTGTACAAATTATGCTGCCATGTTCCCAGTTTCAACAGGGAATATGGTTGTACATAATTTATTCATATATTCTTGAAAGAAATTTGATTTAAAATTCATTTTGTTTTTATAATTAGTGAAACTTGATCACTGCATCGCCCAGAATACTATTGTCTTTTGTGACATGTACTTACAGTGCACAGTTTCTCAATGTGCGGCATAATAATTGAATAAATAAGCTTTCGGAAAGCCAGCTAAAGACCAACCACTCTCGTAAGAGAATCAGTAGCTGTTAATCACTGTACCGGTTTAATGCATAAAGTGTATTAGATCTGACTGCGTGCAACAGCCAGACAAATATTTGTCAAATGGCAAAAGAAATGAGCGGAACACTTACCTCTATTTCATCGTTGCGTTTCATTTTCGGTCAAAGCAGCTCATATTATAAAAGAGGTGCTCTTTTACTCGATTGGTTTCCATTGTGTTGGTCGTGGAGTTAAAAATCATAGAGTTTTTCTATTTGTAAGATGAAGGAGGTGAAGTAAATGCAAGACAGAATATTATTCTCTCTTGGTATATGACATTTGAGTTTAACATCAATGAGTCGCTTAACATTTAAAAAGCTAGAGCCTTTTCTTAATGCTTGAGGGAACATTGTGTGAGATAATTATTCAAATTTTGATCCATTTCAATTCATTAATATGCAGGCGGGAGTTTCAAACCAAGTCGTGTGTGTCCTCGGGATTTACGAACGTAAGCGAGCAGGACTACTTTTAGAAATTGACGAAAAGCCAGAACTTCCCAACAACGTAATCGTACCAAACTTTCAGAGAGTCTTCCTTAATGGTCAAACTAACATGGCCATATGCTGACGCTTGAATAAAGTGACTTGCTGAACAGATATTTAGCCTCAAACGTGACCTCCCAAAACAAAATAGTGACTAAAGTAGCCGATTTTCAAAGCGAAAAAGCCAGAACTTCTACAAGGTCTACAGAGTCACCAGCAGTCTTGTATTTTTTATTAACGTCTCTTCTACAAAATCCATATGCCGACACTAATAATTTTTATATAGTTAAGGCGAAAAAGTGTAAAACGTGAGCCACTCTGAACAGTTTTGGCTGTTTTTTCTTTGTTTTGGCCTCGGTTTGCCTATCATCGTTTCATATTTGGTGCTTGGAGTGCGCTTAAAGTTCCCGGATATGTCGCATGATTCTGGGCGATGGATTGAAAGCCTTACGAGCAGTCGACTAAGTAAGCCTTATAATGCAGCAAAATATATACATGTATTTTGTAGTCTGCAAGGTTTACTTACACATTGTGCATTTTATTGGGGTCTTTGTTACAGTAAAGGGCTGTCAAACTACCACAATAATTCACCCTTGGGAAACTACAAAAAAGTGTCCATAACCGGCCCTATTTGATTGTAGGCATGGCCCTTCTGACTTCCATAAGCAATGGAAGAGATACAGTATGTGGTCCTTTTTGAGACCTTTCACTGCTCATATCCAAACATTGTAGACCACATTAATAATATTAATTTGGTGCACATGCTGAATACATATAGTATTATATAATATGGGGAAAACTGCGCAGTTGTATAAGGATTGGTCTGGCAGCATCCACTTACAAGAGCTTTTCCGCTTTAAGTCACAACTCTATGGCTCAGCTTAAAGTAATGTATATAAGTGTGGAGGTCTTTTCTGTTGCTTGATGATTGCCTCACAAAAGGAACGAAACTCTGAGTATTTTTTTAATCCAGTTCCATCAGTCTACTTGTAAGTGTAGATGTCCTATATACAGAAGTAGAAATAGTGTTCAGCGGGTAAAATGAGTTTATTGAACAGTGCAAAACCGCTGAACCGCAAAGTGGACAATAAGCAAAAACAAAACTAAGACAAGCATGATAAAAACTGTGTGAATGAGAATATGGACATGATGAAGATATGAGGGTGGGAGGGGAGGGGAGGGGAGAGCTTACACCTCGTTTTAGGAATTTAAGACCCTGCAATGTGGTTATTGATAAAAGACTGTCAATATCTTTACCACTGTTTGATTAACGATCATTAATCAATTACTTCTCTTCACTAAGTAGAGTGTTTGCTGAGAGAGCTTTGAATGAGGGCACTTTCCAAAAGTCAGAACTGGCCGGCCAGACCATTACCAGACCAGTCATTTTGACAATGAAATAGGCTTTTTCCAAGAGTTTTTGCTGAATAACTGTCTCCTTCGTGTATATTATTTTAGGATTTGACTGATCTGGCTGGATAGTTTTGATTAAAAGTGAAATTCTCATTGAGGGCTGGTCAGTTCTGACAACTGGAAAGCGCTGTGAGAGTACTTGTAAAACTAAAGAAACCAGACATATACAGGGTCTTTTTAAGTTTTAAAGTACACAGCTAGGATGTAAATGAAGGTGGCCTGGCATTCATTGAAGTACTGTAGGCAATTTGAGGCTTTCACTCCCTTATTTTACCCATTTTCCCCCAAAAGTGGAGGGCTTAAACCCCAAAGCAGCTGGTTTTTTAGCCAGTTGCTGGCATTTTATGAGTAGTTTCTTGGTCAAGCATTCCTCCTTCTCAATGCATAAATTATATCTTGTACCTGTGTAAAAATATATAAAAAAATTCTGTTGCCTGATGATTGCTTTGTGAGAAGCATGAAACTCAGACTTGCAAATAAATGTGTTTGAATTAGTCCAACTCCAGAAATCTATATTATGAAAAAAACTGTATAATTATATAGGAGGGATAGCACAATTACGCGTAACCCGGTAGTTTTCAGTATGACCCACAACTAAGGACAGAAAATAAGTATTGAAATAAAAATAAAAAGGTTAAGAATCCCAACTGGCCAGATACAAAACAGTTGGCAGCCTATTTACAAGGGTGGATGAGGAGTTGAAATTTGTTCTGCTGAGAACAAATCCAGCTAGCGGTTAGTTTGAACTTGAGGCCAGCACTCTAACTGCTCAGTGATGCTGCTCCTCCAAGTGTATTAATTCAGTGCTCTTATGACTCCTTGTACTGTTTTTCAGGATGAAGAGGAATGGATTGATTTTCAGGAGCCAACAGAAAAGGATTACTCTGGTCTAAGAATACAGTCGCTTCAGATCTCGTAAGTTACATGTACATTGTGTAACATTAATTGACCACTACAGAAAATTATTACCATAACATATCATAATGCTCTTTGTTTGCCACCCCAAAATTTTGCATGAGCATTGTTTTCAGTTTCTCATGGGGCCATTTTAACTCCCAAGAGAAACTGAAGACAATGCTTATGCAAAAATTTGGGGTGACAGACAAAGAGCATTACGGTATGTTATGGTATTTTCTGTAGTGGTCAATTACTGTTTTTGAACAAGGATATAATTCCACATAAAGGAAAAAAGTTAATTCTAGATTCTAGTTGCAACATTACAAGAGAGTTGGATCAGGATTCAATAACAGATCACTTTCAGTTTTGATCCAACTCCCTTGCCCAGTGTCTCTCAGCTGGCAGACGGTAAAACCAAGAAAGTACAAGCAAAAATTACACTTCCTAGACCCCCAAAATTAAACATCTTTCACAGAGATCGTTGGAAATGTAAAGAGAAAGGAAGCATTTTTTTTAATTATCATGGTAGGACTCTATGGTGGTTGCATAAAAAAAAATTGTGTCTCTTTTTTGTATCAGTGAGAACACTGAAGGTGAAAATCCTGAAGGAAATGAACAAGAAGAAGAGGATGATGAAGGTACTATACTCCTGCTTTTGCATCCTCAGAACAATTATCCTCCAACTTAAATAGTTCTGACTGTAAAGGTAGCAATGTTGTTTCCAGCTCTACAATAATTATGTCAAGCTGTAGTGCTATATGGCTTTAAGCCATTTGCCCCTGAGCTGCCAGTAACTGCCCATGTGGATCCATCATTTCAAACCATGTGAGAATGAGCACAATTCAGTTAACAATACCAGAGAAAAGGCAAAAAACCATGTAACATTGACATGAAACTTTTCACGAAAATCTTGTTCCACTGTATCCACATAACTTTCCTTTCATCTAATCCTACATGTTGTGTTGTAAGATCCTAAAAGCTTTCCAAAAAATTTTTCCTACCAAAATGAAGCCTACTTAATGCCCAGCAAAAGAAAACAAAATGAGGCAAGAAAAACGAAAAAAGAAGGAAGGGGAGAAAGCGAAAAACAGAGGTTCAATCTGCTGTGCCAATTTTAAACCCAAAAACCATCTCTAAATTTTGATTTCTGTGCATGCCCAAACTTTGCAAGGTAATATTTTGCATCTGGATCAGAAGGCTTTGTGGTAAGTTTTACCTCTTAATAGCATGACAGTGACCAAAAAACTACTTGATTAGCTTCAAAATGCATTTTTCGGCAAGATTTCCAAGGGTGAATTGGTTAAGTAAAGTACAGTACCAAGCTTTTTGAGAAAAATCCACTTTTGAGCATAAAACAACCACGTCTGGCCGTTGGATGTAAAATCAGGTAAAAAAAATCAGCAAAAGGCGATCTTTAGGTTTTTTGATTAAGGAAATCATTGTCTGTGCACTAGAATTACCTTATTACATGTACATGAATTACTTGCAACACAGTCATTTACTTATTTTAGGATTTAGAGGTCATCTACATTACATGTACTTATTGGCTTTGTGTGGGTGTCACATTCAGAAGTGCTCTTACATGTATATTTTAAGACTCTCCTAATGTGGCATTTACAAGTTTGTTATTTCCTTGACAATGTGATTTTTAACATTAGCTTTTCAAATTCAGGTATAATAACTTATTAAAAAACATCAGCACCAGTAAAATAATGACCTTGCAGTGTATGTCAACAGTATCAATAGAAAGTTGTGGGGAGCTGTTTGTGTTTGATATACTACTTATTATCTACTTGGTGTTGAATGAATACATGTATTTGTCATTATCCTTCTCCATTTGCTCTGAAAAGTGGTAACTGTTAAGGTTTGTAAAGAAAAGTATTATGTAATGCCATGTAATCTCTCACACACTTGTAACTCTAATGAGTTGTTTCTAACGATAATAGCAGTTCCACAGGCTGTACTTTATTCTAGCTTCATCTTATGTTAGCGACACTTATCTTTTGGATCATGTTTCTTGTTAGAGCAAAAATTTGGGGTACAAAGATATTTTGTTTCATTTTTCTTACAGGGGAATCATCATTATCGAAAGACAAAACTACAGGACCATGGAAACAAGCCCAAGCAGCAGCAGCACCGGCAAACGCTGGTAAGTAACAGCCTATATTGTCGACCAAAATACACTTAAGACTAAGGGGTGGTTATTTAAACGAAGTCTAACTTAGGTTGTGGTTTAAGAAATCATTGGACCTCCAGATCACTTTGTTAGTGGGTGAATTTAAGAAACTAAGTGCTTTTCCAGTCTGTGCTTTTTGCTCTATTGAAATAGTTCATGATAAATGTTACCCTACAGGGCTGTGTCCTCTAACAGAGCCCGGTGGCCCCTGGCACCTAACTTTTGCCCTCGGGCAACTAGCAAATCTTAGTTTTTTCATACAAATCATATGTGGGGCACCCTAGATTTTACAGGTTCAGAGCACTGGGCACCCTTCAATAATTATTGTCCTTAGAGCACAGCCTTGCCCTATTTGAGAAAGCCGGGCTTTATTAGAAATAGCATTGAGCCAGACGCATTCTGAAACTTTGGAATGCATTTCAGTGCATTCCCAATGCATTTTCAGGTGTTAGTAATGTTATCCAATGGAACCTAAAAACGTTGAAAACCATTCGAAAATCATTCGGAAGCATTTGGGAAACGTTTTCAAATGTTTGCAAAATGTTTCAGTTTAACATCATTTCTTTGCATATCTGTCTGTCACATTTTCGCATGAGAGGTCACATTTTGAATAATGAAACTTGAAGCAAGCTTTGCTTCTTCTTAATCTTGGAATGGTGGTAAATGCAGGTACATTCATCAACTACACACCTCTTTAAAGCTTCTCTTGAATCCGGAGGTTACCTTTATTACAAAAGGCCATAGTCCATTGAAAAACAGCGACATTTGCACAGAAATAGTTATACTGTTTGGAGATAATGTGTCAGAGGGTTTGTCTCAGAGTAATAAAATAATGATAAAAAATGTAACCAAGTAAAAATGCAGTGAAATACATCGTTTCTTAAGAAGCACATCGTCACTTCTCATAATAAGACTAGAAACCACAATATTTGTATAACAGATTTTTCCACTCCAAATCAACTTCTGTGAAAACATTCAGCATCATTACTTTACTCAATATACATGGGCTAGATAGGTATGTGTCCCCCAGTAGGGTATAGTTTTTGAAGGTCTCAAACCCTAGATAGGGTATTGTTAGCATTTTGCTCCGGGAGTTATCCTGGAGTGATAGAGTACATAAATTGTATCGGCTAAAATTCTGAGTACATAATAGCCTACAAACTGTCAGAAAATCTTTTGATGATTAGAATTTAAACAGGTGTGTGTAAGTGAGTTTTTTTCCCTTGAATACGTTTTTTTTGTTTTTGTTTTTTCAGTTTGGGCCTTAAATATTGTAGCAATATTCATTTTTCTCCTTAATTAGCATCAGGGTTTATGTACCTGAGTGGTATTTATGGGACAAGACTTGGGAGTAATTTTAGATGATGACTGGACTGTATCTACATCTACATGTCATAGGGTTAATATTTTTCTTTTGTTTATTTTGTACTACATGTACGTAGCTGCACAACCAGCTGAAGAAGCTAAACCTGTAGGAGCATACAGACCACCTGCTTACAGAGCCCCTGGAAGGAGGGGCCCAGCGACAATGGGCAAGTCAAAAACACCAGAAATTGATAGCGAAATCGCTTTTCCTTCATTATCAGCTTCCATGGCATCTGCTAAAGGGTGAGTTCTTCTTGAAAAAACATTGTCCTACAAAACATGCTTAACAAATTCCTCTTATTGGTGACATACAAAGTACATGTACAGTCTAAACTCTCCTTATGGGCACCTCTATAATATTGACACCTCTCTATTACGGACAGTTCATTTGGTCCCAGAAATGCCAAAAATCATACATTCCCTACCTCTATAATATGGACACCTCTGTAAAGCGGACACTTGGTTCTGTCCCTTTGGTGTCCGTATTAAAGAGGTTTGACTGTATTAGATGTGTGGAGGACAGTGTGAAAAATAATGCATCCTGGGTTGAAAGGATTGAACAGTAAAAATATTAGTATTAGCAAGTATAACAACTAATGATGTTCCGATGCTTTGGTGACCTCATGAAGCCATTATCTAGGAATGAATAAAAGAAAGAGAGTTTGAAAAGAGTAAAAGTTGTGTAAATTTACATCAACTAAGCTAAGATTGAATCATTTTTTACTTGTTTCTTGATAATGGCCTCATGGGATTGCCAAAACCTTGGGACATTAATATTGTCAGTTTCTATTTGCTTACACTGTGTGTATCTCAAAATCTATTAATACAAAAAAAAATGACGGTCCCAAACAAAACAGAAGCAAGCAGTTTGTGCATTGCACTTTAAGTAAAGTGGCCCATTTCTCAGATTATCACTGAGATTCTTGAACAGAGTGTATTGAATAACATAATTATTTTATTATTATTTTCAGGTGTTTGATTCACCTGCTATTCCAATTTCAGAATTAGTAGAATAATATTATTGTCTGCTAATTCTGAAAATAGCGGCTCAATCAAACACCTGAAAATAATAACTCAATACCCACTTCTTACGTAAATGTTTTCATTGATTTTAACAGTGAAAAGACCAGCAATGGAGGAAAGAATTTTGAAACTGTGAAACATGGTTCACGAACTCTCACAAGCTTAGCTGATCGGCGTCCAGAACTGGATTTGGAAAATAAATTTGATGCTCTGAGGAGAAGCTAAACTAACCTAAACCTTGGTACACGCTGAATGCTCCAGCTCTATGAAATCCAGGAGATACTTGGTGATGTCTGGAGCTCTAAGAATGATGCTCTCATTCAATGATTATGTTATTTTTAAATTCTATTTTCTTTTGACCTTCAAGGCAGTTTCTTTTAATATGTTTGGAGACAAACATTCTCATTCCCGCATTTAGAACAGAAGAACTGAACTGTTTAAATATGGTTGAAAAGGGAGTAAGATCACAATTTCCTTGCGAATGTGGATAGCCAAAAGGACTGTTTTGCAGTCTAAACTGCGTGTAAAAATCATAATAATTTGTGCATTGGACATTGTTGTAATATTATTTGCATCTAAGTGCTTTCTATTCCAAGCTGTCAAGTCGCTTTTCAAGATAGCAATATAGGAACAAACAATAAATTGTTGGGCAAGGCTGAATATCATAATTATGAAGAATTATGCAGATCAAATAATAGTGTTTAACACTCTCTAACTGATAATCATTGTTATTTTTTCATTAGTATTTATTCAAATTATTTCCATACTAAAAATCCTTATGTTAATGTACAATTGTTTTTATATAACAATTGCTTGTTACTCAGTTGCTTTAGCATACTACAGTGTACATGCAGTTAATGTGTAACTTCTTTTACAATCATTTCATCTACACTATACTAGATTGTATGCGTTTTAACTCTTTCTGGCATTTTTATGCTCTCCAGATACCAAACTCAGCTGCCGTTGTCTGAAGTGCAACTTCTTTCAATGTAATTTTGGACCAAAAAAATGTTGTCAATAGGCCACCTCCGATTTCCAAAAACCCTCACTTTCAAAACGAGGCTAAGTGGAAAACCTTTCTTCTGATAATGAGTTTTATCATTTGTTGCAATTTTTTTTTCCTTTTCATCGGCCGAGAGCTCACCTCGTGACCTCCAAATAACTGCCTACAAATAATGTTCTGCTCATGCGCACTGTCATCCAACTTTGTTTGGCTTGTTTGGCTGCAAATAAAATTCTGCTGATGCAGGAACGAAACCATGCTTTTCTCCTTGTTGCGATTGCTCTTGAGTGAACATGGCAGATAGCTTCGCTTCTCAAGATATTCCTTAAAGAACAAACTCAGTGACTGAATGATAAAACAATTGTTGAATTTGCTTATCGCAAAATATCGTGATTTGTCAGTGTCTCGCACGTCAGTTATTTACCTCAGCCTTCGCCTTTGGCAAATAATTGATCTGCTTCCTAGTGACAAATTACAGTATTTTGCTCAACCTCGTCCAATAATTGTTAATAATAATTAAAAAAAGGACATGTTCTTATCAATGGCTTCGCGCTTAACCTTGATGTGAAACAGAGGCGTGGGGCAACTCGGAAATGGCCTATTATCTAATAACATTGGATGCTTGACTACTGTAAGGCAAATCTCCCAATTTTTAGCCTGTGAATACAGCCTTATCTCCTTGCCTCTCGCCGCTGGAGACATCCCTATTTATAGCAGTGAATGGTAATGAGTGGTGATGAATGTATTCACAGGCTACCCAATTTTAGCCTGTACTACATGCACGTAGCTTGTGATGAAAACGTTTGTGGGGGATCTAAACCAATCAAAAACAGAGAAATATTTTGAATAAATAATCTTTGTTATTAGCTTAGAAATGTAGTTATCATTACTGATGTAATTATTGGATGAGGTTGAGAAGATAGTTGATAGTAATTGGATTCAGCTTTCATATAATCTGAAGAATTCTGTAGATCAAGGGCCTGAAGCAGAATCCAATTTTTGTTTTATTTTTTCATTGCAACGAATTCTTACTTAAAAACATGCTTACCTCGATCGACGTCATTTATCTTTTCCTCGGACAATTCAGGATATAAAGGGAGCTTCAGTCTAGCATAAATTCTTCAAATAGCAGCTGTCATAAGTTTACACTGTAGCTGTATATTTGTTGGTTTTGCTATGTTCAAAGGCAGAAATTCTGGTGTATCTTCCTCTCCAAACTTGATATTTTTGGCTATTTTCTGCAGCTCTAAGAAAACAACTGAACTAACGCAAATTTGTCTATTTTGAAGGAATAACAATGGAAGATAACAAGGCATTGGTCTATGTTGTTTTGATCAGGTGGATAACACAAACCAATGCTTTGATGATCTTCAGTATCGTGTAACTGAATGCATCATTTGTATGCTCATTCCTAAACATTATTTTTGTACATCAAGAAGTGTGCCCAAAAATTAAAAATCAATAACACATCAACTTCTATACAACTTTGTTTTAAGCTTACAGCTAACAAATACTAAACGTTTCCACAAAAATTTCAAGCTTTTATTTTTAAAAACTTAAAGCAGGTTTTGTTTTCTCGCTTTGCATGAACCATGATGAAAATTGCTCGTGGCGGCTAGTTATGCGGTAGCTTTAAAACACTATTGCCAGGAAAATAGTGTCATTTTTCACTGCGCTTAAAGTATTATGTAGATTAAAGCAACGCATCAAATAGAGTAGCAGCTGAAATAAGGCAAATAAGCAGTGTGCCTGACTAGCCTATGAAAATCTAGTGACAGGACTAAGTGCATAATAAAAAGTGTTGTCACATGCAGTTTTTTTTTAATTATTATTATTGTCGCTGTAAACATCCTCTCATTCCCAACCTCGTCCCCAAGGCTTTTCCCTCATAAACAACGCCCCACCCTTTTTTTAAGGGAAAAGCCCTGGGGACGAGGTTGTTTCAGTCCTAGGGTTTTTGTTAGAATTAGCCTGCGGGCGCTTGGAAGTAGTGGGCGAAAGAGAGAACGGGCGCGGGCAAGGGAGACACGCGAGGGGTGACAGAGCTCCCTCTCCCCTCGCGTGTCTCCTTTTCGCGCGGCCGTTTTTTCTTGCGCACACTATTTCCAAGCGCCTGCTACGCGAGCTGTTTTAGTATATATTTGTAGAGGGAATGTATTTCTGCATTACAGGAACTTTAATGGGAAGCTTTCGGCGAAACAATTCTGGGAAAGTTTTGGTGGATAAGCACACGCGCAAGCAGTTTTGCATGCGCGTTGTTTACATTTCTCTCGGGACGATTGAAAGTTCCAAGAGAAGATGAAGACAATGCGTATGCCACACAAATTTCAAGCTTTTATTATTGAAAACTTAAAGCAGGTTATTTTTTCTCTCTTTGCATGAACCATGATGAAAATTGCTCGTGGCAGCTAGCTATGTGGTAGCTTTAATTGCGCTATCTAGTGGATAGTAATTTACCCGGTGGATAGTAACGGTTATCCTCCTTTTGAACAACTGGGGCCTGGAGTTTGGCGATTAATGCACGCCCAGTGTGGATTTATAAAAGAGGAAACAATAGTTGCAAAATAGCCTCGCACGCAGGCCTTTTTAGGAGAGCTCGTATTTCGTCCCTCCCCACAGGGACTAAACAAGAGCTCCCCTGAAAACGCCTGTCTGGGAGTCTAAATTTTGCATTACTCCCTGCCTTCCCCGGGGCAAGGTAAAGGGTCTGTTTAGGGACGGACCATTAGAAAAGTTATGGGGGGGGAGGGGAATTTTCGAGCTGCAGGAATTTTTTTTCGTTATCAAATTCCTTGCATGAATTTTTTTCAGGCTCTTGCATGAATATTTCTCAGGGTTAATTGGCTTGCAAGAATTTTTTTTCATTTAATTTTCCCTTGCGCGAATTTTTTTTTTGTACTTCGCCCGCCCCCCCCATAAGTTTTCTAATGGTCCGTCCCTTAATGACCCTAGTGTTCAGCTTCGTAAATGTGCTTTTCCGGTCAGTCACTAATATGTCTGCACTTTGTAAAATGACTGACCCATATGGTCCGTGATTAATAGATTAACTGTGCCAAGGGCAGCTCCGATGGACATTTCTCAGATGACCATTTCAATTCCGCCATTTTCCGGTGTCTGAATATTAGAGAAGACCGAAGGAATCCTCTTGATGACACGGTTTATTTTTTATGTTTTTCGGGCAATAACTACGTTTAAATAACTCGGAATAACCAGTGTCGGTGTATTGGTGTTGTTTTTTCAGAGGAACTGACTGGGTGAAGTAAGTATTTGAAGTATTCATCGTTTCATTTATACTTTGCTGCAGTTGCTGGCTCATTCGTGTTCCGGTAAGCAGAAAAAACTTGTCATTTCGTTGTGATAGTTAAGAAATACAATGGGAAAAACGGCAGAAACCGACTGCAAAAGCAATTTATCATGTCTCATTTTCGAGGAAACTTTCACTTCGCGAGTGCATACGCTCACTGAGTGCAATTATGCATTTTATTCATGACTTTGATATTTTATCATTGGCTGTAAATCTAATACTTTTCATTTATTAGATAGGAAGTTACTGGATTAGCGTGCACTTATAACCATTTTTGCGATACCTTGTGAATGGATAGAATGCTGATTCCAGACTCTGGAATAGAGCTATCCCGAAGGCACGTTTTCAGAGACTGTACAAGATCATACAATCAGCGGGTCTCCAGGTCACCAGTTGAAAAATTCCCTCTTTGCTCTTGCTAACTGTTAGCTGTTGATGTATGATCTTTTCATCATGATGTTATCTGTTCTATAAATATCAGTTACAAGTACGGTATCTTAATTCCGTACTTGTTTTTTGTAAATGCTACTTGTCAATGCTACTTTAACAGGAAGTAGCATGTAACGCTTCCTCGCTTCACGCATTAAGTGCCGACTATAGCCTAAGGCCTTCCTTTTGGGGATTAAACACTCAGGCTAACCGCTAACCCTCCTGCCCTAAACGCCTTATTGGGGGGAGGGGGGACTCCCCTATGAAACAGACAGGGATTTTTCTTATCTGGGCTTTAGACCCAATCTCCTCTCCCCCTCCCCTTTGCACGCTTGCCATGCTCGCTACTTTAGGGGTGTGAATTGCAAATTGAGATCTCCTCTAGGCCGGTAGTCCCGACGGAACGCTAATATTTTACCTATACACTACAAGTGTGTGAAGGGATACTGATGTATATAAAGAGGAACCAAACGTTGTCATTCTGTATTACAGATAGCATTCGAAAAACATCTTTCAAAAAGCGCAATTAAAATCACTATACATAGCTCTCTCTCCAGTTAATATTAGTCCCAGGGGGTGGGGGGGGGGGGGGGGTACTTCCTTATAAGGGCTTAATGGGGACGTGCAGCCAGCCAGGGTATGTTTTTCGGGATTTTTGTCTTAAACAGGGTATCGAATTTATCATTTTTTGTCTTAATCAGGGTATCGATTTATCAATTTTTGTCTTAAACAGGATATCTTTTCTTGGACGATAAACAGCAAAATTTTTACAAGCTCTAATGTTAATCAGTGTCTTAAACAGGGTATCAAAAATCGGGATTCTGTCTTAAACACGGGAAGGAAAATCAGCGATATTTGTCCTAAATAGGGTCAGGGTATGAGGGGCCGCACCTCGCCACCCAGGGATATATCGAGTACCCCCCCGGGACATTAGTACATGATACAGATGCACTATGTTATCAACAGCGCGCGTAATAGCACAGGTGTTTATAGCGATAATAAAGTTTACAGTAAAAATACTATTTCACCGGTTCCTTACTTAAGTTTTGAATAGTCTCGGAGGTCAAATATTGACAGATTATCTGTCACAGTATCGAGCATTCGAGCAAAATGAGAGTTCTCAAACCATAGTCTAACTTTGTTCATACGTTAATTACTTCAAAGTCTGCAAAATTACGGGCTATCAAACTTATACAAATTGTTCGGAGACTGTTGTACTACTATTGAAGATACAATCTTTACAGTACTTTTTATCAGGTGTTTAGTTCAGATCAAGCAATAAAGGCATGTCATGTACTAGACAGGTTGCTTTTGATTGCCTCTCAGAGAAAGTCCGAATATTTTGTGGTGAAATGTGAAATCCTCAAAAATATTTTTTTCAATTTAAATCCATCTCTGAAGGAGACTGTGGTGCAACAATGATCGATTTTGTTGGGAAACCCGAATCATATCTTGATAGATACACTATGAAATCAAAATTGCTGTTATAGTCCTCAAAATGGGACCGTTTCGCGCGGTGAATAAAATATAGTTTTATCTCTTGAGTCTTATTTGGCTCCGCCAATACTGGCTCCTGCCTACTGCTGATTTGTACCCAAAGGCTGAAATGGGCCCCAGGGTGGGCTGGAATAGCCTTTTGATTGAGCTTTTTTGGCCTAAATTGTGCTCAAATTGCTCAAGAAGGAGCTGAATCAGACTTTGGCCTGCAGGGAATTGGCACTTTAGGACTGAAGCAGATCTTTTTAATTTTCAGTGTACAGGGTGTAAGCAAAATTCAGGTTTCCCAATCGGAAAATCGGGGCTTACTGCAAACAAAACAGAAAGTTTATTGATAGACAGCAGAACAAAATGACCTTGGGAAAGGACTAACATGTGTTTGACTCCTTGTTTTAAAACTTGCTTTTGCTCTTTTTTTCTAGATTTAAACATGGGCGAAATGACTTGGTGGTACTGACTCGAGGATGGTAAAGCGATTTGGAGGAAACGGTTAAGAGATCATTGTAAATTGCAGCGACATTGTGTACCGAGTCCGACCTACAATTTACGGCGTCAAATTTTCAGTTGAAAAATTAATCAGCACGGAGTCGTTAAAGCGATTAAAAGAAGCCCTTCACATTCAAGAGGACGGCACTTGAAAAGTAACATCCAGGGTCATTTATAGGCCCGAATTCTTGACCTGCCGGGCACTGGCCTTAAAAAACCAGTAAACTATTTCGAAGATAATTCAATTATACGTCGAGACGAAAACACTTAATTCGTGATAAGCGTTCATTTAAAGCGTATTGCCACTCAACATTACAACGGGTTACAGTGAAAAGGCGTTGAAGTGATATAAATTGACTTGTGGGAAGGCGGGTAACTAGCCTCAAATTTACAGGTACACGTCACACAACCTGCCCTCACACGTGACCCCTCGAAAAGCTTCCATTGTTCCGTTAAGTGTATGCAGTTTGTTGGTGGCGGAAAACTTTTTTTTTTCGTTGTTTCGAGCATATCTAGAATTTCTCAGAGCTCTGTTTCCTTGTAATTATTCTGTGAACCAGAAATGGGAAGATAACTATGTCTTCGAGTACAGCTGTCTTTGTCCTAGGTGGTAAATTATGGCCCTGTTTCATTCTAGGAGATCACTGGTCTACTATACAGTAGTCGCTACTTCATTTTGTTGGATTCTCGGAACAGTCTCGTTTTTTCTTATCCAATCACTGGATGTCAGTATTGAAATCAAGCGTCGAACACCCGAAGAAATTCTCCCGCTTCAAATACCAAAATTGAACGCACAATCTGTTAATTCAGTCAGGGATTCGGAATCAAACAGAGGTGAACCAAACCAACCAAGTGAAACGAAAAGACATATCGTGCCTGTTATCACAACAAACTCCGAAAAAGACACTATTATTCCAAATGACTCTCCAAGGAGGCTTGTCTTTATTACAGCGAACTACGAGAGGTTCCCCCCAGGGGCTAAGCTGAAGGGGCCTGGGGCAGGAGGCGCTGGGGTCTCCGTTCCTGCCTCACGAAAAGCGGAAGAAGACGAAGGGTTCGATCAGCATTCATTTAACCGTGTGGCCAGTGACATGATTTCTTTTCACCGTAAATTGCGAGACCACCGAAACAGTGGGTAAGTTCAATATATACTTTAGGCTTGTAAAGTGGAGGCGCGTCTGGCCGAGCGGCTAACACCTCGATCTCCGGATCCGGAGGTACGGAGCCTTGCCCATCGCCTTGTGTTTTTAGACAAGAAACTTTACTCCACTTTGTCTCTCTTCACCGAGTTGCCATTGGTATCAGCGACACACTGTTGGGGGGTAAGCCTGCGATAGACTGGCATCCCGTCCAGGGGGGAGTAGCAATACTAATAGGCATGTTTCATGCGAGGGAACCGGGATAAGCTACGGCCGTTTGGCCTTGGCCTTTGGCCCTTGTGCGCCTTGACCTACCTTTACCTTTTTATAGGCTTCTAAACCACTACCTTTATTGGATGCCAAACTAAGTAGGAATATTGGGTCTAGTCAAAGATTAGCACTAGTCACGGTGGCTAAAGTCCGCATTTTCTTGTGACAGATTTTAAGGTTATCGTCCTTTCCGAAACTCATTGTTTCTTGTGGTCGATTTGAAGTTGTAAAACTTGCTGTTCAAAGCAAGGGACCGGTCTTAACAATGCGGTTAGAAAAGTTAAGTCACCAGTTCACGGACTCATTTATTAATTTACACTGACGTTTTGAAGAAGAAAACTTCATTCGTATCGATGTACGTGTCAATCCAGCGAACTGTTATAATGTCGCCTTTTACTTTGTAAAGAATGGTTTCAAAGCAAGGTGATGGTTGAGAGGTAGTTTTAAGGAGACCTAATAGGACAATAGAACCGGCTTTAATCGCTGTTCAATCAATAGTAGCTAGATCCCAGGAACGGTAATCGTCTCTTGTAGATCCTTGTTTGAACTTGGTTGCACGCTGTACTCACTGTTTACTATAAACACAACAATATAACAAGAGTGGATGTGCATAACTAGTTTAAAGTATAATTTTTTGTCTGGGAAATTGCAGCTTTTATCGTGCAATCAGTCCTTCAATCATACATTCAATTTTTTTAATCTAGCTCGGCTACTGTTTTTTTTTTCTGTACGCCTTATTTAGCTCAGGAACACCAAGCTTTTCGATTTTGATTCTTCTTTTGTAGGTCTAGCGCTCGAAAACATCAACTTTTTAATTTGTTTACCTTATGAATCTAGGACCTTATTTGATAACATTTTAGGGATGGTTTGACTAGTCTCCTCTCCCAACTCGACAAAATAGCTTGGTCTCACCCCACCCCTCTACTAATCTTTGTTCCCAGCCGCTGGTCTGAAACGGCTTCACGTACAATCCGATTCGACGATGCCGCGATGCCGGTTGCTTGAAGAAGTTACTCAGTATTTTCACTTGTTTCTTTTCGTCATTGAGCCAAAAGCTAGAAGTAGATAAATGCCTTGTCAGCGAGTATTATTTTATTCGTGAATGGGTAGTTCGAAGCCAAACAATAGCGTGATTTGTCGACTTTGGAATGTTCCGTTTACCCACATGTGACGAATATGCAGAAGTGCTTAGGTGTATGGAACGATGCATCTTGCTTCGTTGATTATTGATAATTCCAGCCATGATAATTCCAAAAAGACGAATCGTGTTCTACTTTGTAGTGATCACCTCCTCTGTGTGGATATATTTGGCCACGTATCATATTTTTAGCAACGAACTCTCGGCGGGTGCTGATACCTCGAATGACGACGATGGAATAATGTACAGCCTTCTCATGTACGATAGAACTCCGGATAGAAACCCCGATAAACCCGGGGAATGGGGCGCTGCAGTGTCGCTAAATTTTTTGGAAAAGAAAAGAGAAGAAAAAGGCTTCAGTGATCATGCATTTAACCGCGTTGCAAGCGACAAGATTTCGTTAGAGCGGAACTTACCTGATGTGAGAAATTACAAGTAAGATTTTGAACCTCGGCTAATTCATACATGTATGTGAGCTTGTCATTTTATTAATTTTACTTTTTAAGTGTGCCGAGTAAACTGTTTATAGGATTATCGGTAAGCGAAATATAGGGCATCCGGTTGAAAATTGTAGGTTTTGTTTCCATAGCTTCATAGGGCGGTAACCATCGCGCGGACATTACTCAGCACAACTTGAATTGATATTATTGTAATTGTTGTGCATTAAGCGTTTCGTTGCATCACAGCAGAAAATGATCACAAGAAAGCCGTTTAGATGGATTTTTTCCTCTGTTCTTCTGGATTACACTGTAGGCTTAAGTCGAGTTATTTGAGATTTCCGTATAACCCCATACATTTTAATTGCTATTACATACTTTTTCTCACAAATAGTTTAATATGAATAG
Organism: Porites cylindrica; assembly: GCA_964035525.1. NCBI lineage: Eukaryota > Metazoa > Cnidaria > Anthozoa > Scleractinia > Poritidae > Porites > Porites cylindrica. Next base: position 26,707,941 of record OZ037777.1, on the reverse strand, counting down.
AGTCGAAACATGTATGCATAATACATGTATTTGGTTATACGGAAATCTTACCAGTTATTCTTTATTTCAAAAGTACATGTAAGTGTATATTTTGTAATCGCATGTTAGAATTGTTTGAAGTTTTGTCTGGATACGTTCTTTTTCAAAAAATAAGAGGGATGTGAAACTATAGGGCCTCAGGACAATTTAATAAGTACATCTTACAGAAAATGCATTTTAGATAGGATGCAAATTTCCCAGATAAATGGTACAAAAAAAGCCATTGCAGCTTTAACAAGTGTGACTTTGCTAAGATCTACCTTACATGTATATACTTGCTTTAATGTTACAGGCTGTATCTTATTTTTGATGTTACGTAATAGGCAGCCCGGTCAAAATGTTTTTGAGAAGTAGGCAAGATGACCCATTCGTGTATATTTCTTCGAATATTTGTGGCTTTCCTGATTCCATCAATTGAATTAGTAGAGACCTCATCTCAATGAATTTTAGTAGAAAGTGGGTGGCAGATATTTTGTTGTAGGTAGTGAAATCGCTGGCTGCCGTCACATTTTGACTGAGCTGAATTGGCATCGTATTCCCCCCCAGGCTAACTTGAACTCCCTTGACTGTGTCTTGATTGCATGTCCGGTGCGGTAAGCCTGTAACTGTTCACCCACACTGCCTACCCTAACAGATACATTGTTGCTGTTTTTTATTTTAACAGATGTAAATCAAAGAAGTATGCACTACCTCTTCCTACAAGCACTGTTATTATTTGTTTTCACAATGAAGCTTGGTCAACTTTACTAAGAACAGTGCATAGTGTTATAAACAGGACTCCTCCACAATTACTCAAAGAAATTATTCTGGTTGATGATTCAAGTGAAAGAGGTATGTATTAGATTTACAAAGATGATGATCACTGTACTGTTCCTTGCCTACCTTAACTTGCTCAAAAATTTCTGAATTGCCCTACTGAGGTGTCCACTTGACAAAAAGGCTTGTCAAGTCCACAGTTTTTTTTCTTCACTTGTTTGGCTAACAGACTTTTACTTTGTACTTATGTATCAATGTCAACAGTATTGGGTATTAAACCGTCAGTGTGGGAAGAAAATCAGTTTTTCAAAGTGACTTCTTACTGTATTGTTTGTCCTACCATATAAAGTAAAATGGTAGACTTGCTACAAGTCGACCTCTCATAATTTCGTAAAGGCGAGCAAAGCGAGCTTCAATGAGGTCATGCAGTGACAGAGTGAGCAAGGAAGTCACAAGGTCGACTTGTTTCACCTGAATGGATTTGAATGACACTATAAATTCACATGGGAAAAACTGATTTACATAATTGCTTTGTCAAGAGTGGCATCAAATATCACTCACTCTCCTAATGGTCACTTGTCATGATGTCACCGGTGGAATTTTCGGCTGGCAAATTTTGTGCTAAATAGGTATGAAACATCCTTTAAAATGGCACAATCAACCAGGAAAGCAAGGACTTTTAAATTGGAAAGTCTAAGTACATGTAAACGGGTGATATGGTTATTCTTTAATAACATACCTTTTCCTTTGCCTAATCCTTAACAATCTTTGATGGGATGTTATTTGTTTCTTCTCTTGCAGATGAACTGAAAACTAAGCTCGAGGATTATGTAGCCAAATTAAAAATTATTCGAATTATCAGACTTCCAAAGAGAGAAGGTCTCATTCGTGCTCGACTTAAAGGAGCAGCGGAAGCCAAGGGAGATGTGCTGACATTTTTAGATGCTCATTGTGAATGTTCTAAAGGCTGGCTCGTTCCTCTACTTGCAAGAATAGCCGAAAATCGCTCCAATGTAGTCATGCCTGTCATAGATGAAATAAGTGATCAGAACTTTTATTATCATGCTGTTCCAGAACCATTCCATCGGGGTATTTTCCGTTGGCGGCTTGAATTTGGTTGGAAACCTGTGCCACAGTATGAAATGGAAAGACGCAAGGATGTTACTGATGGAATAAGGTTGGTTTGCGTGTGGTTCTGGTAAGGTTTTACAATCAATCATTAATTCAATCCTTTGTTACTTGCAGCAAAAAAAAATATTTCAATTTTTGCGTTAACGCAAAAAACGTGTGTGTTTTGCGTGTGGGTTGGTCGCTTATCTCTGAGCTGTACTGTATCTCGATCAGTAAAGTGAGAGTAATTCGGTACTAGTGATCAAGCTATAATCAATTCATTGTAGTGAGGTAATTGTTGTTTAAAACTATTTGGATTTTAAACGACGATTACCTTTCTGCTGTGAATGAAACACAGCTGCACTGATGCTGTAATTCCTCCTAGGTCAAACATGCTCGTGCACTCAGATCACACTCATGATTTTATACTCTGTAGATCATGGAGTCATTTGTACTGCCGCAACCAGGGAATGATATTCTTCTGTATAATACTAGCAGCAATGATATTTTCACCTTCTAAAAGCCATGCAGTCTAAATTATTGTTAAGATCCCTGTCAGCCATCCATTACTTTATTGGTATTAAATTTTGCGGGTCCTTAATTTGACGATTTTGGTGAGACAATAATTATCTCACGTGGTTATATTTTCACGATTTCAACAGCCCCTACATGTACCCTATATTGACAGCCCTGTACTGTAGATATCTATCTCGATCAATGAATGTAAGTAATGTGGTACTAGTGATTAAATAATAATTAATTCATTGTAGTAAGGTTGTTGTTGCTTAAAACTATTTGAATTTTAAACAACGATTACCTTTCTACTATGAATGAAACATTGCTCCGCCGATGCTGTAATTCCACGTAGGTCAAACATGCTCGTTCATTGATCACTCAGCTTAATAATTTTACTCTGTTAAGATGGACTCATTTGTACAGCCACAACAAGTAAGGCAATGATATTCTTCTACATGTATATGATTACCATGAACAATGATACTTTCAACTCCTAAAAGCCATGCAGTGTAAATTATTCTTAAGATCCCTGTCAACCCTCTTTAACCCATTACCTGATGACTAGAAATATCTACATCACATGGCAATAACTTGATAATGTACGTGCACTGTAGAAGAGATTCAGTGTAACTCAGTATAATTTCATAAACAAAATCAATGAGCTGTAGACCAGGACAGCTGTCACTAAAATTTCACATTCCTTGCTATGTGCAATTGGAAGGTGTAGAATTGAACCCACTAGGATGATCTTTTGGTTCTTAATTTTTCTTTTATTTCCTTTCAAAGTAGCAGAGATCATGCTCACAAAAGCTGGGAGCAATTCCCAGCCCCCTACCGAATATTGACAGCCCTGTACGTAACTGTAGAACTGATATATATCTTGAGCAGTAAATGAACATAATGTGGTACAAGTGATCAAATAATAATTAATTCATTGTAGTAAGGTTGTTGGTGCTTAAAACTATTTGAATTTTAAACAACAATTACCTTTCTACTATGAACGAAACATTGCTCCGCCGATGCTGTAATTCCATGTAGGTCATGCTCGTGCACTGATCACTCAGCTTAATAATTTTACTCTGTTAAGATGGACTCATTTGTGCAGCCACAACAAGTAAGGCAATGATATTCTTCTACATGTATATGATTACCAGCAACAATGATATTTTCGCCTTCTAAAACCCATGGAGTGTAAATTATTGGTAAGATCCCTGTCAACCCTCTATAACCTTGCTACCTTGTGACTAGAAATATCTACATCACATTGCAATAACTTGATAATGTATGACAGCATTATAGAAGAGATTCAGTGTAGTTCAGTGTAATTCCATAAACAACATCAATGATCTGTAGACCAGCAGCCACAAGTTTATCAGTTTTTTCTTAACTGTCACGTGTTAACCCTCTTTAAATAAAGGCGTTACCTTACCTTACCTTACTAGGATCACTGTCACTAAAATTTCATATTCCTTGCTATGTGTAGTTGGAAGGTGTAGAATTGAACCACAAGGATGATCTTTTGGTTATATTTTCCTCTTGTCTCCTTTGAAAGTAGCAGGGATCATGCTCACAAAAGTTGGGAGAAATCCCCAGCCCCCTACCCTATATTGACAGCCCTCCTGTACTGTAGATACATATCTGTCTCGATCCATGAATGTAAGTAATGCAGTACTAGTGATCAAATAATAATTAATTCATTGTAGTAAGGTTGTTGTAGCTTAAAACTATTTGAATTTTAAACAACGATTACCTTTCTACTATGAATGAAACATTGCTCCGCCGATGCTGTAATTCCACATAGGTCAAACATGCTCGTGCACTGATCACTCAGCTTAATAATTTTACTCTGTTAAGATGGACTCATTTGTACAGCCACAACAAGGCAGTGATATTCTTCTACATGTATATGATTACCAGCAACAATGATATTTTTGCCTTCTAAAACCCATGCAGTGTAAATTATTGCTAAGATCCCTCTCAACCCTCTATAACCATATTACCTTATGACTAGAAATATCTACATCACATTGCAATAACTTGATAAATATGTACAACAGCACTGTAGAAGAGATTCAGTGTAATTCAGCGTAATTTCGTAAACGAAAATTCAATGATCTGTAGACCAGGGGCCACTTTAAGTTAATCAGTTTTTTCATCACTGTCACGTGTTTTCCCTCTTTAAATAAAGGCATTACCTTACCTTACCTTACTAGGACTGTCATGAAAATTTCACTTTCCTTGCTATGTGTTATTAAAAGGTGTAGAATTCAACCACAAGGATGATCTTTTGGTTATATTTTCCCTTTGTCTCCTTTCAAAGTAGCAGGGATCATGCTCACAGAAGTTGGGAGAAATCCCCAGCCCCCTACCCTATATTGACAGCCCTCCTGTACTGTAGATGTCTATCTCGATCAATGAATGTAAGTAATGCGGTACTAGTGATCAAATAATAATTAATTCATTGTAGGGAGGTTATTGTTGCTTAAAACTATTTGAATTTTAAACAACAATTACCTTTCTACTGTGAATGAAACATTGCTCCACCAATGCTGTAATCCCACCTAGGTCAAACATGCTCTTGCAATGATCACTCAGCTTAATAATTTTATACTTTGTCGATGAAGTAATTTGTACAGTTGCAACCAGGCAATGATATTATTCTATACGATTACCAGCAACAAAAATATTTTCACCTTCTAAAACCCATGCTGTATAAATTATTGTTAAGATCCCTGTTAGCCCTCTATTTCCTTATTGCTATTAATAATTTGCTTGTCCTTAATTTGACGATTTTGGTGAGACGATATTTCTCAGGTTTTTTTTTTGGCGATTTCAACAGCCAGATATGAAAAAAAGGGCATTAAATTTCTTGATTTTGCATTCTCAACTTCATTTTGGTTTTCAAACAGTTTGAACTTATTAAAAATTTCTAGATGGAACAAGAAATGTGTGAAATCTTCGCAAATTAACGTTATTTTATAACTGAAGATTTAAAATGAAACATAGCAGTAAAACCAGTTAACAATAACTCAAATTATTTGAGTATTTGTCCATGTTGCAGTTAATTTTTTACTTTAGTTAATTTCTGTTTGTCCCTTGTTTCAAATTCATTAACATATATTACCATATGAGGTAAAAAGTTAACTACAACCTCCATACATATCCTTTATATGAAGTTGCTATTACATGGATGTTCATGAAAATTAATTTTCCTGTGTTTTGAATTTTCTACATGGGTGTTAAATTAATGTTGTGTTCTTAAATTTCGTGAGGATTTAAATTTGCAGGTCTTTGATTTTGCAAATTTTTTACAATTGCGATGAACGCAAAATTAAAGACTTACGAAATTAAGTACCAATGAGGTAATAATATCCCTTGCCACTCCCTTCCGAGTAGGGAGTGGCTCTACCTGGTAAGACCCAAGATCCATATGCATAATACAAAAACTCCAGTCTGTCAATCTTCATAAATTTCGTAAAGAATTAGTTAGAGAATTTGTCAAGAGATAAAAGCATTTTCCTTTAAGTGATTATTTTAGAAATCCTCATAACCCTTTTTCTTGACTATTCATTGATACTGTTAACAGCAAATTGACATTGATCGATGTTACATACATTGGGACTTTAATAACCCACGCTGCTAAATAGAGCCGGGTGGCCACTAAGTGCTGGATATCTTTAGTCCTTCCTCATCAAATAAGTACACACTGGATCTTGTTAGTCCTGTGTTTACTTATTTAATCTGTAGGGACTGAAATCAAGACGTTTGACTGTATGTAATTTGCAATTACTGTATATTTATTTGTCCTTCTAAGGTAAATTAAACAAGTCATGCATTAAGTGAACAAAGGACCTTGCATGCACGCACCAAGTTTGGTCTCAATTGTGTCCTTCTTAGAGAGCATTCGTTTAAATATGATGTAAAGGTTTTATAACCAGGCTGTTCCAGGTGTTCAGGTAGAAGAAAGTGAGCAGAAAACGAGGTTCGATCCCCACCATCTGAACACTGCGCTCTGCTATCTGAATGCCTGGAACAGGCTAAAAGGACTTATATCAACGATATAATTATACCCTTGCTGCTCGCTCAAGACATAAAGGGCCATTTGCTCGTCAATGACTGGTCACAGGCATTCATATGATACCATTGTTGTTGCTTAATCTGACAACTTAAGGTTATGTTATTAACTCCAAAAAGTTGCTGGAAGTGTATAAGAGTGTTGTCAACTGGTCCATAAGTGTGGATAGTGGGGCGATTCAGCTATGTGGGGTTAGATTCATGAAATTAAATTGTTCTTTGTTCCTTGATTAATCTAATCATGTAAGTTATTTGGTCTCATAATTGCATGCATTTAGATGTTCCAGACACAAATTTTAGACTCAACACCCAGCAATATTGTTGTCAGCAAAAGAGAAGAATTGACTTGTGTAAAACTAGGGTAGATTCATAATTGTTAATGTTAAATGCTCTGCGTCTAAAACTCTTTGAGACCTGGCGGGAAAGTTCTGCCAAGCTTGAAGAGCGTTCTAAGTGATTGATCAATCCTACTTCTATAGACTGTAGTATTACGGGGAATATGTCCTGCCCCAATCTGTTTGACAGTAGCCTGTTTTGAGTCTAGTGATGAAAAATCCTATATTTTGAGATCTGCTGTAATGATGGTGGGTTTTGTCACTCCAGACCCTTTGTCAGGTTTATTGGTAATCTTGTAGTGAAGAGTGGGAAGGGGAGAGGATGCCAGAGGTTACCTCTTCTGAAGACAAAACGATTCAGGCCCCCCCCCCCACTCTCACGGTAAACATACATCTTTTACCCATTTGCTATCCCTTCTCCTTTATCTTTCCACTGACTGTGAAATGATCAACAGTAGAGAGCTTTAGGATTTGAGGAGGAGTACGAGTACGAGATTTAACTTTAAGTCTTTGCGCGTTTTCTCTAAAGATACACCTCGGGAAGCTTCATTTTACTTTTTTTTCACCAAAGACGTTTGTACGGTTATCTTAATTGAAGGAGGTTAAGCCCTCTCATAGCAAAATGATAAAACTTCTTACATTTGATAACTTGTTCCCGCCACTACAACACTCTCGCTAAAACTCGCAGTAAAATGACGACCGCTATCACATTTTCCCGCCAAAATGACGCTGGTTCACGCGCGATCACTACTTACTATTGAGAAAATCTCGTAGTCGTAGTGGTCCTCGTCCTCGAATCTAAAGTTCTCTAGTTTTTTTTTGTTTTATTTACAGAACCCCAGTGATGGCCGGGGGGTTGTTTTCTATTGATAAAAGTTATTTTGAAGAAATAGGAACTTATGACACTGGAATGGACATTTGGGGTGGCGAAAATCTGGAAATTTCTTTTAGGGTGAGTCTGGTATTCCTCTTTAGCTCTGATAGAAGCTCTTGGTTTAAATGGAGATATGATCATTGCAGTGGTAATTTAAGCCATTGAAAATTAACTCGTAAAAACTCCCAGGGCTTCAACGGGATTCGAACCCTTGGCCTCTGCGTAGGCGCTGCACTGCCCATACATTACTGTGGAGTTGCGGGGCCTCGAAGCTCGCCCACTAAAGTTTTAAGGGTTGTGTATGAGGTGAGCCAGCCCTGTAAGCCGGGCTGGCTGGGCTCGAGTCATGCCGTTTTTCCTCATAAAATTGTCATTGTGTTGATATGAGAAGGTAGACTGGCCCACTTGCCGAGATCCAGGTTGCACGTGATATCTTGACCTTATAATTATTCTTTTGCTTTAGATCTGGATGTGTGGTGGCACCATCGAAATGTTGCCGTGTTCACGTGTTGGGCACGTGTTCAGACCACGCTTCCCGTACTCATTCCCCGCTCGTCCAGGAGGCGACCTTGATGTAGTTAGTCGTAATCTAATGAGAGTAGCGGATGTGTGGATGGATGAATACAGTAAACATTTCTACAACATTCGCTTCGATCTCAAGAAGAAAAAACACGATGACGTCAGCGAGAGATTAGCGCTTAGAAAGAAGTTGCAGTGCAAGAGTTTCAAATGGTATCTGGAAAATATTATTCCTGAACTTGAAGTCCCGGATGTAAACTTTGTGGCTGCTGGACAAGTAAGTTTAGAATACTACCATGTAAGTCAACTCTGGGTCAAGTAACGGACGTTATCACAGATTTGGTATACCGTAGTGATTCGATTTGGCGCCCTCGCTCCAATAAGCGTCCCACCTCGAATGATGTTTTTGTTGATAAGCGCTTATATTGCTTAAGCACCCTCATCCCAATACGTTCCCCTCCCTACTGATAAGGGCTCCTTCTGCAATAAGCGCCCCTATTCTAATGAGTGGCTTTTTGCATAGCACCGTCACTTCAGTAGGGTCCCCTATACTTATAAAAGCCTTTTTCTACTAAGTGCCCCTATTCTAATGAGACCCCTTATTACGTAAGCACCTTTATCTCTATAAGCTCCCTTACACCTATAAGAGCCCCTTCTCCACCAAGTACCCCTATTCTTAGAAATCGCACGCCACAATTTACCAACCCACAGCTTATTACGCTTGTAGCACAAACAGGAATGCATTTCAAGTCGTTATACAGCTTGTCCGTTTCTTTAGACTTCTTCCTTTTTTTGTCAGTGTCCTTCTGGCAAGAAATCTGTCTTCCATTATTCTGTTTTGTTTTTGTCTGTAGGTGCGGAATCCTTCGAGTGACATGTGTCTAGACACGCTTGGGAAGAAAGATGATGCCCCGCTGGGTTTGTACCAGTGTCATGGCCAGGGAGGAAACCAGGTAATGAAACTTGCTACTTCTTGTTAGTTAGTTACAGTGAGGGTGATAGCCAGAGAAAACAGAGAACAGTGAAACGAGCGCAGAAATTCTATACTAAAGGAGCATTTTGTGGGTTTGGAAAGGCTTTAAGTAATTACCTCGGTACAGAATTGACTTAAAACAGCAATATTTTTAGTGATTTAATCCCTTTAACGTGACGCCTTAACTTAGATATACATTTACGCAAAGCGTGCTCTGTCTAAGCAAAGAATTCATTTTTTCCTTCTTGTCACAGTTTTAGCTACATAATGTATTCTCTTATTATAGCTTTAATTCTATGACCACGTTTTCTTGTTTTTAGTACTTTGTATTGACAAGTAAAGGAGAACTGAAGTCAGAAGACAACTGTCTGGACTATAACGGCTATGATTTGTATCTACGAGAATGTGACGGACTTAAGCAGAACCAGAGATGGGCGTACAAGGTATGGTTGTTTAAGGTGGGGAGGGAAGGGGGGCGCTATTCGCAAAAGTGGCCTGAGGGCTGGCGTTGGGTTGTAAAGAATTCGTTTGGTGGGGATGAAAGCGGGAAAATGTAGTTTTAAAGGGGACCACCAAGGGGACATGCCATAGTGTCCGTATTATTCGGGTGTTCGTATTAAGCGGGCTCTCAGAAAAGAAGGTCATAGACGCATGTTTTATCGATATAAAGTCTAAAGCAGACAAAAAAGGAGGAAGGGTAGGAATAAAAACTGCTCAAAAAGCAAGGGAAGTGAGACATATCTTGACTAGTAGGAGGCAGAAAACTCTCTTTGAACAAGGTTCGAACACGGGAAGACAGACGGACTCATCAAAATCAAACATGTCACGCTAGTTTTTTACTGCATTAACCCATAGAAATCTGTCACGCTAGTGTGCTACTGTATTAACCCATAGAAATCTGTCACGCTAGTGTGCTACTGTTTTAACCCATAGAAATCTGTCACGCTAGTTTGCTGCTGTATTAACCCATAGAAATCTGTCACGCTAGTGTGCTACTGTTTTAACCCATAGAAATCTGTCACGCTAGTTTGCTGCTGTATTAACCCATAGAAATCTGTCACGCTAGTGTGCTACTGTATTAACCCATAGAAATCTGTCACGCTAGTGTGCTACTGTTTTAACCCATAGAAATCTGTCACGCTAGTTTGCTGCTGTATTAACCCATAGAAATCTGTCACGCTAGTTTGCTACTGTATTAACCCATAGAAATCTGTAACGCTAGTTTGCTGCTGTATTAACCCATAGAAATCTGTCATTATTTGAACAGGGTACGGCAATGTCAACAGTTAACACATGAATGTGATAAGGAAAATAGACAGTGCACAGATAACAAGTGCCCGTAAAGCGAGGATGAAGTTTTATGAGATTTTGTACCTGGGAACGCAGAGAAGTGTCCGGTGTCCGTATTAAGCGGGTTAATTTTAGAGAAAATATATGAGCTTTTCGTCGGGACAAGCGAAATTGTCCGTTATATACGGGTATCCGTACAGTGGAGTTCCATTGCACGTGCTCAAGCGTTTTTGCTTTCTTTGTTCAGGATAACACGCTCTACCACCCTCGCCGAGACGTGTGCATTGACCGCGGCTCCGCAAGCTCTGGCCACGCCCGTGTTCGCGCGTGCGATGGCCGAGATTCGCAGGTCTGGGAATTTTCCAAAACAGACGACATGGATTAAACGTTGCAGCAGATCTCGCCATCAGGCCAGTCAACGCGATGTTACAGCGCCGACTCAGGCGCTATGGAAGAAGGAAAGAGAACCCAACGTCTCAATAAGCGTTTGTTGTTATTGAGGGAACTACCCGTTACTGGAGCCATTATCCATACGGACGGTTGAAACATACCTCCAAGGCGTCCCAGAACTCTCTGGTCGCTACAAATAGTGTGAAATACTCTTGTCGAACTTTCATTTTCCTTCTTGATGATGGCTCAATTCCAAACCTCGACGACCTGGCACTAAAACCGAAATTCACTTTTAATATATTAATTAAATATTATTATCTATTTATATTCACTGACTTTTTTTATTCTCTCTCGTATTTAGGAAAACAAAATATGAGGCCTCTACATTTTTCGGGTGTTTAATTTCGCGCATGGGCAGATTTTATGTTTTTAGGAAACTAATGTTTGCGATTGGAAACGCCTTTTTTGGGGGGGATGAATTTCGCGATTTTCAGAAACTTTATACAGAATTCTTTTGCTTATATCTCTAGCCTTGAACAGGAGAAACAAGATCCAGATGTAATGTCGTACTTAATATATTTTATTACAGTAACTTATATTCAAATTCTGATTCAAAATGCTTGTTCTGTGCGAAATTCTAATAATAATAATAAATAATAAAATATTTATATAGCGCTTATACTTTTCAGTTCTAAAAGCTGATTGGAGTGTGTTGAAATGACGTACAACGCACGATTTTTATGGATCACCACTTCGCCTCAGCGAAAACTTTGTGAATTTTACCGAGGGTTACTTTATCTTTACATCCACCTATGATTTGTATATTTCGATTAACTCACGTCGCTTTTTGGACATAAAAATAATATGTCTTGTTACTACTGTTGCTGTTGCCCTCTGCTGCTGTCCTCTTCCTTGTAGGAATCGTCGCTTTTGCGATACAGAAGGCTGACCACTCAGTTTTAGCATATTGTTATAGTTTGGAGACTCTTTGTTCGTGATTTCCAGTACTCTAGACGCTCCTGCTGGCTGTGGAATGAACCTAAGGGCGCTTTCCATTTGTCAGAACTGACCGGCCAGACCATTCCCGTAGTAATGAGAATTTTACTTTTAATCAAAACTTTTCAACCAGATCCGTCAAATCCTAAATGCTATGCACGAAGGAGATGGTTTTTCAGCAAAAACTGTTGGGAAAAGCCTATTTCATTGTAAAAATGCTGCTCTAGCCATGGTCTGGCCGGCCAGTTCTGACTTTTGGAAAGCGCCCTAAAATTCTGGGGATACGAGTAGGCAAATATTGTCTTTGCTATTCGTCTTTATTTGTACATTCGACGGTCGTGCCATTTTGAAAACATAGTTTATTGAACTTACAGGCAGCCAGCATGAGGCGATACGCCACTTGCACATCTCCCATAATGCACCTTGTTTGTCCCCTAATTTTTTCATTGGCGTAAGTTTTCAATAGACCATTTCCGAGTTCCCCCTGGCCTCTGTTTCAAAACGAGGGTAGGTGCTCAGTCTTTGATATGGAAATCATTTTTCATTCTCATGCAAATAAAACTCATTTTGAAAGTGAGGATTTTGGAACTCGGAAGAGGCCTATTTCTCTTGGGATGCTGTGATCTGACCCAGGAGAGATGAAAAACAAAGGTTATGCAAAATAAGGTGCGTTATGGGAGATGTGCAAGTGGCGTATTGCCTCGAGCTGGATTAGATTTTTTACCCGAAACTGGAGTTTTGGTACGTGAACACGGGAAAGACCTGATTAGGAGTGAAACAGTGTGATATATCTGTACCATTTCATTGAGCTATAAGAATGAGGATATTTATTAACTTTTTTATCTCATCCTTTTTCCTGCTCTGCTTAAACTGGTCGCAAATAAAGCCAGTAAAGCTAGCAACTAATAATTGATAGAGGACTTAATATATAAACTCATTATTGTCAAAGGTAATTGTGCAGGATCTATTGTCAGAAAATGGGGTCGCAAGACGGCCTATCAAACAATTAAATTATTAAATTATTTTCAATAAATATTAGCATGCATGATTATGTCGTTCTGATTCTTGCGCCGCGGGGGGACTGCCCTGTTAAAGTGACGGGACCAATCTAGGCATGGCTCGGGCTTTATTTGACCCCTTTCCGCACAACACTAAGAGATACCTTTATAAGCACTAATATTCGCTTTCCGTACGTCCTCAACACCGTAAGTGAGACGGAGAGCATCCCGGTCACTTTTATATGAGAGTTTCTTTTCCGAGTTCTTGCGCCTGCGATTCCGTACAGCTTACAACTTACTACGCTTAGGTCTACGAGTTTGTTTTTACCGGGTCTAATTAATAGCCTGAGAAAGCAGCCGCTATTCCTTGGCGCCACCTATGGTTTCCCCTCCAAATGAAGTCTGAGCCGGAAAAGAACGCAGAAATTAGCTGAAATAGCATACTGATGACGCGTGATTACCCAGATCTGGATAGTGCTTCAGGTTAGTCGTGTCAAGTGAGAAATTTGTTTCAACCAACCAGAAGCAGTGACCAGATCTGTGTAGTGACACGTCATCAGTATGGAATTTCTGCGAAAATGTCGGAGGTTTCTCAGCAATCTTATTAAAAGTGCCCTGCCACTCCAATTACATGGACGTAGACTCTGGCACCGTGCCTCGTCGCTAGAGAAATCTAAATATTAGACTTAATGCCATGTCTGCTGCTGATTATCTTAGTCCTGCTCCCTGCTTTGCCTTTAAAGAGGCCCTAGGTATATATGTCCCTACTCTGAATTTCATCTACAGTCCTTTTGCTTTTTAAGGAGTAGGCTACGTTCCTGCCGGTATTTAACCTTGTATTTAATCCCACGCTCTTTCAAGGCCATTTCGCTTGTCGATATTTTACCCTAACAGAGCCTCTTTTGAAACTAGATTACGCGTCACCCCTATATTCAGTCTTGTAGAAAATTTAATGCGCACATGAAGGGCGGGTTAGCGGAATAATCTCCGTTAACCGCGCTGGAAAGTTGATCCATAGAATGAACATGTGAACGTCCGCTCGGTTAACCGTGGCGAAAATTATTCAATTACGCGCGCCGTTTCGTTGAATGAACGCGGCGTCAACATATCATTACAGTCTATTTATTATATGGCTTTATAGAATAACTAACTGGAACAAAGGAAAGTTTTTACATGAGTAAAGACTCAATCAACCCCTTCCCCGGGGTCCATTCGTTTTCCAATATGGCGGCTGCATATCGGAAAACGAGAAGACCCGGGGAACGAGGTTAGAGTTCAATTACACAGGCCCCACGAGATGGATGTTTTGGAAAAACAACTTGGCCGCCGTGACGTCATGTGAAAACGATTGGTTACCCGGCTTATTCTGTGCAATGACGCACGACCGCTGGTCAAGGCTGAACAAAGTCTGTTGGTTAAAGATATTAACGAACTTTTCAAACAATGGCACCGAAAATCATTAGATATGTACTTCATTAAACGCTTACACTTTTTCATACGTGATTAACTGGGCTGATATTTCTCGCATTGACCGCAATAATTGGTTGTTACTTAAGGCCGGTGCATGCTATCACGTACCGTACTTTCCAAAAAAAATAGCAGCGCCGGCCAACTAAAACAAAGAAAAAAACAAATGCAGTAGAACCTTTTACTCTTTAGTACCTTTCGCGAGAGCTCTTTTGAGAAAAGTCTTTCGTCTTCTGTTTGATCTCTTCCTTACAGATTCGAAAAAGTCTCCATGCCACATGTACACGCAGGGATCGCGTTACTCAGTAATTACATTCATGGTTCAATATTGCACGGGTAATATCTTATTTAGTTTAATATTGCTCCTGAGGGTATTTTCCTTTTTTGAAGTGGATATTGGCCAGGCCATACTGTTGAATTACATAAATAATTTTTAAAAAGCAAACCATCATCAACGAAATAACCGAAACCAATAAACCACCGTGAAATAGGATTGCCTTTCAACCTGGAAGGAGAATTTTGACTAGCAGTCTTAATTACAATGAAAGTTTTGATACGAAAAGCAAACGTTTGAGTGACCGCAGCACTTAATTGACCATGGCGATAAAGCACTACTGTGGTCGACAACCCGGAAGAAATCACTGAGCTAAAAAGTAAAATGTTTCTAACTAGTTGCTACAATTCTTGCTCGCTGGTTTGGGGCATCCTTTTAAACCGAAAAAGTTGACCCGGAATCAGTAATACCAGAAGTTTATGATTAGCCCAGTTATCTTCAGAAAAAAGAAAAATTAATCTATATGGTTCTTAAAAACTGAAACAGACCGAAGCTGGAAAGAATCGTGTGTTTTACCGAGCTGTTTTTGTTTTTGTGTTTCTTTCTCTTTCCGGTTTTCTTAATTTTGGCCTTCTTTATCGAGTTTGGGTTGCGAGTCAGAAATTCAAATTAATCCAGCGATCCGGCGATATAACAACAATGTTAGCCACAAAGTTGGCTCACGTCCTACCACAAAAAGCACAAAACAATGAAACTAGCCAAACACTTAAATTTACTTTTTTTACCGGATATTCAGCAAAGAGGAATCAAATTTCGGCTGTAATGTTTTTCTAGGGAGACATGATGTTTTGAGATGGAAATGTAATAAAGTTGCCAATATTTTGTGTCGTGTTTATCTGCTCGTATGCAAATTCGCATCAATTGTAGAAAAAATATGTTTATCTTATTTCTGTGAATTGGACACTAGAACAAAAGTGCTAACCCAGCTGACAAATCTAAGACGGGATCGACCTAAAAGGCTTGTTAATAGATTTTTAATACAATACCACGCTATTGTTGTAACGTGTTCCACGTTCCTCAAAGCGGTATTAAGGTCAACACAGAAAATCGTTTGGGAAAACAACTTTGGTTGTGAAGGGTTTCTACAAATCGCTGCAGATATCTACTTGACAACAATGGATCTTGGACGCTGACGCTACAAATAGGACTGGAAAGAAAGCGGGCAAGATGACTCAATTGAATTGTTTTGTCTCACTAATAACGTCAATCTACGATCGTCGACCTAAGCTACGGGCTTGATCAACCGAGAAATCACAACGGAAGTTGGTGATGTGTCAGTTCTAAGCAAAGATACAGAGAAGTCATCATACAATTGTTTTATTTTTAGCGTTTTTCATCCGCCGTTAAATTTTCGCGATGGCCTTTTCAGTTCACCAGCCGCGTCAAGTGATCGTGGTTGTTTTACTCACGTCCATTTTTTGGTTCGTGTTTAACACGTTGATTATTATTTCATATCAAGGAAATATTGGTTCAAATGATCGTAAAAGTGCACTGTTATTTAGACACGAAAATAAAAAAATTCATCGAGGATTTGATAAGCAATTAGGAGATGCAAATAAAGGCCAGGAGGCTAGTGTGACACGAGGCAATCATAAAAACGGCCAAGAACTGCCAGGGGAACTTGATACTATAAACAAGGAGATTACAGAAGACAAACGAGATCACGGCATTAATGTGATGAAAAAAGGACTTAAAAGTGACAATAAAATAATTTCTTTGAATAAACAGCAATTAAGCAGAAAAAAAGAATCGAAGGCTATTAGAAAAGAACCTAAAATGGCCAACAAAAAGCAGATTACAGCGGTCAAGATACAACCGAGGAAACATATCGAGGACTCGAAGGACGCGGAACGCATCCCGACAATTCCCGACGTTAATGCTCGCGACCCGAACGGTCTTGGAGAAGGTGGGAGAGCGGTAGTTTTTGAAGGGTCAGAAAAAAAGAAAGAAAAGGAAGGTTACAGTAAATATGCCTTCAATGAATATGCAAGTCAGAAGATTTCACTCGTGCGTTCCATTCCAGATACAAGAAGTGCTGGGTAAGTTTATTTTTTTGTTTCACATGATTTGTAACTAATTTAACCACAGTCACAGACCACTTAAAATGCGAAGAACAAGAATCGAACCACAGGGTTCTCTTCCTTGAAGGAGGACCGAAAACATCAACATTTTGTTCTGAGATAATTCATTGTATGCAGCTTCTAAGTTATAACGATATGTGTAGTTTCATGTTGTCACAATAAGCACATCGCATTCTCTTAGTCGTGTAGTACTTACGAAGAGCACAGAGATTAAAGCCATCGAAAACAATTCGAGTCCCTACCACCGTTCTGGATGCGTTTCGGACTGTCTATACTTAAACGTTCGAAAACGATATAATAGACCATTTTCGATATATTAAAATCCTACTTAGCCCCGAGGCTTAGGGAATAAAAACAAAAGAACTCATCTTGAGGCTCAGCAATAAATACAGTTAATCCTGTATTAAGCCCTGAGGGGGGCTTATCAGCTTTATTTATTTCAAGCCCATTTGGTTGGGGGGGGGGGGGGGGGAGGGGGGGCTTATTTAATTTAGAAACGTCGATAGTATCCGTTCTCCATAAAGAACTAGAACACAAAGTGGAATAACTCAAGAACAAGAAGTTTAGGTCATGCAGCCGAGGATCCGGAATCAAATCTGAACTTCCAGTTGGTAAATAAACCATCCCGGATCAGTCCACACGAAGTTTTACAATGGTGATTGATTAATACAGTCTATCATTTATTAGTGAAGAATAATTAGGGGAGGGGAGGGGAGGGAAGGAGGGGCTTAATAGAGAGGAGGGGGCTTATTCACTTTCTTCCTCTGAAAGGGGGGGAGGGGCTTATTAAAGAGAGGAGGCTAATTTGAGAGGGGGGGCTTAATAGAGGATTTGCAGTAATACATTTCTTTTGTTTTTTTCCCAAGCCTCGGAGCCAAGTAAGAATTAGCATGTCGTAAGTTGACCTCTATAAGCATGTTACAAACACACAAGCCTGCATGTGACATTTTACAACTCACGTGGTAAATATGCCGTCATCATTTTCATTTTGATGCGTTTTCAACCATTTACACCCATACGATATGCATACATTTTTGTTTTGATTTACTTTCAAGAGCGTTTTCAAATCGAGGCGTTTTCGATCGGACGCTCAGCGTACTGGTGTGGACGGGGAAGGCCTTAATCGTATCAACAACAACAAACAGCACCTTATTCCACATAGTTCAGATACAACAGTAATTACACTCTCAGTTCATTAATTACATGTATAAGAAATTGGGAAAAAAACTTTCCCACCGCTAATAGCATAAAAAGCTAATCGAGGCAGGGGGAAGATGAAGACAAACTTAAGGTAATGAAACTCAAGGCAATCATTGATCACGGATCCAGGTTCGTAAATTAAGTCAAAAGTCCAGTTTCCCGGCCGAGATACTCGTGGTAAAATTAATAGGGGTGGCTGATCGGCAGTCGCCCGTGATAAGTCGAAAATTTCTGCCTTTATGCCACAGGAACACCAGATTATAGTATGCGTTCTGAAGAACGCAATAAGACAAAACTCATTACAGAAAACTGAAATGTATAAACGAAAACGCATTAAAGTGGACGTGGCCTCTTAATTCTCTGATAAGTTAACGTAGTCCTTGGTAGCAAAAACAATAAGTAAGCGTATTTTCTCGTCAGGTGTGATGCAAAATCGTATCCTGTGTCGGACCTGCCTACAACCAGTGTAATAATCTGTTTCCATAACGAGGCGTGGTCGACCTTGCTGCGTACAGTTCACACTGTGTTACTCCGCTCACCGCCGCAACTCTTGCAAGAGATTATACTGATTGACGATTTCAGCACATTCGGTGAGCTTTGAAAATAATACAAACCTTTACATTCCAGGGCGGGGATGACTACTGGGACGAGATTTGATTATTATTTTCCGCGTATACTCTAAGAATTTACACCCCGGAAAGCTTCTTTTGTTCCCTTTTTTTCCACTGAATTCTACCATTTGATACCCTGTTTCCACCACTACGACATTTTCGCCAAAATCCGTCGTAGAATGACGACAGGAATAAGCGTTTGCCCGCCAAAATGAAGCTGGTTCACGTACTCGCACTACTTAGTATTGAGAAAATCTCGTTCTCGAAGTCGTTCCCGTCTTATAACCTCAATGTCTCTAATACTGCTAGCAGTGTCTAATCACGTCACGCAGTCCGCGAAGACTGAAAGTGCGGGCTCTTAGTGTTCTCGCCTGTGCGCAACTCTTTAGAACTTTGAAGAGGTGTTTCTCAGTTTAGTAAGGATTCAAGCCCGGTCCACACTTATCCGTATATTTTTGAAAACGAAAATTTTATATCCGTTTTAGCTTTCTGTCTACATGTAAACGGCGTTTACGGGAACCAAAATCCCTCTTTTGGAGATGAATATTTAACACTTATTTCAGGAGCCTTACTATGATATAAATAATTACGCAGATAGAGGGGGCTGTTACGTGTAATCGCCGAGGCTGAAGGCGGATATCGGCATAATTTTTCATATCATACGAAAGGCAACTTCAATTATTGCTGTACTGTTTATTCAAAATTTTTAACAACCTTATCTGCTCGCAGCATTAGCTTGTTTCTCAGGACAGTTTCAGAGTATGAAATATGTTTATTTTCCTTGCAGATATTTCTCAAAAAATTAGATGATACTCAACCAGCAGTAGAAGTATTTTTTCATATTCTTGCTTGCTTTTTTTTTTTGAAAATACCATGCATTTCCCCTGATTGTACATTGATATAACACATGTCTCTCCTCAGATCATCTGAAAAAGCCATTAGAAGATTACGTAGCACAGCTAGGCAAAGTTCGTATTCTAAGGACCACAAAGAGAGAGGGGCTAATACGAGCTCGTTTGTTAGGAGCCAAAGCAGCAAAGGCCCAAGTGTTAACGTTCCTTGATGCTCACTGCGAAGCTAACGTAAACTGGTTAGAGCCATTGCTGGATCGGATCAGGCGAGATCCCACCACCGTAGCAGTTCCTGTTATTGATATTATAAGTTCATCTGACTTTTCGTATTCAGGGACACCCGCTGAAGTGATCGGTGGGTTCAGTTGGGATATGCAGTTTAATTGGCATTCGTTACCGTTTAGTGTCCAAAATCAGCGAAGAGAAGCGAGTGATCCTATCAGGTTAGTGTTATTGTATCAGCCTTGGAAATAGTCGAGGGCGCGAGACACGCAGGCGAAAGTCGAGGACGGGTGGAATCGCCTTCCATCAGCAAAGCCATGGCGTTTGGCTCTTTACTTTGTCTCTACTTGTGGGAGCAGAATTAATGCGCGCCTGCTTGTTCGCTCGAGGAGATTGATAAAGAGGAAGTTCCAAGGGAGTCGAGTTCGAATTTTAGATCTTATTCCAAATTTGGGTTTACAATCCATAACATAGCTCTCATCGTAATGAGATCATTATCAGTCTTTAATGATGGAGGTGCATGGAGCGGGACTTATATGTATTAAGTCGTTATCGTGGGTTGGGTGGTTACAGTAAGCTCACAAATGGACTGAGAGCGGCTGACAATGGCGCCTTTGATGCTGACGTCTGAGCTTACTGTTCACATGTTAAAATGTTTTGTAAGAGGGCACGTCTGTTGTCCTCTCATCCACGACTCTTCATTCATATAAGGGTATGAAGCGTTCGGACAATTTTCTTACCGTATATCAGTTATTTTGATCCTCTAATAGCGGTATGTAGTATTACTTAAGTCTACCTCAAAATGCCTTCCGAACCTTAGCTTTCGGGTCAATTTTCGACACCCTGTAGCGGTATTAACTGATGTGGTAGTGTTCTTTCTTCCTCAGTTCCCCTTTTACGCAGAAAGGGTAACTCCATCCCTAATGTTTTATACGTAACTGCCAAATTAGATTAAATAATGGTTTAATTGCTTAGTACCTTATAATTGTAGAACGCCCACAATGGCAGGAGGTCTGTTTTCAATTGATCGCAAGTACTTCTACGATTCCGGTTCTTACGACGAAGGAATGGATGTTTGGGGAGGAGAAAACTTAGAGATGTCTTTCCGGGTGAGTAGGTACTGATCGATGTAAAAATTCTCCTGTGGTAAAATTTCTTATCAGTAAACACATTATATTACTGTTCGCTTGCTTTAAACGAAATCCTATATCATTCATTATTATTCATTCAAAACATTTCCCCTATTGTGATTGGCTAAAAGCACAGACATATTTCATACTGATGACCAAATCTGGAAGAATTTTGTGTTTAACGAGGAAATGACGTTAAAAATGCAACCCGCTACAAGTTAAGGCACCGTTACCGAGAAGACCTGGGGGCCGGCGAAGTTGAGTTGTTTTAGTTGTGAAAAAAAAAAATGGCGGACATTTCACTCCTTTCAAGAGTAAGAACTACAGCTGGAATTAGGCGAAATAATAGCTAAAAGCGTGGCAAAAACAGCAAGAAGACAACTCGGAGGGCGAAATCTGCTATTTGGAGAATATTTGGGGAGCTGGACAAAGCTAAACGTGCACTATAGAAGATGAACTTAACATCGATGCAGGTAAGCATGTTGCAGCTATGTTTTTAAACTAGGAATTATTTTGAACGAATAATAAAGCAATTAATGAATTCGGCTTTCGTAGGATATGAAGAATTAAGTAGATCTCGTTGGGTGTTATCCACCTCGGCCTTCGGCTTCGGGGGATAACACCCTCCTCGATCTGCTTAATTCTTCATATCCTACTCAGCCTCATTCATTAATTGCTAATTAAGAGATAAACTAATGAATTAATATGTTAAACGTTGTTAAGTTCTGAGCACTATTGGAAACATGAAAGAAATGACTCTCTTCACATACTCACGTATAGATTTAGCCAGAGCTAAAAGCGAAGCTCCCGTTTATGCATTCTAAGATTACTTCAGACAATGGACTAGAACCATTACAAAAGGAATCCTCTAAGCTAAACTTAATTTTTGGCATCTAAGCCCGCGATACGTTCATGTGACTATGGTCAGCAGATACCCTATTTTGACAGCTGTCAATTGACCATAATATGGATGTCAATTATCAAGTTAAACACAGGTTACAGGCTCCCACACTAGCTAGAAAGTTTGACATTTCGCATTGGTTATCCTGTGGCGCGAACGGACAGGCCTACGGTCACGTGATTACCAAACTTTCTCGGGTGGATAGATTATCAAATTTTCTTGGGTATCGGTCTCCGCTCTAAAGAAGTGGAGGAGGAGCAGGAGGAGAGCGAAGCAGTGATTTGTAGCTTCGCCCAAGAGCGGAGCTACTGCTGAATACTACCCATTTACAGGAAAAAATAGACTTCAACCATTAAAATCAACATAAATGCCTTTCGCGCATTTTTTTTTCACAAAAAACTGAAATCGAGGCCCAGATTCAATGAAAAATTATCAGCCTGTCAAAGGTTAAGTTAAAGAAATACAGATCTCCATAGGAAGTATACCTGATGCAGTCATGTGGTTTAGGCAAGCAGATGCCCCATTTTGTTAGCTGTCATTTGACGAATATGCTCTATAAAAAATATAGCTGTAGCATCATGTTCTCATTTCTATATGGCTTCTTTGTAAGTCTGCGAAAGTGTGACATTTTACATTCGTGAAAAGGAGTGGACGGACGGTCGGCTCGTACGGTTACGTGATAACAAATAATTTTGCATCGATTGGTTACCTAGCCTGAATTTCAGACGATTGCTTCGAGTCGTTTTTACTCCCTCAGCAACAGAGTAAAAACGACTGGAAATAATCGCCTGAAATTCAGGCTATTAGTTAGCAGATTTCTGTAGATATTTGGATAATTTTTGTTCTCTTACAAAGAGGGTTCGCGCGGAGCTCCGACATAATTTAAGCATTTACTGGCGAAGTTGGTAAAACAATTAATACAGGACCCTTCAAAAACGATTCAAAACGTCGTTGCTTCGTCTCATTCTTTAGCAAATGTTTCATTATATGACTGATATGTTTTATACTTGCTTTGATACGGTATCGTCATGGCAGGTTTTGTGTAAAGGCAAGTGAATGGATCCTTTTTAACCCCTGTATGGTACTAAATTTGTCTAGATATGGCAGTGTGGGGGAAAATTGGAAATCATCCCGTGTTCACGTGTCGGCCACGTGTTTCGCTCTCGTTTTCCATACAAGTTTCCAGGTGGTTATCACGAGGTAACTGTGAATCTTGCACGAGTTGTTCACGTGTGGATGGATGACTATAAGAGATACGTGTTCTTGAAGAGGCCAGACTTGCAACAAGTAAATCATGGTGATTTGACACCGAGGTTAGAACTTCGGAGGCGACTTAAGTGTAAAAGCTTCAAGTGGTACTTAGAAAACATCTATCCAGAGCAAACGATCCCTGACACCGATTACGTGGCATTTGGAGAGGTAAAGAAACAGTTTATTCTTTGTATGAGCTAAAGTAAATAACGCTTTGTAAAGACAAGAAGGAAATTTATAATTCGACAACAACTTTGAGACATGCGATTTTCCATGTTGCAAAAACAGCCGATGCGAATCATCGTCATTTTCATCATCATCTTCATCTTCATCTTCATCATTATCATTGTCATTGTCAATATCATCATCATTATCATCATCATTTTCATTATCATTGTCATTATCATTGTCATTGTGATGTTCATCGTCATTATCGTTTTATTTATTCATTTTTTGCTTCTTCCCAGTTTCGAATTTTCTTAATTGTAGATTATTATACTTTGCCTGTGGTCGTAATGTTTCTCACACGTCGTGTCTATTTTTTGTATAGGTTCGAAATCCCAGTTCTGGTTTCTGTCTTGACACCTTGGCCAGGTCGATTGGCGATGAACTAGGTGCCTCGCGCTGTCATGGCATGGGAGGAAATCAGGTATTTTTACGAATTACATAGTCGTAGATTTTAGTTTGCCTTGACGAATTATTGTTGCTAGTGAACAAAAATGTCCGCCCAATTTTTAGTTCGAACCTAGATAGTTCAGCAATGCGTTTCTACTTAGAGTGAATGCCAATGTCTATATTTCGTTGCAGCACTTTGTCTTAACCAAGAATAACCAGCTACAGGCTGAGCAAGCCGGTGATTCACTTTGCGTTGAAGCGGTTGGCACTAGCTTGGTACTCGTCTCTTGTGATGATGGTCCAAAGCAATGGTCAGTTGTCGAGGTAAGATGAATACAATAGAATCTCCATGTGCGATCACCTCTTTCATAAGCAGCAACAACAACAACAGTTTATTCAGTTGTCAAATGAGTTAGGTCTATGTTACCCACAATTAGCGGAGCTACTCTAGGTGGGCAACAATACAATAATTGTCTCCTATAAAGTCGGCAAAACAACGTAAGTAAAGAGAAAGCAATAATAAAATGAAATAAATAGATAAATGGTAGCACTTATAGAGATAAAGAAGGAAAACACTTAACCTGAATAAGGAGTTTAGGTAGGAATTGCTAATGGTACTCATATCAACATACACCTTCTTAGACTGCAAAACATTGATCAGTCATTTATGTATGCGCTGTTCACGTAACGTAACGTTAACCTTAATGTAACGTTCACGTAACGCAACGTAACGTAAGCCTCTCTTCTCCGAAGGTGAAGGCACTAAAGTTGAAAGCTCCCGTGTGTGACTACCACTTGCGAGATTCCCACCATTTAGGGGTTCTACTTTAAAACATTTCTCATTCCACTAGACCTAATCTTAGAAACCACTTTTCATGGCGTGATCCCCTACCGGTGCAAATTAGTTAAGGCGGTGCCAGTGTTCAACCGGCGATGTAGCCTGCTACCAGGATCCTTAATTGGAAAAGGAGCGAATAACGAATGAGTAATGAAGACGTAAAGGGGCGGCGGGGCCTGGTTAAGACTTATTTTCATGCTCCAAACTGACCTTGGACACCTTATGATGCCTACACAAGGCATTAGTTTCCTTATATAGTCTGGAACCATTGACTTTAGTGATTAGGTTTAAGGACTAAACATAGCTATTTGTTTTATTTCAGGGAAAGCTTCGTAACAGAGGAGGCGATTGCGTACAACTCAAAAACGGTGGAGTTAGAAATGGCGGAGAGGACGTAGTTATGGCAAAGTGCAATTCATCAAGTGAACAAGAATGGACTTTTTCACAACAGAAATCATAGTAAAATTGTTCATTCTTATCGGGGACTTATTCATCAACATCAAGGCCGAGTAGATTCCTCCTATTTCCCCTTCATGCAGACTCCATTTTGCACACGGGCAAAAGGGAGTAGGGGGTTAGGATACAAAAGGCCCGGGTTCAATTTAACGGTTGTTACAAAGTGTTCTCTATGTGTTTTAGAAAAACAACGGCTGTTTACGAAAGAGAAATTTGCCTCGTCGAACTGTCAGGTCAAATTGTGACGAGTAGGTATTTTTTGAAATACATATTTTTAAACTAATTTAAAACTATTATATATATATTGAAAGTCCACAGTTATATAATATATTCAGGCGGAAATAACGTCAAAAATGTTTGAAAATAAGCATGCAATAGCGGCAGCTAGCTAACACTATTCGAGACGGGTAGTGCATGCTAATATAGTTAAGGCTAGAAGTTCTCATTAAGAAGGGAAATGCTGCCGTTAGTTGCGATGCGAATAGGACAGAGACAGCACGTAAAACATTTGAACAAATGAATTTTTAATTAAAGTTAATAACTTAGACTTGTTGGAATTATGAAACACTCAGAGCCGAGCGAAATATAAAAAATGAACCGATCACAATGACAAATATGCTTACATTCAGATAACTCGCTAAAGATTCAATATGATTTTCTAATTCATTTTAATAATTCAATAAATTCTAAAACAACGGCAGTGCTGATAGGCTGTTTCTTCATCGAACAATCGATTGTGTGGCTGGCCTCCCGTCGCACACGTGGAGAAGAGTTGCGAAAAAATAACGTAAAGCCCAAAACTTGTTTATTCACAGGTCAGGTAGACGGACAGCACATATACATGCCGTTCAGTGCGTTCACTTATGTAACTTATGTAACAGTCAATTCCAGCTGCGCCCAGTCGAGCAGTGCCCTTTTAAACATTTTAACAAGTAAGACTTCACGCCGTGACGACACCAGTTTATGGTTTTAGTATTGTTATAAAATTATTGACATTAAAATTAATAGTGCGCTGTAAAGTTAACTGTTATGAATAGTTTTAAAAATATGGAAGGATGTTCTTGAAATACTCAACAGAAATTTGATTCAATAACCGTTGATTCACGTCGATAGCTCCATTTCCCTGTAATTCTGGCTTGATAAGCAATGAAGACATGCATGCATAAAATCGAGAACATGCCTTTACAAACCTCTTCAATTGTTTCCTGTCCTTGACAAATGAGCCAATCCCCTTGTTTTTCCAGTAAAATCCTTTGTGCAGTTGTATTCTGACAGGAAACCGCGTGCGTGTCAAAAGCTCGGGGTTGGCAAATACCCGGCACCCGGGCAGCGCAAAATTTACAAACGCCCCACCCCCGAGACTGACAAGGCGGGCAAATGCCCCGCAGTAGCCCGGGGGGCGGGGGGGTGAGGCTGGGCGCAGCTGGAATTGGCTGATGCATTACAATCCTGATTCCCGAGATAACAATCTGTGTGACAAAAGAATACTCACTATAACTAAAGGAGAATAAAAACATAAACCAAAGAAATGTTCCGTACAATGCTTCTTGAACTGTTCTTACCGTTTAGGCCGTTTAAAAAGACAGTAAACATCCGATGCACTACGTTTTCTACACACACGAGAACAAAACAAAATGGCATGTTGCTCCTAAGAGACAAAGAGGCGCGGAAGCTAAGCACTTGGTTAAACCGCTGACTGCACAACGCTGCAGTCACAGATTGAACCATTCAACAATCGAACCATTGAACCAAAAATCTCAAATCGCTCGAGAATATGGTCTGCTGCCGGCTGATACGAATTGCCACCCGGTAAAATTGCCTTTACAGACAAAAGAGAGAAGTCGTTACGTCAGGTTGCTGTGGAAGCAAAATTTATGGATGGCAACAAACTGAAAACGTTATTTAAAAAGTGAATTCGCACTTTTTTCAGATGTTGTCAATCTCATTCAGATTTCATTTAATTTTTCAAATGTTGGCGACATTTTCTGGGGTTGAGATCCGAAAAGACCGTATTTAAGTTTAGAGAAAGAAAAAAAATTGTTAAACGGTGGAGCCGAACTTTCGAGGACGCGCTTGGAACCAAAAGAAAATTTCTTCGTCAAAATATTTCGGAAGCAACGCTGGGACGGCGGGAATGCAGAAATGCCAATGGATTCGAACGATCAATACAGGCTTTGTAATTGCAGCTTCAAAGTTAAAATTATCTTTTTAATCCGTCTAAAAAGAAGGAATGTAAGGGCGAAGTTTTGAAGTTTTAGCTCAAACCTCCAGGAAGTTGGATTGAGGTGGTATGTGACAAGTATTCAAGTCTAGAATTTTCGATCCGCGACGCGGGTATAAGTACAAGGTCAAAGCTCAGCTAGACAGAAAGGCTAACCGTTCTCGCCACGGCACAGAACTAGAGTTGCTGTTGTGAAAGCAACTAAGAACAAAGCCAACGCGGCAACTGATGAGGTTCACCGTTCGCGTGGAGAACAGAAACCATGGTCTTGCCTGATCACAAAGTGGCAATAACAGAACAGTCGCAAGAATGTTAAGTTAATTCAAAAGTTATTACCACAAAGCAAGTCAGTTACACGTGCTACTGCCAAAGACAATTCTTCTCCACCCCTCCATTCAGCGAACTCTGTCATGTTATCATGCGAAGAAAATTTTTCTTTCTTGCATTGGCCGAGAGCCCACCACGTGACCTGTAAATAACTGCCTACAAATAATGGTTTGCTCATGCGCAATGCCGTCCAACTGTGTTTGGCTGCAAATAATATTCTGCACATGCGAAAAGGAAACCGTTCTTTTCTCCTTCTTGCGATCGCTCTTTTGTGAAAATGGCAGATCGCTTCGCTTCCCAAAGGATATTCATTAAAAAAACAAACTCGGTGATCGAATGATAAAATAATTATTGAACTCGGTTATCGCAAAATATCGTGGTTTGTCAGTGTCTCGCAGACAAATCACGATATTTTGCTCAACCTCGTCCAATAATTGTTAATTATTTGCGACCTTAATGACGCCCCGGAATGTGGAGACCTGAAGAGGCATCATATACTGGTCAACATCTTCACTTATCTCTTCCCCGTCACTCAGATCTCAGTGATCTCTAACGTGAAGGTATGCTTCTCAATGATCTCTTCGCGTAGTTTTTTTCTCCAGTTTGGATCAGTATGTATTCAAAGTGGCCATGTAGCGGGGAGAATCATAATCCACAACAGTAACATACGTCAAAGTGTCAACTGTTGCGTCTCCAGAAACTTCCCTAACCTTCTCGTCCAAGTCTAGGAGATCCTCTCCAGCAAATGGATCGTCATCTTCGTAACTGTTGTCCTTCTCTTCTGGATACATGCCAACATGTTTAAAACATTTAAAAATTACACCTGGCTCGACTTCCTCCCAGGCACTCACCATCCACCTCACTGCCATTAAGAGATTCACCTTGATTATTTCACTTCGCCTGATGTCCTGTCATCCAATTTTTACCCGCAAAAGATAAGACCATCCGTCAAGTGGTCGCTTACCGGAGGTTAAAAACAATAGAAAAATTGTAAAACTGTCAGCCCGAAAAAGTGGCCGCGGTCGCGGTCGTGGTCGCTTACTGGAGGCTGCTGTTAACAAGAGGTTCCAGTGTAAGTCTTTGACTGAGACTATTTTTGGTGTTTTGGGAAGGTGGTCTCTTATGGGAGGTGGTCGCACGAGGACGTTGGACTGTACACGTCATCGCCGGCGTCGGTTTCAGCGGAGCAGCTGAAATCTTTGCTCAGTACTATAGAAAGAAGAACTGTGCTTAAGTTACTTGGAACGAGATCCACTATTGCACGCCTAGCTCTATGAAAAAAATTGCCTGTATTGAGTAAGTGGACAAGATGTTTATTTTTGAGACTGTGGTAGATAAGGGAAATTTTCTATCTATTTTTAGATCACTGTCTCAGTTAAAGTCCTCTTCTTTGTACATCTTTTGACCTTCTTCGAATAAAAGATAATTGACATGCAGTCAATTATTTATGACATTCGTGAAATTAAATACTGCTTTGAAAAAATTGCGTCACATCTGTTTAGAGGACTGTTCATTGTACCCACATGGACCCTAAATCGATCCTAAAATACAAATGAAGAGGAAGAAAAACAGTAGAAAGTGGTATTGGCGGTGGACGGAAAAACAATAGAAATGTGGTGGTTGGTAGTTGTGAAGAGAAAAAAAGGAAAATGTGTGGTGGTGGTGGAGGTGATGGGGGTGTTGGTAGTGGTGGAGGAAAGATAGAAAGGTATGAGGAAGAGCGAAATAACTGAATTGTGGAGCAAAATGAATTTTGATTATGAGATAACGACAACCGGCTATGGCGTCATCTGCGTTAATGCATTTCACCTCAATTGAATGAAAGGGGCTGTCTCTGGGATGGTTCATTCATTTTGTTTATAATGCCAATAGGCAAATTGCAGGATGACGTCTTTTTACTAGTAAGACCAGAATTCATATAAACATACAGTTGAACCGCCATTAAGCGGCCACCCTCGGGGTATACGCCTCCTTAATCGCTATGAAATTTTGGAAATTACTTGTAAATGACTAAATCAGAGCTACCTGTCAAACAAATATGTCTCGCAAGCATTATATCGAACGGCCTTACAAACAACAAAAATGAAACAAAAATGAACTATTAGGCTCACAAGTTTTCAAAACTCATTTGCATTCCGTTTCAATTTTCTACAACTCTGTCCATCCTTGCCACTGTTATTTACACGTTTACAATGGTCTATTTTAATTTCACCCAATTTTTTGTGGCAGTCACTGACACAAAAAATTGGGTGAAATTAAAATCCTGATCAATTTCGTAACACGGCTCTGTTAATGAGATTGCCCCTCAAACAACGGCGAAAAACATCCCTACTATACTACTCAGCCGATAACATCACGGCTTAAGTGACAACCGACCAATAACATCGGGACCTCGGATACCATCAACTAACGAGATGAAACTCTCTTTGACCCTGAAGATAGCTACAGCACAGGTTAACGAAACATCAGCTACTGTTAACAACAGTCCTATTCAGGACTACGCTCACCAGGAAAATTAAAGATTATTATATGTGGATTACAGTTAAATTATGATAATCAAGGAATGTAACTTTGAGTTTGTAAATTTATAAGTATAAAAGAACATTTAATGTTTATAAATTTGGTATTTGTTAGGGTTATGATAATAGAATTATGAATAAATACTGTATTTCTTAGGACCAAACCCAAGTTTATTTTTCTGGTAATCAACAATCTGTTACACTAAATTGCAATAAGTACCCCAAAATCCAAGAACCTATTTAACAGACTTCAGTCTTATTCGCAGGTGCTTACTTTACTTATGTCGGTTGACATGATGACTCCTGAGTTCAAACCATTCACTGCGCATGCGGTGCTACCAAAATATGCTAACAAAAACACTGTACCATTCAGACCCTAGAGCATAGAGATTTACTTTGATTTAGGTTCATTTGAGGTTCAATTGTACTAATACTCATTAAATATTCTCACCGAAAAGAAACCTTTTTGATGTCTTACAAAATCTCCTTTAAAATATCATCACTTTTTAATTTCTAATTAAATTTCGTTAAAGTGAAGATATGAGGATTGACTTCGTTCCATTTACTAGATAAACAAAAAAACTACAATGTTTATTATGCACAGGAAATTTACTTACAAACCAGGTGTTTGCTTGGACCTTTATCTTTCAAATAAGGGCAACTTGATAGGGAACAAGAAATTGATTGATATGAGTACTCCAGTCGAAAGCCTTCAATTTCATTATCTACCCTGCATCTCACACTAACTGTTGTGAATCCACCAATCACTGTATACATGTTCTACAAGAAGTGTAAGTCATTAAGGGAACCCTGAGTTCACCAAATTCAAATTATTCTCAAGGTTTGTTGTCAAAAGTGATATGAAATTGAATCTTAAACTAAAATTGCTGTTCGTTCTTTTTTTTCTTAGTGGGCTATCGGGCTAAACTTTTGTGCTACTTTATTAAAAATTAATAAATATTACAATGCTTTTCGTTATTCCATTCAGCACTCAGTTTAAGTCAAATAAAAATGATTTAATATTGTCTTTTGAAAGATGAATTAATTAAGGTATTTTTGTATCCTGTTGATGGGCATGTTTGTTTTCAAATAGATCGACAATAACACAGCGGATATTAAAAAAAACCATTGCACAACCCGATTAAAAATTAATGACTTCTTTTGGAAAACTCTTCCAAGGTCCAAGTCAACATTTTTTCTTACTTCTCAACTGTTAGCGCCATCGGAGATGGAGTATAAACCGAATCTTACTGTCTCTCAACCTGACAGTAAAGAATCAAGGCTGACATTCATTTCAAGTCATTCATTACTCTCCGTTGAGTTTGATACCACAGACATAGTGTTTTTGTGTATTCTCATTGTTCTGCCGGTCGTCATTCTTATTGCCAACATGTTCGCTACATTTGTTTTCTGGATTCATCGCAAGAAGCTGAAACGAACATTTTTACGTGCTATTAACTTGGCACTTGCCGATCTTTTTGTTGGATTCACTGGAATACTGACCGCGATTGCGGTATTTGCCTTTCCGCGACATACAGGTTTCAACAAAATCATTTACTATACTTTCTTTGCTATATCATTGATACTTCACAGCACCTTTTCATGTTTATCCGTGTATTTTCTGGTACTCATTTCTCTGGAACGAGCCTTCGCTTTGATTTGGCCGCTCCGACATCGAGTAGCAAACATCAAGGTTTACATCTACAGTGTGGTTTTCGTATGGTTAGCTGGGGCTACTCAAGGTGCATTGGGTTTTTTAGTCCTATATCATGCCATCAAAATTGAGTATAGTGAAGTCACTGGTGGAGTTATGATTTATTTCTCAGTGGCAACGATCTGCGTCTCTTATCTCTCAATCCGAAAAAGACTCAACAACAGAAATCGCGACATCAGTACAGCCCAAAACAGACAATGTGTGGAACAAAACATTAAACTTTCCAAGACCTTCTTTGCTGTTATCAGTGCGTCGATTGTACTTTGGGCTCCAAGTATGTCATTTTACATTGTCAGTCGTTTTCATCCAACGCTTTTTGCTGGCTTTTCAAAATACATTTTCGTAATGTTAAATCAGTCTAATTCTCTTGTCAACCCAATAATATATAATTTTAGAATGCCGATATTTAGGAAAACTCTAGGACAACTGAAAAATAGGATGAAACTTCAGAGGCCTTCCAGAAGGTACACAGTTAACGGAGAAGCCTGAAATTTATGTCAGGCACGAAAAGAGATGGATCAATTGTTCTTCTGCAATTTTAACAATACTGAATGCTACATCAAAGCCTGAATTTATCCTTCGATCAATGTAAAACATTTAATGCACTTATAAAGCTTCAAAATCACATCATCATTTGTTTTATCTCCGATATTGTTTATCCAATAGCTTCAAATGATTAAGAAGCCCTTAAAGCAATTTTAAAAAAAATTGGTTGAAATTTTTAAATCAATCGGAAAATTGCTTAGTTAGCAGCGAATTCTGAAACATAACAAGGGAAGCGCAATGTTCGTTAATGATGCTTTGGTCTCATCGCACGCTTCCACAAAAGGAGCACAGGCTAAAATCACCTTTACGTTGCAAAACTGACTTAAACAGTCCCCCTTGTTGGGTTTGGGGGGGGGGGGGGGGCGGGGGGCGGGGAGGGATCTTAAAGTTTCGAATTGATTGAATTTTATTTCGAATTGAATATTAATGAATATTATTGGGTTTGGAATAGAAAATAAAAACAGGCTAAAATATTGTTCAAACGATGGACAGGACAGTTGATTAAAATATTAATTTTATGAGGCAAAACTAAAATTCTTCGAAGCAACATTTACAAAACAATAGTCAATAGCTAGTTAACAGTATAAAAGTTAAAATTTGTTTTGATTCCTTTTGCATTTGTGCGCTTTGTTTACATCAACTTTGTGCAGTTGCACACGCTGGTCACGCAATCACAATTTTTTACAAAAATAGTTTTGATCCCAAAACTGCACATTTTGCTTTATTTACCCGTTTTTTCGACGATCAAAACAGTATTTTGTTCGCAAAAGTTGCTGTCTCAAATTAATTTATTCTATTCTTATTATGCTTCCTCTTGAAATATGAAGCGGAGAGCATGTTTGAATGTTCTTTACTCAGTTTTCCTCTCCAGATTGGGAGAGTTGTGACACAATACAGGCGAAAATAAATTCACAGATTTTCGCCAAGCAAATGAGCCGGTCAAGTATAATTTTATTCAAATATTCCCTCAAAAAAGTTCTCGCAAAAAGCACAAGAAAAAATTCTAAACCCTCCGAAAACCGCAAACAATCACCTGGTAGTCGTTCTAGAGATTTGCATTTTACACGGCCAATGAAAAACACTACTTTAAAGGCCAAAACTCGTCAATTAAACTACAGAAACATTTCCTACACTTTGAAATATCAAACAATATTTTACTGAAAAGTGTAAGCTTATATCAATTACAAACAATTAACCAGAATAAGCTATTCAGACTCGAATGTCTGAAGTTTTGAATTAAAGCTTGCGGGTTAGTTTTAGCTTTTTTTGCAAAGGTAAAGCCGATGAAATAAAACACCGATAAAGAGTAAAGCAATGAAAAAGCCACCAATACTATAATCCTGAACACTCGGCCGCTAGAGCTGCGAACTTTTTCGTGTCGGCAAGCAGAAAAACTTACAGACAATAGGCAAGTTTCGTATTCCCCGACGGATCTTGGACGAGCATGATTGCGAGGCTAATGCGGGTCAACTTTTTTGCAAAAACAAAAACAAACATAGGCAAATGGCGGCTGAGTCGTTGCAAATCGATACAAATCATTTTCGCCGTCAACATCGAATGAAATGTCTTCTGGCTTGTACTGCTTTAGTGGCAGAGAGGCAATCTTGATCGGGCCCTGGACTGCCAAATTATTTTGCCCGCATTGAAAGTTAGTGTCTCGCGCATGTTCGTTACAAGGAAGAGCTAACTCTTTCCATAAATCATCCAAAACCCCAAAACCTAGAACGGCTTCATTGTAGTCTCTGCTGTGGAAATAAATGAGAAAAATGACAGTAAATTAGGAAGACTGACTTAACCTGTATGCTTCAGACGCTTTATAATTAACTGGTAATTCATTTAAAACGTTTTATCGTATTTAAAGCTTTCCCTCTTAAAGGTTGGTGATAGAGAATAAAGTCAACGCCTATTCGCCTCAACTCTTCACTAAGTTCGGTTTTTTTTCTTATGAGGTGCAATCTTTCGTATTAAACGACTGACATCAAGCAATCCCAATACTCGGTCAGAGGTATTGTTGACAAAAGAATTGAAGGCAAAAAAAATTTAGAAAAACCACTGAACAAGCGGGAAAATTAAGCTTCTAGTGTGAGCAAAATTTAGCAATAACTCAATTCTTACCGACAAAGGAAGAAATCTGTTTTCGAAAAACTTACCGCGACATCGGATAATAAGTTGGAAATCCGAAGACGAGAGCCATGTTATCGAAAATTTTGCTTGTAATTCCACTTCTTGAAAATCGTCAGCCAAATCTTGAGTCTTCAAAGGATTTTTTGAACTGTTTGTTGGTGAGCCTGAAACGCACTTTTATAGCGAAAATAAAAAAGATCGATTGTTACTAAAATTAAATACCCATAGTCAGCGATTTGTTTGAATGACTTGTTGTTTTTCTGTTTTTCGTGAAAAGACCAGAAGTTTCTCGAAAAATTACTTTCTTGAACTATCGATACCGGGTACTACATTATCGTTCTCATACTTGATCATTGAGGTCTGTTAGTAATGAACTTTTAATGCAACCTAGATCGTATACCAAGACCTACGGAGATAGAGCATTCGCTGTTCATGCACCAAGAGAATGGAACTTAATACCCTATGAAATTCCGAAGTCCAACACCATCTCGAGTTTTAAAAGATCACTTAAGACGTACTTGTTTACTAAATTCAGTAATAACGGATCATTGTTTTTAAGATTTGTATATATTGCGTTAGTTTTAATTTTTCCCTTTTTTTATCATTATGAATATGGTTTAATAGTTGCTTTAGTTTTAATTTTTTCCTTTTTTACCCATTGTAAATATAATAGGATATGGTTGTAAATTTGTAAATATTTTTCAATAATGACTGTAAAGCGCCTTGAACATAGGATAAGAGCGCTATAGAAATACAGTTATTATTATTATTATTATTACTAAAATTCAATCACTCGTCAGCCTTTTGTTAAGAATCCGTCGGTCGTTTTTTGTTATTCGTGAATACGCGAGAAGTTTCTCGAATTTTCGAGAATGTTCAGCAGTTTTACACGATTAATCTGACCTCATGTTACAACAAATAATATAAACTGCCAAATTGGCGGACACATAGTTTGCTACACAGCTGTTTTTAGTATCGTCACGCAACGCTTCTCTCCACAAAAAGATAAAATAAAATAAAAAATTAGAAATCTTTCTTGCTAGGAAACACACTGTAGAAATATCAATGTAGTGTCGTTACGCTGAGTTACCTTTTGTTCACACATGTTGCAATGCGTTAGGAGCATTCGTATTAAGAGCGGAAGCAAGCGAGCCCGAAAAGTTTCTAATGTATACAAAAAAAAAACTAAAAGCAATACACGTCCATGGCACAAAAGATACAGAGACTGGCGACAAAGAAAATTAAAATGAATAATTTTCGACAAGTGCGGCAAATTTGC
Organism: Porites cylindrica; assembly: GCA_964035525.1. NCBI lineage: Eukaryota > Metazoa > Cnidaria > Anthozoa > Scleractinia > Poritidae > Porites > Porites cylindrica. The sequence continues at coordinate 26,672,384 of OZ037777.1, read as the reverse complement.
AGCTTCTTGACAGTTTCTTCTCCAGTCATTGTGTGACTGTAGATCAATAGGAATTGACCTGACTGCCCTCCATCCGGCGACTATCTCGGAGGTTGTAATTTAGCAAAGCTATTCTTTAACATATGCAAATAATGATAACAATAATAAATAAAATTCCCCGAACCGTCATATAACCGAGGCAAACTTACTAATGCTGCAAAAATTTTAACTTCGGTTTCCCTCGTTGTTTAGTGTAGGAAGACAACACTTTAAATATTGGCCCTGGTTAGGAGATTTAGCTGCGGTGCTTTTCAGTATACCTTGCTGCTCAAGCGAGCTGGCGATGTGATAGTTGCCACCGGTAAAAAGGCATTGCTTGTGTACGCCGCTGGCGAAGAAAACTGATTTCAACTCCTGAGATGAGAACGTAAGATGTAAATATGAGTTGCGAAATGTTACTAGGTCTTTTGGTAGATCACAGCTATGATATGCGACTCAGACATCAGTGAAGTAGAATCTGGTCTGATTTTCTTTTAACTTTAACACTTATTGGCATGTATGTCACCATGAAACGTACCGTTCTGGTGTCCACCATTTTGTTCTTTATAATTTGTTGTATTTAGGGTTAGAATATCCCAAAAATCCTTTCGCGCGGTGTAAAACTGCTTCACTATCTCGAAACTTCGAGAAACTTCTCGTGAATTCAAGAATAACAGAAAAAGATCGGGTCATTCTTACGTATCTTACGAACCGGTGACGAATGATTTAATTTTAGTACTTGGCATCGATACTTCCAGAAAGTAATTTTTCGAGAAACTTCTGGTATTTTCACGAAAAACAGAAAAACAACAAGTCATTATTACAAAACGCTGACTATGGGTATTTAATTTTAGTAACGATCGATGGTTCGAGAAAGAAATTTTTCGCTATAAAAGTGCGTTTCTTTCTACCGACAAACAGTTCAAAACGTTCTCTGAATAATCAAGATTTGGCTGGAGATTTTCAAGGAGTGGAATTACAAGCAAGGGTTTCGATAACATGGCTCTCGTTTTCGGATTTCCATCCTATTATCCCACGTACCGGTAAGTTTTTTACAAAGCTTCATCGTTTTAAGACTTCTTTCTATAAGCGTTAGTCACTAAATAAACTTAACGTCTCTTCACCTGAACTCCTCACTGAGTTAAATTTTTTAAGTTATGAGATGCAAGCTTTCATTAAAAGCGACTGACGACAAGGAAGAATTGTCAGTCAGAAGTATTACTCAGAAATCAAGGGAAAAGAAAACTGAAAGTGCCTGAAAATGAGGATTCTTGTGTGACCAAAATTGAACAATAACTAAATTCTTACCGACAAAGGAAAAAATCTGTTTGTGTAAAAAAAAATACCAGTTAATAATCAAAAAACGTTTGAGGCATGCAGGTTAAGTGAGTCTTACCAATTTTAGTGTCATTTTTCTCATTTATTTCCACAGCAGAGACTATGATGAAGCTGTTCCAGGTTTCGGGTTTTTGCATGATCTGTGGAGAGATATAGCTCTTGCTTCTGACGAGCAGGCGCGAGACACTAGCTTTCAACACGTCCAAAATAAATTGGCAGTGCAGAGCCCAATCAAGATTGCCTCTCTGCCACTAAAGCAGTACAAGCCAGAAGACATTTCACTCGATGTGGACGGCGAAAATATCATCTTACATGGTCAGCATCGATCAGAGAGAGAAGATGGATTTGAGAATAATGAGTTTAAAAAGATTATTAAGCTGCCTGACGGAATTGATCCTACAACGGTAAAGTCGCGTGTAATCAAAACTCTGAACAAAGGCAACGTTCTTGTCCTTGAAGGCGACAGGCGCGTTCAAGAAAAAGTGAAACAAGACGATGGCAAGTTCCTGGTTAAATTGGATCTGCGTGGATTTAAACCAGAAGATATCAAGGTTCAGCTTCGTGGACATGAGATCACAGTCACAGGAAAACAGAAATCAGACGACCAAGGTTTCTATTTTTCACGTGACTACAGTAATCGCGTTTTGTTGCCTGATGACGCAGACCTTGGTTCAGTGATATCACGACTCTCCAAGGAAGGCTTGCTGATAATAGAAGCGTCACGTGATCCAGCTTTGTTACCAAAGGAAATAAATTTGGACGTCTCCATGGAAGATGATGAGCAATCACCTGAAGGCGAGGCCAAACAGGTAGCAAGTGGTGATACAGAAGTACAGAACAAAACTGAATGAACTATGTTGGCACATTGTAAGACATACCTAATCTTTAGTAAAACATGTTTAACTTTTGTTGTATTCTTGATTAGATTCTTAAGGCAAAAACATAAAGCAACATTTCAACATGCGTAGTATCAGTCAGCTATTTTTTGGATCAATTTAACACCTCTTAGAGAATTATAGGCTTGTTCTGATTTTGAGAATTGTAAAGAATTACTGTAATAGTTTCACTTGCGTTGTTTGTTAATCGTTTTTGAAAAGCATAACAAGGATGATAGTAATAATAGTTTTTATAATTTTTTCTGTTCAAGTTTCTTTCTTTTATTGAGAGCTTTTCGTTACGCTAGAGATTTCTCCAGAAAATCTGTGAAAATGTTATTTTGTGTTAATTCGATATTAGCTCTATAACGTATTTTCCGCGCGAAGCGTTTTGCTGTCAAGTTTTTTGAGTTTTCAAGAGATAAATTAAGTTATTGAATATTACGCCTACAGTATAGTCACAAAGGCATAAGTTTTGTAGTTAATGTTAGTGAAATAAAAGTTGGAAAACGAGTAAATCTCAATTATCTTGCATTTTTATCGTTGGTCGTCGAGTAGACTCAACTGGTTTTCCAAGCTAAAAGAGACATTAGACTTAAAACGTTTAGCGAAATCATCTCGTAAAAAACAACGAGCTGGTTTCATTTTGTATTTTTTTTTTTTTTTACAACTATAGAGTAGATTTGCTACAGCGTTTTTTACCTGGTTAAGGAGACTGGGAGACCTCTCTCTCCGTATTATTCGACATCTCACTCTTTCTACAGAACAGATTTGCGGACATTCTTTTGTCAAAATCACTTCCGCCAAATCTGGGGCGAAAGCAGTAAAACCTTTTTATACCAATATCAAACCCAATTTGTCACGAACACCTCGATACTAAGAACTACAATAGGGTGGTAGCTTTGACGGTTGACTGTAAATCTCTTCCAGTGTTGACGATTGAGGATTAAATTTTGAAGGTCTTGACGGTCGACGGTTATTTAGTGGAAATTTAGTCGAAGAGTTTGAGAAAATATTAACTTCTGTGTTAATTAAAATGACCAGTTGTGTTTTGGAGGTTGTCTTTGCCTTTCACTAATGAAATTTCGAATATTTTCCAATATAAGCAAGTTGTAAGGGGCCAACCATTTTACTTCTGATGTAGAAGGTTGAGGGCTGGGTGATATGGTGTACGCATAATTTTTTTAACCCCTTTATTCACCATGAATTTTCTTTCTTAGAGTATATCTTGCATGAATTTTTTTTTGCTCCAACCAACACTTTGTAGGAGTTTTTTTTTTTGGGTGGATGGGGTTGAGAAAGTAAGCTTTCCATTACGAATCAAACTATACACTAACGGATCTGTGAAACACTCTTTGAACAAGCATATTAACCCCCGGACGTACAAGCGAATTCGTACCCCCACCGTGCTACAAGGGGGAGGGGGGGGGGGGGGGGAGGTGGATGGAAGCGCTCCCCGGAGTTTTTGATATATTGCAGTATTTTGAAACGATTTTACCTTTAGTGGAAAGCCTTTGATCTTCTTAACAAGATGAGGCATACTTTATGGGTGGTGGCGCTGCTGGAGGCCTATGACGTCACCAACAATAGTCGCCATCTTGGCTGCCATCTTGGATTTTATCAAGAATTGGAAATCAGGTTAAAACCTCGAGAAATGGTAATTTTTTCTGCTTTACATGGACAATAACACATAAATAAACACTTTGCATGATTTTAGCCACAAGATTTACTTTTATTGTTAAAAGAAGTTGAAAAAACATGTCTTTTCACCCAAAATTGGCTTCACCACCTGCTACTTATGACGTCATATCTCGTAACCATAGCAACTGACCATCACTAAACTCGTCTCAAAATATGCACGAGGGATGAACGAACAGCTACTGAAAACGTCAGGTGCTGATGTTTTATTCTCTAGAGGAAAAAACTCAGAAAAAAACTTATGGGTGGGGAGGGGCATCCACTCCCCCCCTTGTACGTCCGAGGTTTAATTGCTCATCGTCCGAGGTTTAATTTTTGACTGAGATTGGACCCCTTTGCTCTGGTGAAAAGAGTCTCGGTACGCGGAGCATATTTTGGATTGATAGGGCTAGCTTTCGTGTAGAACGAGACCAAGGAGCGCAGAAAACGCGAGTTTATCTAGAGGGGTCTGGAGGCATGCATTTTTTGACCACTTTTGCACACAAAGACCTGGCTGATTATTATCTCAGGATCGAAAATTTTAGTAAAGCAGAGAAAAGCTACCTTAAAGCAATTCAAGTTCTTGACGATATTGAGATGATAGGGCAAAAAGAGGTACTTCCTGTTTGTGGAAACTTTGGAATGTGTTGTGAAAAGAGAGGGAACATTGACGAGGCTCGAAGACTATTGGAGATGGGAAGACATGTTGCCGCTAACACCATCGAGGGAAGTGTGAGATGGAAGGTTGAGATCACACCTATTTAGCACTGCTTTTGTATAGAAGTTACCCCGAGGAAATAAGTACTGAAGACGAACTTTCCAGAGAAGTTTTCGACATGAGCAAAGAACTTAAAATGGAAAAATGGCGTGAAAGCGCAGTGCTTGAAACATTTTACAAGAGGAATAGACATACGGCTGAAACTTTGCGTTGCTAATATTTATTTAGAATCCCTCCTAACTATTCCAGATCAGGAGCCAATCGGCTCCTGTCCAGATCTATTACGGATCAGCGGTATTCCGTAACCTTGACACGCAAATTTCTAAAATAACGAAAATATATATTTATTGCTGGTTTTCAGGGTCACGCCATTCGAAACAGAGGAAAATAAAAATCAAATCCGCTCAATAGATGAAGTCCAGAATCTGGGAAATAAAAGGAGGCAAATATGAAAAGACCATCGTCAAGATTCTGGTCGGTACAACTTTTTCATATGCGAGATGTCCGGAGAAATGTGTTACCCAAATTTATAGAGATTTATATGGAGACGCCATGTTGGTGTCCATCCGGATCATAGGGCACCAGCAGGGAGGCCGGAATGGTACGAAAGCGTGAATTCATCTTAGCTCGATGAAATCACAGTTCTTCAAGTATTAGACAACAGGTACCGATGGAAATACAAGACAAGTCAGATCCACTATTTTCCAACTTTTATTCTGCTAACTTATTTTATCCCTTTGTGACTCTACTCCAGAAGTAATTTTTGACAACTTAAATTTATCTCTGAACACTCATAAAACTCAATCAAAACGGTTCACTCCCTGGCGAGAAGTTTAAAGAACAGAAAATAAAGTTGAAGTCCTGTAGTGTTTGAATTTCTTCTGATCAACTGTCACACTAAAATTGAATTAAACAAAAAAAGTGACCCAATAACATAAGAAATCTTCTAAGCTTCTAGAAATACCGACGATTAACTGTAATTGGTAAAGGCAGCTCATACCTTGGCATCCAGATATATTATAAGTACGACCCTCACAAACTTTCAGTATACCGACTTCTGCACAGAATACTTCCTACAAACTCATTTCCTGGAAGCATTGGTATCAAGCAAGACCCACTCTGCACCTCGTTCAGCAATTCTCCTGAAAATCGTGTCCACCTCCATTAATTTTGTGGTATTGTACAAAAGTTAATATGTATTGAGAAATTTGACTGATAACAACAAAACTTTATTGGTAAGTAGATAACATTACAAAAGCACTGTCCCCAGATAGCAAAGCTATTCGAGGAGGGGTTGTGCATGCAAAAACGAAGATAACTTTAAGACTCATTAGAACGATCTGCAACACGTCCGACCGGTAAACTCTGCGTACCAGTCTCCATCATTTTAATTTTATACCTCGAGATTACTCGAAAGACATCGCAATTTTTGGGGCCTAAAACCTGCGTGATACTTCTCAATTTGCTATTCAACTAAATTTTTGCTTTCTCCTAGCCAGACATTGCTTATGCAGTGGAAATCAGAAAGATCTTTTTTAGCCCTCAAAAT
>OZ037777.1:26478709-26661209 GCA_964035525.1 Porites cylindrica | reverse complement strand
GTCGCGATACCGAATTGCCGTTTGAGATTTACAAATCGACTAACTTCCTGTCATTTCCACCGTCAAGTGTTTTGATTCTGGTTTCTGTTGGATTTTCTTTCTCGTTTTCTTGCTTTCTTTCTTCTTCGTTAAGGATAAGATAGCTTCTTTTCACTTGAAACAAATCGTTGTGGTTTTGAGTGCCGTGTGTGTATTTATTTCATTCCATGAACTGAGGTCTATGGCTTTCCCCTTCTGAGTAGATGTTTGTATATATGAAGTTTGTTTTTGCCTTATAATAATCATGTGAATTTGATAACTTACTGTCTTGTTCATTGTTACAAGTAATATGTCGAAGCACAGCTATGTAAAAAAAAGCTGAAGAACACCCTTTCTAAGGTTGTGAAGAGGGCACTAATTATAATGGGATCCTTTTTTAACTTAAAGACTATTTTCTCAAAACCTGCTAAATCTAATTTCTCTTTTAAGTACAGTCGAATGTCTAAACAACGTCTGACGACAAAAATGCAAGTCAGATGCACATATTTTTAAACTTTTATTTTACTTCGTTAAACTACAGACCACCTTATGCCATTGTGACTATACTCCAGGAGTAACATTCGACAACTTAATTTATCTCTTAGAAACTAATAAAATTCAAAACGCTTAAAGCCCACTAAAACAAGTTACAAACTTAAGGTAATATTACGTTCTAATACAAAATAACATTTTTTGCGAAATTTTGTGGGGGAAAAAATCTGGCGTAACAAAAAAACACTCACTAAACTTTTTTAAAATAAATTGATAAAGAAACTTGAACAAAAACTAGAGAAAACTATTATTGCTATCATCCTTGTTTGTCTTTTCAAAAAACGATTAACAAAAAAGGCAAGTGCAACTATCAACTAACTCCCTACAATTCTCAAAATTATCAAAACAAGCCTATTATCCTGTAAGAGGAATTACATGGCTAAAAACAAGACTAATACTACGCATGTTGAAACGTTGCTTTAATTTTGCGTTAAGAATTTAATCATGCCGGACATGTTCTACTAGGGAGTGGGTAATGCCTTACAATCTGCCAACATAGTTCATTCAGTTTTTCTTCTGTTCTTCTGTATCACCACTTGTTACTTCTTTGGCCTGGTCTTCAGGTTGTGGCTCATCAACTTCCATGGAGACTTCCACGTTTCTTTCCTTTGGTAAAAAAGCTAGGTCACGAGACGCTTCTATGATTAGTAAGCCCTCCTTGGAGAGGCGTGACGTCACTGAACCAAGGTCTGCGTCATCAGGCAACAAAACGCGATGGCTGTAATCACGTGAAAAATAGAAACCTTGGTCTTCTGATTTGTGTTTTCCTGTGACTGCGAGCTCATGTCCTCGAAGCTGTACCTTGATATCTTCTGCTTTGAATCCACGTAGATCTAATTTAACCACAAACTTGCCATCGTCTTGTTTTGCTTTCTCCTCAAGGCGTCTGTCGCCTTCAAGGACCAGAAAGCTGCCACTTTTTAGATTTTTGATTACACGCGACTTTACCGTTGTAGGATCAACTCCGTCTCGGAGCTTAATAATTTTTTTAAACTCATTAGTCTCAAATCCATCTTCTCCCTCTGATCGACGCTGACCGTGTAAGATGATATTTTCGCCGTCAACATCGAATGAAATGTCTTCCGGCTTGTAGTGTTTCAGTGGCAGAGAAGCTATCTTGATTGGGCCTTGGACTGCCGACTTATTTTGGCTGCGTTGAAAGTTAGTGTCTCGCGCCTGTTCGTCATAGGGAAGAACTATCTCTCTCCATATATCATTCAAAAACCCAAAACCTGGAACAGCTTCATCGTAGTCCCTGCTGTAGAAATAAATGAGAATTGGTAAGGGGTGACTTAAGCTCTATGCTTCAGACGCTTTATAATTGACTGGTAATTTATTTCAAAAGTTTCATCGTGTTTAAAGCTTTCCCTCTATAAAGGTTAGTCATAGAGAATACTGACTCTGAATACTGACTATGTGATGCAATCTTTCGTATCAAACGACTGACCAGACTAAGCAAAATATTCGGTCGGAAGTATTGTTGACAAAAGAAGGCAAAGAAAATATATTTAAAAAATTTAAAAACACTGAACAAGCCTGAAAATTAAGCTTCTTGTGTGAGCGAAATTGAGCAATAACTCAATTCTTACCGACAAAGGAAAAAATCTGTTTCCGAAAAACTTACCGGGACATCGGATAATAGGTTGGAAATCCAAAGACGAGAGCCATATTATCGAAAACTTTGCTTGTAATTCCACTTCTTGAAAATCGTCAGCCAAATCTTGAGTCTTCAAAGGACTTCTTGAACTGTTTGTCGGTGAGCCTGAAACGCACTTTTATAGAGAAAGATCTATTTCTCGAACGATCGATTGTTACTAAAATTAAATACCCATTGTCAGCGTTTTGTAAAAAATGACTTGTTGTTTTTCTTTTTTACGTGAAAAGACGAGAAGTTTCTCGAAAAATTACTTTCTTGAACTATCGATGCCAGTTACTAAAATTAAATCATTTGTCAGCGTTTCGTAAGAATTACCCGGTCGTTGTTTGTTATTCGTGAACACACGAGAATATTCTCGAAGTTTCGAGAAAGTCCTGCAGTTTTACATCGTGCGAAAGGTTTTTCGGGATAGGCTTCCCTCATTTTCAACAAATGATAATAAAGAACCAAATGGCGGACACATGAACGTCATCTTTCGTTGTCACTTATACGCCAATAAGTGCTTACCTCACTGATGTCTAAGTCGAACATCATAGCTGCGATCTCATATTAAAAGACCTTGTAACATTTCGGAACTCACAATTTACATCTCACGTTTTGTATTTTAGTTAGCGAACGCAGCTTGATGCAGGAGTTGGAACATAATTCTTCGCCAACGGCGTACATGTACACAAACAATACCTTTTTACGGGTGGGAACTTTGGCATCGTTAGCTCACTTGAGCAGCATGGTATACTTAAATAACACTGGAGCAAAATCTCCCAATAGCAGCCAATGTCTAAAATGTTATCTTCGCACACTATAAAACGAGGAAGCCGGAAGTATAAATCAAGTAATTTTTGCAACTTCGGTAACTTAGCCTTCGTAAATTAGAATGGCTTGCTTAATTACTACCATCGGGTAATTCACAAGATGTCGGTCAGTCAGGTCAATTCCCGTTGAACTATACATTTATCGAATAACTCCAGACGAAACTGTGAGAAAGCTGCAAATTAATTAAGTTAAATACTTTTATATGACAATTATTCACTAAAGTGGAGGTTCGTGGCTCGGTAAATAACCAACACCCTGAGCCAGCGACACTGAGGTGAAAATCTTTTTAGTATATTCTAAAACAGTGAGATTATTGAGCACAAAAATGATGATTTGTAACTCATGTATTGCTGCCAACAATTGCAATTTTGGCTCGCAAATGACCGAACGGCTGTCACGTTTTCTCGTCGACAAATAAGACTTTTGAAGGCATTTGTTTCGCTCTTGCGGGGAAATTCTTCAAAAAGTTGTGATATCTTTCTGTATTTGAAACCATTCTGTAAAAACCTATTTAATTTAGTTTTAAGCATATTTATGAACATGTCAGCTGAATAACGCAACGCAAGACTTAATTTGCATTTCTAAAACAAAACCCTTTTTCAAGGGTTTCATCGATATATTCAGGTTAAACAGAAAAAGGTTTTCCTGCAAAAATTGCCAAACCGAATTTCGTCGCCTTCTTCCTGTTGTCGGGAACAGCTTCTTCGTTCACTTGTGAAATTTACGTGAATTTCTTCGTTTTCAGTCTGTTTCAGACCAAATTGAATTATTTTGGTTTCGTTTACTTGTCTCCAGCCTATGTAACTTTGGTGCCGGCGAGGGCAATGTATGATTTGTATTTCCTTTAGTCTTGAAAGAGTTAATACTTTTGAAGTTCGCTTACTTCCGCTCTTACCAATGTCAGTGACCGAAAGACAATTGGAGGAAACAATACTAGGGTAATTTGTCCCCCACCCCTCCTCCCTCCATTTCACTATTTAGCATTTACTTCGTTTTCCTCGAATTCGGAGTTGGCTTCCGGGAAATGTTGTTGAACCGCAAAGCAACCTGAATTTCAAACATATCTTCGAATGGCTTACTCCCGCAGACAAGTCTGAATTACAAATGTTTCTTGCTAGGAAACACACTGTAGAGGTCTCAATGTTGTGTCGATACGCTGCATTATCTTTCGTTTACACAAGTTGTTTTGCGTTAAGAGCATTCGTAAGAGCGGAAGCAAGCAAGCCCGAAAAGTCTCTAATGTATACAAATGAACTTGAACTAAACGCAATACACGTCCATGGCACAAAAGATACAAAGACTGGCGAAAAGGAAAATTAAAATGAATAATTTTCGACAAGTGCGGCAAATTTGCAGCTTCTTCACAGTTTGTTCTCGACTTATTGCTTTACTGTAGATCAACAGGAATTGATCTGACTGCCGTACATCTGGCGACTATCTCGGAGGTTGTAATTTAGCAAGCTATTCTTCAAGAAACATGTTAACGTATGGAAATAAAAGTAACAATAATAAAATAATAAAATTCACCGAACGGTCATATAACCGAGGCAAACTTACTACTGCTACAAAAATTTTAACTTCGCTTTCCTTCGTTGTTTAGTGTAGGAAGACAACACTTTAAATACTGGCCCTGGTTAGGAGATTTAGCTGCGGTGCTTTTCAGTATACCTTGGTCTTCGAGCGAGATGGCGATGTGATAGTTTCCACCGGTAAAAAGGCACTGCTTGTGTACGCCGCTGGCGAAGAAAATTCCAACTCCTGAAATAAGAACGTGAGATGTAAATATGAGTTCCGAAGTGTTACTAGGTCTTTTGGTAGATCGCAACCATGACGTGCGACTCAGACATCAGTGAATCGAAGTAGCATCTGATCTGACTTTCTTTTAACTCTAACACTTACTGGCATATATGTCGCCATGAAACGTACCGTTCCGGTGTCCGCCATTTTGTTCTTTATAATTTGTTGTATATAAGGTTAGAATATCCCAAAAATCCTTTCGCGCTATGCAAAACTGCTTTCTTATCTCGAAACTTCGAGAAACTTCTCGTGAATTCACGAATAACAGAAAATCCTGGCATCGATACTTCTAGAAAGTAATTTTTCGAGAAACTTCTGGTCTTTTCACGAAAAACTGAAAAACAACAAGTCATTATTACTTGAAAACGCTGACTATGGGTATTTAATTTTAGTAACGATCGATGGTTCGAGAAAGAAATTTTTCGCTATAAAAGTGCGTTTCAGGCTCACCGACTAACAGTTCAAAAAGTTCGAACGCTCAAGAATCAAGATTTGGCTGAAGATTGTCAAGGAGTGGAATTACAAGCAAGGGTTTCGATAACATGGCTCTCGTTTTCGGATTTCCATCCTATTATCCCACGTACCGGTAAGTTTTTTACACAGACAGATTTTTCCTTTGTAGGTAACAATTGAGTTATTGCCCAATTTTGCTCAAGCAAGAATCTTAATTTTCAGGCATTTCCAGTTTTCTTTTCCCTTGATTTCTCAATAATACTTCTTACTGAGAATTCTTCCTTGTCGTCAGTCGTTTGTAATGAAAGCTTGCATCCGATAACAAAAATTTCACTCAGTGAGGAGTTGAGGTGAAGAGACGTTAAGTTTATTTAGTGACTAACGCTTATAGAAAGAAGTCTTAAGACGATTAAGCTTTGTTAAAAAAAAAACAAAAAAAACAAAAAAAAAAACTAATTAATACTTATAAAACGTCCTAGGCATGTAGGTGAAGTCAGTCTTACAAATTTTACCGTCATTTTTCTCATTCATTTCTACAGCAGGGCTAGAGACTACGATGAAGCTGTTCCAGGTTTTGGGTTTTTGCATGATCTATGGAGAGATATAGCTCTTGCTTCTGACGAGCAGGCGCGAGACACTAGCTTTCAACACGTCCAAAATAAATTGGCAGTGCAGAGCCCAATCAAGATTGCTTCTCTGCCACTAAACCAGTACAAGCCAGAGGAAATTTCACTCGATGTGGACGGCGAAAATATCATCTTACATGGTCAGCATCGATCAGAGAGAGAAGATGGATTTGAGAATAATGAGTTTAAAAAGATTATTAAGCTGCCTGACGGAATTGATCCCACAACGGTAAAGTCGCGTGTAATAAAAACTCTGAACAAAGGCAACGTTCTGCTCCTTGAAGGAGACAGACGCGTTGAAGAAAAAGCAAAACAAGACGATGGTAAGTTCGTGGTTAAATTGGATCTGCGTGGATTTAAACAAGGAGATATCAAGGTACAGCTTCGTGGACATGAGCTGGCAGTCACAGGAAAACGGAAATCAGAAGACCAAGGTTTCTATTTTTCACGTGACTACAGCCATCGCGTTTTGTTGCCTGATGACGCAGACCTTGGTTCAGTGACGTCACGCCTCTCCAAGGAAGGCTTGCTAATCATAGAAGCGTCACGTGACCCAGCTTTGTTACCAAAGGAAAGAAACGTGGAAGTCTCCATGGAACTTGGTGAGCAAGAACCTGAAGAGCAGGCCAAACCAGTAGCAAGTGGTGATACAGAAGAACAGAACAAAAACTGAATGAACTATGGTGGCTTATTGTAAGGCATTACCTACTCTTTAGCAAAACATGTTTAACTTTTGTTATATTTTTCATTAAAATTCTTAAGGCTAAAAACATAGAGCAACACTTCAGTATGAGTAATTGGAGTAATTTACCACCTCTTAGAGGATAACAGGCTTATTCTGATAATTTTTGAGAATTGTAGAGAGTTAGTTGATAGTTTCACTTGCCTTTTTCGTTAATCGTTTTTAAAAAGAAAAACAAGGATGATACTAATGATAGTTTTCATAATTTTTTTTCTGTTTATGTTTCTGTATTTTAGTGAGGGTTTTTTGTTACGCTAGAGTTTTTTTGCCCCATACAATTTGTGAAAAGGTTTTTTGTGTTAATTCGTTATTAGCCCTATAACTTATTTTAGGCTCGAAGTGTTTTGCTCTTAAGTTTTTTGAGTTTTCAAGAGATAAATTAAGTTGACGAATATTACGCCTAGAGCATAGTCACAAAGGAATAATTTCTGTAGTTAAAGTTGATGAAATAAAAGTTGGAAAACGAGTAAATTGACTTATCTTGCATTTTTATCGTTGGTCGCTGATTACAGACTCCACTACTTTTCCAAGAGACATCAGATTATACTTAAGACGTTTAGCGAAATTATCTCTTAAAAAACAAAGGACTGGTTTCATTTGCATGGTGTTTTTCTTTACAACTATAGAGTAGGTGTGCTACAGCGTCTTTTAACTGGTTAAAGAGACTGGGAGAGTTCTCTCTCCGTATTATTCGACATCTCACTCTTCCTACAGAACAAGTTTGCCAACATCCTCTTGTCAAAATCACTTCGGCAAAATCTGATGCGAAAGAGGTAAAACCTTTATTTATATACCAATATCAAACCTAATTTGTTACAGATGCCTCGATACTAAGGTCTATAAGGAGCGTCTCAATGGGGTGGTAACTCATTTGTCAGTGATTCATAAGAATTATTGGTTGTTTTTCTGTTACTCGTGAATAAACGAGTAGTTCAGTTCTCGAACTTTCAGGAAAATCCAACAGCCCGTCGGTTGACTAAGCGCGAAAGGTTTTGGGGGTAGTCTGACGTCACCAGGCTAAAAGAACAAAATGGTTCGGTTTTTACACCAAACACTTTGTGCACACTCCTGGCCTCGTAAACCACGCAGGTGCCATGTGCGATTAGCTGTTACTCTCATGTCTTAGCTTTATCAAGAATTAAGAGGAGCTATAATAATGCGAATAGCCTTCTCTCAATTGCAAAGTAACTCTTTAACTGATCTTCCCGAATGGTGCAAGTTAGTTGTAATAAACTATCTATTTACCTATGATAAAGCACCAAGTGCAATCGAGTCGTGCGTTGTGTTTATGCATTGAAGTTGTGCTTTCATCATCTAAACGTTTAGTGTAAGTATACCTGCTTGTTAAGATTTTTTTTTCATGGGGGTCGGATGGATTTTAATGTCAGAGATCTCAGAAAAAAGGCTATTTCCCTTTTTAAGATGCTGGTGCCAGGCATAAATTTAGCGACCAATAACCTCCCCTAGTCAAGCCATATGGTGAAAACATTGTTTAGTTAGGGTTAAAAGCACCAAATTTGGCATGGTAAAAGTACTTGGGTTGCTGAACAATATTGGCCATGGACCCCAGTCAGGGAAGACATTCTGTAATCAGGGGGGTGGGGTGGTTTTAGTTTCCAAACTAGCTGCTGTTATTGAAAAGAAAGCTGCAAAGTTAAGCCGATCTTGCCATATCAATAAGTCGTGGTGTCGCCTATGCGACAAGGAGATAACTCTTCCAGAGCGAGTGCGAATTGATCTTGACAGAAAATTAATCGCATTGCTGTAAGGAGCTTCTTCTGAGTTCCGTTGGTGTCTTTATATTCCAACGCAACTCTCTCTCCAACAGGTAATTCTTTTGCTACATGTTTAAGGGAAGTGTTTCCGCAGAATCCTTTGTGGTGCACTGCATCACTTTTCCATGCCCCGTAGTCCATTGTCGCATTACGCTTTGGTCACGTTAAGACATCTTTGCTAGGCAACTCTCCGGCTATTAGTGTGCTGAAATAGTGGAGAAGTTCCTAAGGTTTCTTCTCTTTTTTGCAAATAGCCGGAACTTTTTTGTGTGGTCAGACATTAGGACAACAAATCTCTCAAGCACCGGGGCATAATGTCTTGAACACCCTTCAAAGTTACCTAAGGGATGTAAAAAATTCAGTGCCTTCTCCATAAGGCAGCCTTGTGGCCCAGGCATTTTGTGATTGCGTGATAAAAGTACCTGGACCTGGGACGAGCATGATTGCGAGGCTAATGCAGGTCAACTTCTTGGCAAAAACAAAAACAAACATAGGCAAATGGCGGCTGAGTCGTTGAAAATAATAAGATTTTAAAGCTCAAACTTTACTAGTAGGTTGAAGGGATATCTTTTTCAAACAGCAAAACTGTGGAAAGTGCTGGTGGAATTGACTAACAGAGACATGAAAAAAGCCACGACTGAAGCCAAAAGAAGAAGTATACTTCAGCCTGAAAATGGTAAATTAAGCTTATGTTTAAAAGTCAATATTCGATTCAATTTTATTTTGAAACTTCCTATTATCCTGTCTTACTGGTGTGTCAGTATCTGTAAAATGGACTAGTATTATCCTCTGTATAATAAATCTGTATTCAACTTCTAATCGAGTGAAATGTGCATAAATCGATCATTTTTCTACATATGCATGTGGCCAGGGGGGGGCCCACGACTCCAATAGCGCCTAGTACTTGTTTCGTGTACCTATGATCCACCGATTTATGACATCACATCCGGTTGCAGAGTTGCTGCTCTGTTTTCGCGCGAAGCACAAAGATGGACGCCCGATGCCATTTGGTTTTCTCGTTATTTTAACCCACAGGCTAACGGAATTATGTATCTTGAATGCCGAGAATGTTGAGAAGGTATCTAGCCGGCCTTTCAAGCAAATTTCATGACCAAACAAAGAAGTTTTAGTATTATTTTAACGATAAATATCATGCAGCTGCGGGGAATGTCATGGCGAGTCTTGAGATGTTTTAAAATGAGTGTCGTTAACGTTTTGCGGCTGTTGCGGCCTCTGATTTAGAGAAGTTATCAAACAAAATATCATTTCCTAAGCGGAAAAGAATGGAAAAAACGCCGATGGCCACAGTTTAAGGTGTTCACCGCCGGAAGGCTGTATCACGCCCCGTAAAGTTGCAAAAACTTCTACTCAACCGCATGGTTTTGAGGGATGTCATGGCGAGTCTTTCGCTCTTTGTAATCGACCGTCACTCAAGAGTTTGGCTTTTGCGGCTTCTGATTCATCGAAATCATCAATCAAAATTGCCTGTCCTGAGCGGAATGGAATGGGCAAAACGCCGGTGGTCATAGTTTAAAGTGTCAACTGCTTGAAGGCGTTATCACTGGACGTAAAGTTGCTGAAAGCTCTACCCAACTGTCCTGTCATGGCGCGTCTTTCGCCGTTTCAAAACGAGTGTCCGCTCAAAGGGTTGGCTGTTGAAGCTTCTGATTTACCGAGATTGTCAAACAAAATAGCCTACCCTGAGTGGAACAGAATGGAGAAAAAGCTGATGGTCACAGTTTAAAGTGTTGATTGCTGGAAGGCTTTATCACTCGTCGTAAAGTTGCTCAAAGCTCTTCTCGACTGTACGGTTTGAGCAATGTAATGGTGAGTCTTTCTCTGTGTCTAATCGAGCGTCACTCAAGATTTTAGCTTTTGCATCTTCTGATTCACCGAAGTCGTCAGTCAAAATACCCTATCCTGAGCGAAGTACCGTGGAGAAAAAGCCTATGGTCACAGTTACAGTGTTAACAGCTGGAAGGCTTTGCCAGTTGACATAAAGTTGCTGAAAGCTCTACTCAACTGATTTTGAAACGGTCACATGTTGCGAGCTTCTGGAAGGTTAGTGTTGGATTTTTAGCATTTAAAGATTTTTTAGCCTTTGAAGATTTATGTTTAGAACAAGAGTTAAGCCCAAAAGTAGTCCAATTTGTCATTATCTGAGAGAAATCAAGAAAGTTTGTGCCCTTCCTTTTTTTCTAAGCTTGCAAGTGTAACATACATGAAAAGAAACCCTTATGCACTACTAGTCATATTGTTAAAATGACTAGTTTGAAATTACTCCTTATCTTAACTGATAACTACAACACTTATTTAAAAATGAATCGCTCCCGAACGTGTGTTGATTGGTTCTTGACCTTTAAAGCTAAAAAAAAAAAAATACTACGACTTACAGTGATTATACTTATGTAATTAATTAGTAAAGTAAAAAAGAGTGAAATTTATAAAGTGAAAAAACAAACTGCTGGTTTAACTGTTTTAGAGGTTTGAAGTTCTGAAGGGATCACTAGAGGTTTAATATGAAACTCAATAAGAGGTCTAGTTACTTTAGAACACGTTAGAAGAAATGTATAAGTTTTTCCTGCAGCAAAACACATATTTTGGCTTGGTAATTATTGCTTGTATTTCTTGATGTATATTGCATTTTATGAATTATTAATAAGTTTCAGTTAGGGTCATTCATAATGCTGTACTGCACCTTATGTTATTTGACGATTATCTAAGGTATAAAAAATGAATTTTGTGTATTTTTAAAGACTTGAATATAAGCTTACTTTTGAATTTATAAACAATATATATTTAAAACCTACACTGTAAGTCTGGTTGTCAGTGTAGCCTTTGTTGCAGACATAATCTATTGCCAGTTAGTAACATCTGCAAAGCCATGCCAATGTTCTAGGCTCCCAATCCCAATGTGTTTTGATATTCCCTTCAATAATGGTATTTTTAACAGGCCAATCATAGCATATATGCAAGTGCTAGTTTACAGGTGGGCCAGGGGGTGCCCACAACCAGGATTTCAGTGCTGTCTCACAGGAGGACTTAACCAGAAGTTTAGTTCTGTCTGTGGCACAGGCTAGTCCTCTGGGCATTAATGTTTAAATTATGTATTTTATTTTGCTTAGCTGGGAAGACAAAAATAGATGACAGAAGAGCACAAACAAGAGAATATCAAGAAGTATTAAAAAGTATATCTACCACACAACTTGTAAAGAGAGATATAAGTCAATGAGGACAAAAATGATGTTAATAAATGTTGAGTACAACTCACCGTCAAATATTAAAGTTGAAAGGAAGGAAGAATGCTGACATTTCAAGGAGTACACTTTTCTGGTTTACAGAAAATCTGCAGCAACAGAAGACACTGAAATCATGTTGAGCTGGTTCAGGATGTCAATTCTGTTTCGATGGAATCCTCTGACAGTGTCTAGGCCAGTGTACAGTAGTGTGCTTCGAAGCTGGTCCTTGGTAAGACATTTCCTGACTTTACATGCCAACTCTCTTTCAAGGACCTCAAGGATAAGTGTCTGTTTCCCTGACATTCACTTTCTTGTCAGGGATCAGCAATATTTAACTAGACAACTGTGTTAACTGTAGTTTGTTGGGTAAGACTTAAAAAACTTCACAGGAAAGACTGAAACTAATAATCTTGCACTAGCAAGCTTTGAAGAAATCAAGGTTTCTAAGGGGGGAGGGGGTGTGCAGCACTGTCTGCTGCACATATTTGCCTTGGAGATAAGAAGGCAAACACCCTAGATGCAACTATAGGAAACCAAACTAAGCTTGAATTTCATAGAGAGTATTCACTCATGTGGCTTGCATCTATGCAAATTTATCGAACAAAAGAAATCATTTGCATAAGAAAAGAGTTCAACTCCCACAGGATTAGTTTGGGACACTAACATGGCCGCCGTGACGTCATGTGCATACTCTCTATACTTCAATCAGTTTCACATATTTATTTTCCATCCCTAAGCATTCTGTTCCTCCTGTGGAAAGGAGTTGGTGGTTGTGTTATGACAACTTCATCCCTTAGTGTTCTTCATCCTTCAATTAATCAGTTAGAGTAAAGGATTGTCAATATGATCCTGATTAGGAGAAGAGAGCTTTCTATTAAAGGCACCATGGTCTAGAAGACTAAATGTAAATTCCCTATCTGACCTCATTGACATGGAGAAACAAAAAAGGGATGGGCTGACACCCAGCATAGTGATGTGCTGTATTAAGCTCAACAAGGATACAGGAAAAATCCACAACTAAGAAACTGGTTTTTAAGAACCTGTCAGGCAAATTTTCCAGCTAGGCTGTCTTTATAAAAGAGCACTCAGATTTGAAACAGGTTATTAATCATAACCATTACAATTTCCTCAAATTTGATTGGTGCATTAACTGCTTTATTTTTCTTTAATCATTGTGTATGGTTGTAATCAGACAGTTGGCTGTAGTCGGACAGTTGCCTGTAATCAGACAATTACATTAGCCAATCATATTAAGTACACTCAGCTAAATCCACCAATCACAGAATTATTACAATAACCATAGCAACAATTACTTACCCAAACAAACTGGGGATTAATCCAAAATGGACGAATATGCAACATGTAGGCAGTGTCTCCACCCGTAATATTTTCCCTTATTTTGGACATTTAGTATGAACAAATATAATGCTATTTCTCCAAAAAGGTGAATGCATATATTTTCTTGGAAATTGTGACGGTTACAGGACTTTGTTTTGTCCAATTCAATCTGTAATCATACTCGTGATTAAACAAATCCAACTCCTGCTTCGTGTTTGTCCAATTTTGTAACACGTGTATGATTACAGACCGAACTGGACTTCACTCAGTCTTATTACCATTATTTATGAAATCTCTTAGAAAAAACTTCTGCACAGTGTACACTTGGGAAAGTAAGATAAGTCAACATGCAGGGTCCTCTTTTGAGACATAGGTGTCTAATAATATTTATCATTTAATACTCCGACTGCAATGCAATGGTATACAGGTTTTACATATACTAAGGAAAGAGCTGAATGCCACTAAATACTTTCAGCTCAAAGCTACAAAGTATTTTTTTTTTCAGAAAATAAGGACCTATTTGAGACTGAACCCAAATAGCCT
Source organism: Porites cylindrica (assembly GCA_964035525.1). Taxonomy (NCBI): domain Eukaryota; kingdom Metazoa; phylum Cnidaria; class Anthozoa; order Scleractinia; family Poritidae; genus Porites; species Porites cylindrica. Next base: position 26,647,656 of record OZ037777.1, on the reverse strand, counting down.
AAATCTGTGCTAATTGGTTTTTATGTAAGAACCTGACTTGTTTAGGCTAACTTGGGAAAATACAGGTTCTTAGTTGCAGGTTTTTACTAGTAATTAAATTTGATGGAAAAAGGATTATCAAAAATTGACATAGCGAGATGAGCTTATTTACAACTCCATCTTTCAAACCTGCAATTTATTTAAGGCTGTCTTATAAGGGAACAACAAGAACAGCATGTGCTTTTTGTCATCTTTAATGAATTCCAGACTATTTAAATGATCTGTTTACAAAATCCTCTTAACAGATGGAATAGTAAAATGTGAATTAATAAATCCTTTCATCAAACTGTCTTCTGCTTTCCTCTTGCCAAACCATCTTTCCCTACAGAGGAGCAAAGGTTGTAGCAAATATCAGAAAAATAAAACAAGGACAAGAGGCTACACCTGAAACCCCTCTTTACTGTTAATTTAACACCCAGGGAGAAGGTTGTAGTACTTCTATACAGGTATGTGCCATGGAATAGGAGGTGGGTTTTGGGATGATCAGTCTTTATGGTACACTACTTTGCTTGGCTTTCTGATCCTTTGGTAGGGTTCCTTTGTAAAATTATACTAGCTCATCGTCAGTACATAAACTTCAGGGATTTCAAAATGTTTTAAAGTATCTGGAGGCTGGGGGGAGGGGGGAAATTGCTGGCAACATACAATCAAGTAGCCGATAGAACTCCAGTGGTCACCAGCTTGTTTTGAAACCACTGAAACCTCTGTTTAAAACTGAAGATACATTGGTGGGATCAAGATATGAGCTTGAGCCTAGAGCTACTGAACAATAAAAAAAGACTCTTTTTATGCAAGTCAAATTATCTACATTTACCCAATATTTCCTAGACCTTCCCTTGTTGGAAGATTGTGTGTTAAAACAACTCGGAATATTGCATTGAAAGCCTGTTGTCGAGGATACAACTAAGAAGAGATGGTATTTACAACATACCTAGACTGTATTTTTCAGTAGATACTGGAAAAGAATCAAGAATGCATTGTGAATCTAAGCATTAAGATTTTGAGCCAAATACAGGATCAAAAGACGTTAGTCAATAAAAAGGAATGTGGATATTTTTTGGGAAAAAGGAAATCAATACAGCTTGAATGTCTCAGGGCTGGTTTGCATGTTTCTAAAATTCATACATGTAATTTATTGATAATATTTTGATGTTTCTTTTTTCAGAACAATAATAATATCATTGATCAATCAAATAAAGTAGGTGAATAAAAGTTCAGTATTTCCTTTAACACTAGAAGAAAAACTGTTGTATACATACTAATAATTTATACACAGCTGTATATCGTTATTATTGTGGTTCAATTTTATCCCTGGATACTTTTACTTTCCTTTGTGTCATACTCATTATCATACATTTTCATACCCCAAGAAACAGGAAAAATTTAAATTGAAGTATAAAGGAAAAAATAAATATACCGTCCATGTATGGCCAAAAGAAAAAAAAAAAGATCACTGGTTCACTCAAAGCTGCACTGTGTGACTGTTTCTCCTAAAAAGGTTTGAACTCACTGTTGGATACTCCCTTTTGCCCCACCAGCTACAGGTACATACCCCTCCCCCCTCCCCCCTCAGGCATGCCATTCAACATAGATATTGTACTAAAAGAAGACCACTGTCAACCTTATTAAAAAGTTACCGAGTAAAAACATTGTTACTAGGAAAAAGAAAAACCATTCTACTGAAGTGAATTATTGCAGTATCCTTGAAATTTTGGTTCCATTGCTTACATGTATTGTTTCTAGTAACAAAAAGTGCAAGTCTTAAGATGAAAGTTTCATGTTACAGAACAAAAAATATCCTTTCTTTTTCCAGGGAGGCCGTTTTCTCCCAACAACTCCCTACCAGGTAGAAATTTCATTCAAGTTTCATATAACATACTTTTTGTTTGTGTTGGCCATGAAGACCCTCTCTCCTTACAACTTTTAAGGATCCTAGAATCAAACAATGCAAATATCCCTTATGCACAACTGTCTTACAATATAGATTTAAGGCTCAGCAAGGGAAAATTGGCAAAAAAATATACTTCCAGTCCTTCACACATAATTGAGCTGTCTATCCCCTACTACACAGAGAGAAATAACTGGCAATGTAATTTTGCTTATCTGTGCAAATTAAGTTTGCTGTCATTAAGTTTCACAATCCCCCATAAGCAACCATGCAGTCTGTCTGGAGGTGTGCTGTTACCACCCCTGAAATCCCCTTAGCAAAAACCTTGCATGCCTCCCTCTAAAACAATAAATTATGATCACAGGAATTGCAGGCATGTGGTATCTTTCTGGTATACTATCGTACTCAAAAAAGACTACTAGTAATAATAATTGATCAACAAGATTATTGTTTTGGTTATGATATTGTCCTTCTTGGCTGTAGCCCCTCTTAATATCTCCACCTCTCTTGGGGCACCACCTCCCAAAGCTAACGGCCTATTCTCTGTCACATTTTTTCTATTTTATGTGTTTCTTACCCAATAAAATACAGTTTTAGAGATCCAGTAGAAAGTGCTGTGAGAAAAAGGGTAGTTCTTTAGGATGTTTTACTGCCCTTTCCTAATAGTACCACCTGTTCTTTAAGAATTCCTCTTTCATCAACCATTTAAAAAATTTGATATCTAATTCTCTTAACAAAAGCTCACGCTCTAACATTGAATAACTCTAATATTTCTTTACTCTACGTTCCTTGTAATTCTCTCACGTGCACTAAAAGAAAAATCCTGGATCAGCAAAACTACTAACCTTAACTATGCGACACCATGCCAGAGGGTGTTCGAACAGCAGAAGACCGAGCCCCTGCAAAAACTTTACGTCGAGTGGCAAAGCCTTCCAGCTGTTATCACTTTAAACTGTGACCATAAGCTTTTTCCCCACGGTATTTCGCTCAGGATAGGCAATTTTGATTGATGACTTCGATGAATCAGAAGCCGCGAAACCCAAACTCTTGAGTGACGCTCGATTACAAAGAGCGAAAGACTCGCCATGACATCCCTCAAAACCATGCAGTTGAGTGGAAGTTTCTGCAACTTTACGGGGCGTGATACAGCCTTCCAGCGGTGAACACTTTAAACTGTGGCCATAGACGTTTTCCCCATTCTATTCCGCTCAGGAAATTATATTTTGATTGATGACTTCTCTAAATCAGAGGCCGCAACAGCCACAAAACGTTAACGACACTCGTTCTGAAACATCGCCAGACTCGCCATGATATTCCCCGCAGCTGCATGATATTTATCGTTAAAACAATACTAAATCTTCTTTGTTTGGTCATGACATTTGCTTCAATGACCGACTAGATACCTTCTCAAAATTCTCGGCATTCAAGATACATAATTCCGTTAGCCTGTGGGTTAAAATAACGAGAAAACCAAATGGCATCGGGCGTCCATCTTTGTGCTTCGCGCGAAAACAGAGCAGCAACTCTGCAACCGGATGTGATGTCATAAATCGGTGGATCATAGGTACACGAAATTTCGCTAAGTCGTGGGCCCCCCCCTGGCATGTGGCTGAATGTTTTTATAGCGCGCCAGCGGAGCACCATGGGTCAGAAAATTTGGTAAACCATCCATCCAGGCGGTGTGCGTCACGACCCACAAAGGTTCATGGGTAAAACTGTTACTGAGCCTCATTTCAATCGTGACACGGTCGAGTTCGCATCTCGTAAGAGAAATGAATCAAACCCAGGGATCAAAACACTGCTGCCTTTTCCGAAAAACATTACGGAAGAGAGAGATTTCGAGAAATTTCAAGATCTCATAGTGGCCTTAGATGCTTGCTATTGGCTTCACAAGACAATTTCAAGAAGTTTATCGCGATTCGGAGACGATCGTGCGATCTAGCCGACTTTGAGCGGCGACTAATTTCCTGCTTCTCATAAGATTTTATGTACTGTTTGGTTTATATGTATGTTTTTATCTCACAGTTAAAGAGATATGTAGTTCATACCTGGATTTGCTTAACTAAAAAAAAAATTCATTCATTAGAAGTGTTTATATATTTGATGGACTTTCTTACCCGCAAAGCAGGGGGAGCGCGTGCAAACAGCAAGGTGAGAAATCGTCTCTCATAACAATGTTATTTTCATCGACAAGTTTATATTATTTTGAAAACAGTGCCCGCTTGAAATCCTTATGAGCAAATAAATCTTCAATTAGGCAAGGGGAAAACGGACCGAAAGAGCCGAACAGCTGCAGCACAATCGGAATTTCACCGAAGCTACAGCCGCAGAAATAAACAGTGAAATAAACCACGATCTTGTCTGTGCGGTCATTGAAGTGAGCGCAGTATATCGATTTTGTTATAAAGTAAAACCTACCCTCACAGTTTTAAAATCCTGTATGTTGTCTGGATCTTCGATAATGGTGTTGTGTTTTGATAGAGATTTATAACAATTTATTCCCTCACGTATTAAAGTTTACACAAAGATAGCACACACCGCATGCAAATTATTTTAAAGTCACGCTTTCAGTTTCCGCACTGGGTTATGAAAAATGTCTTGTTTCCAAAGGTTATTACAATATTCAAACTTATTTACCTTTTGTGGTTTAAAATAGAACAAAGTCTTCCTGGATTTGGCGTTACTCGCTTCACGTCGGCTTCCGCTTCGGCGTGTTTTCTCAGCTCGTTTCCCGGGAGTTGTGCCACTTGGCTGAGACGATGTCTTAATTCCAAGACACTTTCAACGGCTCATAACTGGAAAACTAACAGGGGTAGACCCGGGTAGACCCCGAAAATTGCAAAGAAGAAGGGTTGAAGTAACAAGATGGCAAAAATAATTCGATAAAACCGCTAACAGTAACCAGCAATAAATCCAAGAAGAACGGCAAAAACAACATTCAAATCCTCATGGCGGCCCGCACATGACCGAGCAATTCAAACTCGTCACAAACGCTCAAGAAAGCAAAATATTTAAAAGTAACGCAACTGCTATCAAGATAAAGTGTTCCAACAACTTTCCAAGGCGGTATAGTGTCGAAATTACCAACACAAGCTTGGAATAAAGCGAAAATTTCACCACGTATACCTCTGCAAACAGCTCTTTCCGAGGGCGAAAATCACTCTACAAATGACGCATTCTGATTGGTCGAATCTCGTGACGCACACCGCCTGCCATCCATCCGAGAAAATTTGGTCATGACGTAGCGTACGCCCGTACACTCTTTGCGGGTGAGGGAAGGGAATCAGGTGTCAGCCCGTCCGGGGGAGGAGTATGTTATAAATCGCGCGATGCATTTGTGCAACCCGCCTTTTTTCTTGGCGGGAAATCGCGCAAGAAATGGCGTGGCTGTCGTCGCGTTCAAAAACAGGTTTACTTCAACTACTTCATTGCATAAGGATTTTGTGACCGTAGAGCTCAGTTTCTAGTAAACTGCTTCGAAAAAATTGTTATGGCAACAAACAATAGCGGATTGAATTCAAACTATTTGCTTGTAAGAAGAGCGACGGGAAAGAGAAAGAAGAGAAAGGCATAGAGTAAGAATTAACAGGCGCGCTAGCGAAGAGGATTCAAGTGGAAAATTTATGCAGCATCTACGACTTGTTCACTGATAGCTGAAGCTGACAGAGTTTTGAGTCATCTTGTGATGTTTTCACCCTGTCTTTTTGCACTGGATCTACAAAATGAAATACTGTAGCTATCAAAATTCTTTTGTTATTCTTCGCTGGCTTGTTTACTGGGTTGTGGTTGACAAATGCGCCGCACGACAAAAAGAAATCGGGAATCATCGTTTTCAAAAATCAGCTACTCTTAGTAAGCCTACTTCGCCTATGCGAAAAGTCTTAAGCGATTCTGGCCTTAGATTGGTTTCCGTGCTGCATCTCGACCGGTAAGTTTGAGTAATTTTATTGCATTTTATGTGTTTTCTTTTTTCATGTTTATGCCGTCATTTTGCGCACATTTGTAAGATTTGAGACAATTTATCTGACCTAGTAAAGAACTTAAAAAGTCTTTAGACATTTTCTGACCACGACTAGAAGAAAAAGTTCTGAAAAATAGTTTAGTCATCCTGTTGTTTGTAAAAAGAAAGCTTTGAGCGATATTCTTGCCTGGAGTTCATTTTGCAAAATAGCAAACACGGCAAAGGCGGCTTAAACCTTAAGGCTAAATCTGGAAGGTTTTATTCGTGACTCAGGATTTTCAGAGACACTTTACTCTCAGAAAGATTGTTTGTCAAGATATCGTTCTTACGTGATCGCTTTGCCAGTTGTTATTTTCAGTCGTCCGTGAACACCGCATGCAAGAGTACTTAAAATGCCGCTTGTATCAAATGAATATGGCATTTAGGAAGTAAAATGCAAACGAAAATGATTCTGAGACCTCTTCTTCATTACTAGCGTTCATTCAAACACTCGACAGCTCTCATTGTAAGTTTTGGCGCTTGACAAAATTCAGAATTGGCTGGTCGGACGGGTGATTTTGTAAGCTGAATTAAAATATGTTTTTTTCGAAAGTTTTTACTCAAAGCCCGTTTTTACCGCGCATACTACATAATGGCAGATTGGCCTGACTGAACAGTCCCGTCTAATGGTGAATTCTCTATATAAAAGCGTTTTATGATGCTGCTATTTTTATAATTTGTTGTGGAAGGGAAGCGTGTGTTTCGATCGTCCTGAATAGTGAATGAGTGCAATTTGTCTTGTAAGATTATTCCTTAAAAAACTGCAGAATTATAATTAAAATAGGGCAAAAAATGACATAAATTCTGTTGTAGGTCTGAAAACAAACAACGCCTGATAGTTCTGTTTACATCAGATATGGTGTAAAAAGGCTGGTTTACGCGCTACTAGCTAGAATTGTAGCAAGCCACACAAAAAAAATTCCTACCTGATTTTTCATTTTGGCCTTTCCTTGAGACAGAGAGACACCGATAAGTTGTAACGAGTAAATTGGCTGCCACCGGGGACTATCGTGTCTTTACGGCCTTTATAGCAGCAGCTATCACAGGCAAGGAAGACAGTTGCTTTTGACTTTTTTCACCATGGTCACGCGTTGGCCACGCTCTACGTTCAATTTTTATGCCCTGATTGGTCAAAATTTGACAGATGAGTTCATGCCCAAAATCTATGCAGCATCTTGAAATAAGTTGTTTACTTTGACAGCTGAAGCTGACAGAGTTTTGTGTCAACTTGTACTGTTTTTAACGGTCTTTTTCTACTGGATGTACAAATTCAGCTGCTATCAAGAGTTCTCTGTTATTCATGGCTAGTTTGTTTATTGGTTTAGTGGGTAGGAGCGTTGCGTGACGACACTAAACACGGCTGTGAAGCAGACTACGTTTTTCAAGGTAATTAAATTTCGCGAGTCAAGTACAATGGTGCTCGTTTTTTAAACTTACATTTCTGCATTTTATTTAACCATAAGGGAATAGAAACGCAACAAGCAACTGGCTGAAATGTTCCGACAATGTCAGCAACATAACATCTTTAAAAAGAACACTGACATAAGCAACCGAGGCACTATTTAATTCGATGGCGCTGCCAATTAGCTTTTAGATAATGATCGCTTCAATGTTTTCATATGGATCTTCAGGTGATAAAGTTGTCTTCCCTTAGACAAGTTCGGATATCACCGCTTCGCTCCATCCTTTTGCAATGTTCCCGCTTTCCCACACTGCCTGTCAAGTGATTTTTAAGGCTCACCAGCCAGATGGCATGCAAGGGCTTCAGCACAGATAGCCTTAAATCAACCTCAATCTCATCAGTGTTGTTTCCCGACTCCATTTGTTTCTGAACTTCGGCCAAATACCAAGTTCTAAACATATCTGCACTTTACGAAGGATATATGTTGATGGCAATTTTGAAGATTGTACTGAGGAAGTGTTACAGGAACTCATTCCGCAAGATGAGTCAGATGATGAGGAATAAGGACATGCGTTGAACTAAAATTTGAGCCCTCCTACTCGTATGTGTAATCCAAGCAGACGCAAAACTTAAATGAAGGTTTTTTAAGGTCAATAAATTTCGCGGCGTTTATTTTCGAGAGGGTTTTTTTCGCGAAATTTTTTAAATCGCGAAAATTAAGTCTCGCGAATATAAGAGATTATAAGGAACACCATCTCGCGAGGCAATATAACTTTGCGCGAATTTCCGTTCACAAAGACGACATATATAATTAGTTTTTTTCCTGTTGAAAACAGCTTGCATTCAGTTTAAACTCTCTAATCATCATACGATGTCTTTTCACTGTACTTCCGGACTTCTTTTCTGGGTTGTATGTAATCAAACTGCGCCCATTGGAAAACATAGCCTAAATACAAGTGTTTTTCTTGTCGATTATTTGTCGTGCAGGCACTGACCATGATAAGGCAGGGGAAATATCGTTTCTAGTGCTTTAAAAAAGCAAACATTATCAGTAGGAGACAAATTCTGGATTGGATTTTGCCAAGACAATTCAGGTGATGATTCAAAATTTATCCACTAGTGATTCCCTATTCAAGTGAAAATTCCTGCCAAATTACTCATTCAGTTTTATTTGCTAGACGCCCGCCTAACGGTTTTGGATCGAACTGAAATGGCAGACACAAATCGAACACACAGCAAATTAGTAACACGTTTAAAAAAGAGCAAGAAATGCTAGGCTTATGGCTAACGAGCAAATTAAATCGTAAACATGGACGAGTACATATTTTTTTTTTAACTTCGACGAAAATAACGTTTCGCTGAATCTCCTCCATAGACACTACGGGTATTAGAGGTGCCACCACAAATCTGCGCCTTTTTTTACTTTGGCCCACGCATTTAGGCCACAGCCTCTTTTCTAGTCAGCTTTTTCACAGCAGTGTTGTTTTTCACTGGTCAGTTCATGATTAATTTATATTTCACCCTATGCAAGTGATGGTTTGCATAACCAGCAACACAAAACTGTAGTTCAATAAGTTCACCAGCAGTTGCGAATTTGTCAGATTTTTATTTCTTTTATACATAATAAAAAGTACCTGTCTTTTGGTCGTTTGCAGCACTGTATAGTAATGTCAGTTTTCTTAATATTACTGCGGTTTGTGAAACGTCCTTTTCAAATGCTTTACAGAGGTCTCTTTTAAGGTTGGGGTAGAAAAAAGGGCATTTTGCTGAAATTGTCTTTACAGGTTAAGCAAAGCTTTTGCGGTGATTGCCAGTAATGGCTCTTGCTTAAAAGTACTAAACAAAGTCAATGACATACTACACGAACTAAAGCTGGGTGCCCCCTAAATCTCAAATACCAGATTTAGCATTATCTTTCGCGCTGAATTCCAGTAAAAGCACGAACGCCAATGCTCTTTCTCGATGAGCAATCTATCAGGCAGGATTACACAAAAATCTTTAAAATGACGATTTTGCTAGTGTAGTATGTACTCCCTAAGGAAGTACTTATACTAATTTACAAATAAAAGTCGTATAATCAAAGTATTCTGTTGTTAAATCTATTTCACACTGCTTTATTTTTGTCACTCTCTGGCTCTGTTGGTACAACGTTTTTCAGTTCTACTGTACCAGCGTCGTTGCTTTCTTCAGGGTAATAAGGAAGAAAGGGAATGTACTTGGCGCATCTGTAGGTACTCAACTTTCTTAAACCAAAAGGCAGGTCATAAACATTAAGATCCTCCTGATCGCCCTCTGTATCATGTCTCCATACCGTCATGCCTCGCTCTTCAAGCGAGCCAGGGATTGTGTTATCTAGAATCAGACCTGTTATTCCACCAATTAACATGTTAGTTCGTAGAAGAACGGTTATGATTTGGTCCACCTCTGGTTCGCCTGTAGTGAGAAAGCCAGAAACAGTTCATTATTTGATTAAATAGAAAAAAAACAGAAGGCCCGGATGTTATATTGCGAGCAATTCTGGGAAAATTCGTTAGCATACATTATCATACCCCCAGAAACAATAGAAAAATAAAAATTAACTGCAACATATACATAAAAAGATATGGTCGCCTCACTAAGGGGTAGAAATTGCGAATTTTGGTCGCGCTTAAAGTGTGTTCCGGAAGCAAAGCCAATGTTTTATCTATTTATCAAATCGACAACAATTTTTCATGGCTTATACTTTTACTGACTATAGAAATGTTCAAAACTCCAGTGGAAAGTTTTGAGCATTTTGACGTAATTTCTATGGACAGTAAGTATATAGCCCATGAAAAATTGTAGCCTGCGTAGCAGGCACCGGATTTTAAGGGCGAAGGGAGAAATATCGAGGACGCGCGCGCGTATACTAATTACACAAACAAGGGTGGAAATTTTTTTGCTTAAACATGAAAACCATAAACTTTGACGTGGTGGGAGAACGAACCGCTGCAAGTTATATCCAAATCAGCTGAACAGATTAAAAAGAGTGCAAAAATCGCATCGCCTCAAATCACAGCTCATATATTCTGAAGATTCAGAAAAGGGAATATGGCCCGAACCACTTGATTTTCCAAAGGGAATTTCCGGTTTTTCCAGGTAAATGGTAAATGACACAGGCCTCCTCCTCCTCCTCCTTCCGCCTTCTTGTGTGCCCCTCGCGCGCTAGAAGAAAAACTTACCAAAACACTACCGGCGCCTGTCACGCAGGTTAGGAACGGTAAGTATATTTCCACCAGAAACAAAGCATTAACATTTTACTATTATTTGGGTCGTCACGCAACACGCAGGGAGAAGCGAAATGTATCAACCCAGCTGCATGAAAGATAAGGAAATCTTTGACCAATTACCTGTGTTGATTATGCCCTTATTCTCTGGTTTAGACAGCCAATAGGGTAGTGCCATACCGAAAACCACTGAAAATCCCAGGATAAAGAGATTTCTTGAAGAATTCAAGTCTACAAACTGTAGATTTGATATACCGACAGCCGTGATCATTCCAAACATTACCATGAATACTCCGCCCACTATGGGGTTTGGGATCGTCGCAAAGAGTGCGCCAAACTTTCCCAGAATACTTAGGAAAATCATTATCACGGCCCCATACTGGACCACGCGGCGACTACCAACCTGTGAGAGAAAATAAAGGAACTGTTTAGTTACGGAAAGGAGGAGTGTTTAAGATGTTTATCATAAACATTAGTAAATACACAAAAAGGAGTGTTTAAGATAACATGTCAGCGAGGATGTTTGGACATGATAAAACACAAACTGTTATTTTATTGAAAGCTTCAAAATGTTCCTGACTCTAACTCTCTTCATAATTGTACTCTTTTTGTTTTAATTTCTTGTTTATTACCTTCTCAAGTGTTAAATCACTTCTACAATATAAGTGGAACCGTCTTTTTGATCTCGGGCTAAACGGGAGAGATTGTAGGGGCTGATACATAACGCTTCGACTGAATGGCGTAAAGGGCTCTAAAAATGTTCACTTCCCCAATAATCCACAGGTTATCCACCATTTAGGCCACGAAAAGTTCAGCCGAATTCTTAACCTTGCTACATCAGGCATAGAGCGTTTTCACATGAACTCATGCGCCCATGTCGGTGGTCCAAACAAATCCTGTTGGAGTAGAGCTCTTTTCTTATGTAAAGTCTTTCTCTGCCGCGTGAATGAAAAGGCTGTATAAAGGCATTCGTTTCGTATAACAAGAAAGGGCAAAGACACATGAACTTATACATACCTTCGTGATACCAATCGCTCCTATGTTTTCACTGTAAGACGTGGTTCCATTCCCGCTACCCCAGGCCCCCGCCAGTAGACACCCAATACCCTCCATACCAATGCCTCTATTTATAGCGTGTCTTGGAGGTGGAGGAGCGCCAGAAAGTCGTGCGCAGGCGTAATAGTCACCAACTGACTCTATCATGGAAGCTAGTACTCCTGCCAGCATTCCAAACACGCTTGCGGCACTTATTGTGGGAGTTCCCCATTGACCTATGACAACAAGTGAAAAATGCGCTAGAATCTGAGAACGTACGTTAAAATAACACACAAAAAAATCAGACAAATTCATTCATAGTTATGAAATATTTCAACTTAATGTCCTATCCTTCTTGTTTAGTTTGTTTACCCTTTCTTTAGTTACCCCATAGCCATAAAATAGAAAGATATTCAAGGGAGTGGAATAGCAGCCACAAAAATCATCTTTTGAACTCACGCTTCCAGGACTTCGCTTTCAATAAAGGACTACAAGGGACCACGTCACTAGGGAATTGCTCTTTTACGTCACTTCTGACCAAAGTCACTACTAAATGGCTTTACCCATGTATAATATGCTCTTGTAAACATACAAAGAAGATATCAGTCAAATTATAGAAGGAAGCAGTAACCATTATTACTCAGTGTTTGGGAGTGATTTTCGAAGGTATATCATTGTAACTGAAACTTGAAAAAATTGGCCCAATTTGTTCAAATTTCAGTTCATTTTTATCCTAACAATCCGTAGCAACGGGTGACAGGTGGACCGTTATTTTTGGAATTCAAGATATAAATATGTCTATTTTTTAAAAATTGAGTTACATATAAGTCAGCAGATGGGACAACTATGTTCCATTTTTTCTTGGTCTTTACCACTCGCCACTGTCCTGCTGGCCTTGCATCAATAAAAGCGCAACTCATATTTGCCACCAAAACAGCGCTGTACTTGTCACCCTTTGAGCAAATAAGCTAATTTACTAACCTGGATAAGGAAATCTGAACCATTTTGCCTCTTCCAAAACATATATTCTAGCATCTGTTCTTGCAAGGTATTGCGGATTTTTTGGATCATCTGTAAATCCACCAGCTGCGGTTATAATGGCACTGATAATCCAAGAAAATACAATTCCAAGCAAAATCTGCAGAAAATATAGAACGCCATAAACGGTCCTTACAACCTTTGTTATGTGAACTTTTTCTGTGAAAGGTTCTGGTTAGGGCTCATCGATAAGGGAAAGAAAAAAAAAAAGAATCTTCTTAGAGTTCTTTCGAAAAATTGGGCAACCTCGTCCCCAGGCTTTTACTGAATTTGACGATGTGTAGTTGCAGAAAATATCAACACACCCCCGTCCGTAATAGAAAATTAATGTCCAAGGGAGGTATGGATTTTTAAACAAAGTAGTGAAATTTGCGCAGTTATGTACGGAAATAGCTAAATGCAAACCGTCAAGTCTCTGTCTGTCTCACTGGTCTCTAGAAATCATTTTCTTTCACTCTGTGCTTTGTCTTTGTTGCTTGTCAACAGAAGTAGCCTCCTACTCAGACGTTGTCTCTGCGTAGGCTGGTCTCGATTGTGATAAAAGGGTTTGTAACTCATTGTTGCTACTTACCGGGAACAACCTAAACAAAGGAAATCTAGTAATATGCATTCCTTTTTCCCTTGAGTAGCCAGGGAAAGGAATTTCGATGTTCTTCAAATACTGCGAGAAAACTGCAACAAGTACAATGGTCCTGAAAAAAATAAAAATACTTTGTAAATACAGAGTAATCGACTTTTAAGAGCAGAATGAAAAGCAGAATGAAAGTTACTAAATTTTTCAACACGGAGAAAGTAAGCCACAAATGAGATTTAAAAAAGGGAGAAGTGGTTTTAGCACTTACGTCGCGGAAATTCCCCAGTGTATTCCTGTTAAAGAAAACATCTGCGCTTTTTAGTACGAAATTGTCGAGTATCTATTTACACCAGGGACAATAGAAATCAACGATGAATTCCATTAGGTTAATTGAATTCTATAAAAAAGGCTCTATTATATGCCGGTTTAAGACATTTCGCAAGGTTAAGCTGTGCCGCAACAAAAAGTAATGTTCTTCCCTAATTTGGTCTAAAATTGGATAGCCTGTTCCAGGCTCCAAAACAGTAATGTACAAAGATGTATCATAGGGACCGTGAACAAGCTTCTCCTATTTCCCAGATTACGCACGTCGTATGTTGGCTTGGCCTGTTTTCTCAACGTCCCTACTCTCCGAGGCCCTGACATAAGCTAAAAATGGGTAAAGATTTAGCCGTTTGTGTCTAAAATTAGGTAAGATTTTGTGCTCTTTGGAACCCCACGGTCTGGAATTGGCTATGCTTTTTGAGAAAAGTTATTCAGGTCTGAAATAGGTTAAGGAAGATTACATGTTTTTTCGTCTGATTTCAGGAAGCATGTCACACACCCTGGCGACCTCAACCCGCGCCCGCAGGTTAACCCGACCCCCCGACCCCGCCCCCCTGCACTGGGTTGTACCGTATTTAGTGGATAGACCTATTCGGCTAACTCAATGTTGTACCCAATTCAAATCTACCATTACAATGTTGCATTCACATTTAAATGACCTGGAAAATTACTGAAACAAAACGTTTATTCCCAAAGGTTTGAATTGGGTACAACATTAAGTTAGCCGAACAGGCCTATTAGCCGCAGCAGATGGGAGCAAAATTACCAATAAACGCCGCCCTCGTATAAACTCCTTACCCATTCAGAAGAATGCGGCGTTTATTTCGGGATTGTAAGAAAAAATCTCGTTACGAATTACGATCTCAGCATAAAACAACAACAACAACAAGACTTTTAAAAACACCTTTCCGTTTTACATAATATTTATGCAGATGATTTACCGAAATTGTTATCAGTGATTTATAAACCCCGCATCAGAAACGCTAAAAGTATAATAGACGCTGCGTCGTTTAATCGAGTAAATACGGTATTGCTACAGAGGAAAGAAGTTACGACAGCCGTCAGATTGTTTTTATACCTGAGAAGTCTGCTGAGGCCTGGAAGAGTGCAAGACCCACCAATGTGATGGTGGGAGCTATAGTTAGTGGTCCAACAAAACGGAGCAGAAATCCAACCAGTCCAGTAAAGCCGATTAGAATTTGGAACATGGCCGCAACCATAATGGCTCCTTGAATCTAAAAAAACAAAGTTTTTTTTTTGTTATTATTATGTAAACGCTAATAAAATACCAGGTGAACTTTCGCGCGAAAACATGATATCTTCACACTGGAAAATAGCGTGTTATCTTCACACGTGAAAAGATCCCTGTTGTTATGGTTACATATTAAATCGCGCCTTTCACAGCAAAAATCTACTACAGTGAAATGGGTTGGTATTTCATTGGTATTTATTGTGTGTTTTCACATGACGTCATGGCGGCCATATTTGTGTCCCAAAACAATGAAACGGCGGCCATGTTTGTGTCCCAAACCAGTCCTGTGGGAGTTGAATTCTTTTCTTATGTAAACCCTTTCTTTTGTTCCAATAAATTTGCATAGATGCTGGCCACGTGAGTGAAAACACAGAATATGATAAATACGCGCTAACGAGTGAAATATTTCTTCAACAAGAGAAAAGAAATTTCGTATCTCCGCGCAGCCTTGTAATATCCTCTATTTATTTCCGTGTAAAAAAAGAAGATAACAGCAGGTTAAATGGTACTCTTTTGTTTCAGTGTGTTAGTCTTGTCTCCCAGCATGGAAGTTTCGTACCACGTGACTGATCAACTGCAAATGTAAAGGCCTCGTTGGACGGTTCTTTATATATCACCGGATGTGCCGTTCAGGAATCAATTCAGTTGTAAAATGAACACTACAAGATGTAGTTACCTCTCTCATTCGTGGTTTCCACGCATCTGTGAAGATAGTTGTTGGCGGGATGGTGGACACGTTTGAGGAAACGTTTGCAACTGAAAAATAAAATAATAATAATGATAACATCAACTTCAGCGTTTTTGTCTCTGTCATCGCCTCAAAAATGCCGTTATTAGAGAGATTTTGAGTCGCGTTTACTGCAAACAGCAGACTCAATTTGAGAATTTCTAGAAAATAGAAAATGAGCCGATAAAAACAGTCTATAGCAACTCTAATGGATGAAAATGACGTCAAACTACTTATGTGTTTTTTGTAAGTAAAGAACAGTTAAAGAAAAGTAAACAGAAAACTTAACTTGTTCACGTGGCATAAATTCACGTTTGCCGTTTTCCGTAAACGAGACTCCAAATCTCTATAAAGATCATGCTTGGTCACCGTCGCATATCACAACTGTCAATTTTCGTCATCACCAATTTCGCCTTACGATCATATCCTGACAACATCAAGGTTAGTCGGAATCTTTTATGCCCCTGTTGAGACTATACCGAGGAAGGTTCTAAGCCCACAGTTTTTTATCGCGAACTGCGGTTTTCTACGTTCTCAGTGACGCACGTGACTAAAACGCAAATGGTTGTTAAAGAAACGACAGAGCATGCGTGATAGAAAGCCCGTCGGGGGCTAGTAGAAGTCTCCCTCCTTCCTGTCATTTTCCTCTCTCCTTGAGATAACGACGAAAAACCGTAGGTCCCTTCTTACAGCGCTTTCAACGATCTGTGCTTGTGGGACATAAGCCCACAGTTTTTTTTTTTTATCGCGAACAGAGGTTTTCTACGTCCTGACGCAAGTGACTAAAACGCAACTGGTTGTTAAAGAAACGACAGAGCATGCGAGATAGGAAGCCGGTCGGGGGCCAGTAGAAGTCTCCCTCCTTCATGTCATTTTTCTCTCTCCTTGAGTTAAGGACGAAAAACCGTAGGTCCCGTCTCACAGAGATCTCAACGATCTGTGCTTGTGGGACATAAAAGAACCCACACCACTGTTCGGAAAGAGTAGGGGACGTAGACCCCGGTGGCGTGGCCAACCTTTAGGGGTTGTGGGATTGGGTAGGGATGGAACCTTGCATGGCATTGATGAGTCTCCTTCTTACCCATTCCCTTTGGGCAAGCCTGTGTCTAGAAAAGCTGCTAAAATAAAATAAAATAAAATAAAGACCCTTGCTTGCCTCAGGTCAGGTAATTTACGCTTTAGAAGCATTTCCATCCGTTGTTCACTTTCCGTAATAACAAATGTTGGATCAGTATATGTGTATGTTACCTGTTGATGCCATCGTCGGTGCAGAGGATGATGGGCATTGCCATTTAGGAAGACTGAGAATAGCAATGGTCGGAGTAAGGAACGAGAAGGTGCCGCCTTGCACGATGGGAAGCCTGAGTGAGGCAAGAGAATTTGAACATAAGTTTGTAATAATGAAATTCAAATAAGACTTGACTTAATGAATGGCGATTTCTTTGTATTTAAAATCATGGAGCCTTTCCCTCTACTTGCAGTTAGAAACGACAAGTGATAAAATCCTTATCGTTTCTGGAATTTTAAGTGAACTTAAGGCCTCGCACGAGTTGTATAGTCTCAGAATTTTTCCCCCCGCTAAGAGGGTGGAGGCAATTGAGAGATGAAAATTAGCAAAAACGATGACCAAGAAATGAAGGACTTTTAAGCCTCAAAAGCTTCTCGCTTACCAAGAGAACTAGCGTACGAGAAAGCTCTTCGAGGAGGGTCTCTTCGATGGTGGGGAGGAGAGCTTGCAACTACGTTCCTGGAATTTCAATTCCACCTCCAATCCCCCTGTGGCTCCCCGTCGACTGAGCTTTCAGTTTTCCGCCAATCAGCGCGGGGCGGAAACGAGCGCGAATGTGAACAAACATTGAAAAACACGTGGCAAGGGTAATGACGTCATTACTAATGTCATTTCCGCCAATCGGCATTTCGCATCGACTTTTTCGATGCAGATATTCAAATTCCAGAGACGTAGTTGCAAGCTTTCCTTCCTTTTCCCGCCTTGCCGCCAGAGCGTCCCGGAGAGCTTGCTCGCAGACTACAAGAGACCTTTGTGTTCTTGTACATAACAGCTTTCATATTTTTTTAGGATAAGATGAGCTACTAAGCGATGTACACTCATTAGCCTTATTCACGATACCACGATACTCGCCATCTTTGCACGCGCTTAATGACTGATGGGATAAAAGCTATGTCAAGTGTTTTCTCAGGGGGCGAACAAGTGATAAAATTTACCAGTGCAACAAATCACGGTGAAGTTTCTTTACTCTAGACAACATTAAGGGCCTGTTTACATGAAGGTGGGGGACCCCAGGTATTTGGGGTAACTCTCCTGTTCATACAACCTCTCATTTTAATTTGATCACGTTTACATGATGGGTGGGGTGACCCGCCAAATGTTACCTCACCTATCAGGGGTCCCTCACCTCCATGTAAACAGGCCCTAAAGGAAGAACTTTTCAGTTTAATGACGATAATGGCAAACTATGGATGAAAGCGATTTATTTCATATACACTTGTCACATTATTACTTTAATTCTCGGAAAATGAGCCCAGTCTCGCTCCTCCCCTCTCTCGTCTCGTGTAGGAGCACGACCGAGCCCGAGAGAACGGCGAAAATCGGAACTAAAATAACGCAAAAAAAAAGAACAACAACAACAACAACAAAACATCGACAAGCTGTTCTATGATATCTCCTACCTGTTTCCAAAGATTGTTTGAAAAAGAGTACAGAGGCCAGAAACAAAGAATATAGTACTGATTATCTCGCTGGTGGCCAGAGGATTCTGATCGTAACACATTGGCTTTGCTAATACAAGAGGAATGGCCAGCGTTGAACCAAACATGGTTAAGTAATGCTAAAAAAAGATAAAAAGAACAATTTAATATAACCATGCGAACCAGCTCTCCGTTGATAATGAACGAAGCGAGCCGCGAAAGAACGCGCGTGCGAGTGGCGAAGCATCTCCTTTCGCGTGCTACTCTCGCGTGATTTCTCGCGACTCCCCCAAATATGGAGGGCTTGCTAGCAAGCTAATTTAATTCTGTCTTTAATAACACTATGTGTTGCGGCGAACGGCGGCACACCATGACATTCACGAGGCGTTCTATAAAGACTCACAAGTGTTGTTGACCGTGACAATTACATGTAAAATTTCGATTTCCAGCGAATGAAAGCAATAAACTCAAAGAAAAACCTTAGCAAAACAGATAAATAAAACTTCTGTATGTTTTTGTAATTTTACTCGGTGTGGACGCATGCACGCCGTTGTCAAGGCGGCGAGATTCTGGAGACGGACGGAGATACGACACATCTCTTATCTCGATCCCAGATGTTGCGATCCTTCTGATCAGCATCAACGGTCTCTTGCCCACTTCACCAGATAAGGAACAGCTCCTTACCAGCTTAAGGCAACAAGGGGTTTGGGAACGAGAAGGGATGGTCGTATGGCTGTGCGCATGCTTAAGATATGGCCATGACGTGGTGATGTGTCGTGTCTCGATTGGTTTTAGATGCTTACGTACGGACGAGGTTACCTGAAATCCTAGGACAATACTGAGATACCATGGTGGGCATTCATCAATGACATAAGAAAGTCCCAAGGCGTTTTTACGCCTTGAATTTGTTTCCTCCTGTGGAACAGAGAACAATTATAGCAGTCAAATCGAAGAGTTTGAAATCGATCTTCTTAGCCACAACAAATGACAGTACTTATTTACTTGGTGTGTTCCTGCTTCCTGCGTGGTTATTTTCCCGATCCGTTGCAATTTAAGCTATTTCCTCTAGTGGAAACTCGGGATAAAGGAAATCGCTTAAATCGCAACCGATCGGGAAAATAACCACACAGGAAGCAGGAACACACCAGGTAAATAAGTTAAAGCGTATTTCATTGAAAATAACGGCGAGTATTTATTTGTAGAATCTATTGCCTGAATTCCCATACAAATCCTTTATGTTGACGGCCATTTTGAAAATTATGCAACCGTACGTTCTCTCATATTGAGCTTGGGCCGCCTGTGTTTTCTACAGGTAGTTTGAACAGCGGCACAACATTGCTTGGAGGGGATGATGGAGAGAAAACTTCATCTTAGACGGAAGAGGGAAAGCTTCAACAAAACACTACGCGACTGACAGCGATGACAAGGACTTCCTAACTGCTAGAAGCCATGCCGGCATACCACCATAAGCCCCTGATCGCAGGTTATGTCTCTTTAGATTGACCATAGAGTTTTCTATATTCTTTATTATCCCTGATAAAATGATTTCTTAAAAAGGAATTGCCAGTCTGAAAGTTCATTACGTGTGATCCAGCGAAAGACCCTTTTTGTAACATGCAAAAGCGTTCCGGATATAGGGTCATTATCGAGAAAATTGGATGAAAAAGATCCCCAAAATGTGCGGATGGTCACATTTTAATAAGAATAAGTTGCAGTACATGACACAAAACCTGACTCCACGAACACATTTACGTGAAAAATCTGCGAAATCTCAGGAAATCTTAAGAAAGGCTCCTGCCGAAGGACAAAAGGACAGAGATAGACTGCTAACTCTTTTGAAAAAGATCATTCATAGCTAAAGCTGTTTACGGAAGACCTCCTATTGCTATTATACAGTTCTGCATTGAAAACGTCCTTCTGGTCTTTGCCTTCCACGCAGACGGTGTTAGAGCTTTGTCACACGTTCCTGCCCCAACAGATGGTGTCAAGAATTTTAAGGCAAAAAAGTCTATCGATTTTTTATTTTATTTTTTGGAATAATCGGGCAAAGCGCAAATATTGCCTTTTCCATGTAACACAACGTGAGCATTAGACTTGCTTGAAGGAGTGTGCGTATTGAAACCCGATCTAACCGGTATTTGATTGCTGGATATTCCGATCCAAAGTAGCCATTATAAAGTATTTGGGTTAGTGGCTTTCACAAGGTTGGTATAAAGGTTTTCCGATGGATAGGTAGCCGTTTTTTAATAAGACATGGAGTTAGTCGCTACCTTTGAGGCGGCAATATGGTGCATTCATAAATAATATCATAACACAAAAGGGTTAAAGTAACAGCTAGAAAGAGGAAGAAAATTTTAAAATTTTACAACATTTTAACGACACCAGACAACTGATTTTACAGCTGGCAAAGCATGAAAAGAAAGGTTAAGTTTCCAAGATCAGTCAGTCTTTGGCAATGGAGTTATCCTTTTACTCTGTTTTACTGGAACGTAGAATGATTGATATGACCTTTATTCATCACTGAAGCGTGCAAGCCACAGGGAAGCTGTCTTCTTATACCTTATATTTTCCATGTACCATTCAATCGTCAAGTCATTTCAATAAGTTATATTAATTTAGTCGCACGGGCTTTTGCAGATTTTGATTTACCGCAGTGCACTTAATTGTAAACTGGGCGCGCTTTCGATGGAATTGTAGTGGCTAACGTCTGGGCTCACGTTAAAGCGTTCCTTCGCAAAATAAATCACCAAGTTAAAAGCACAAAACATCATTGTTGTTACTCACCTGGATGCAGTCTTCACTAGCCATTGTTGGTCTTTCGCTTCTATTACGTGTAATATTTTAGCAAGCGTTCGCTAAACAGCAAGATAGGCGAGTAAGTGATCTAAGATTCAGGAGTTGTAATTATTCCGCAATCGTAGCGACACACAATACAATGTAATTTAACAAAAGTGGTCAATGAGAGGTCACCGCCATGACGAATCGTAAAAAGGGAACAATACGATATGGGTTGAGTTCACAATAAGTTATATCCGACCGCGCCCAAGTAGCAGATTACTGCTCTCAAAGGTAGTCACGATGCGTTATGCTTTATATGTAGTACCAGCGTCATGCAAATTCAAGACTTGGTTGATGCTCAGCGCTTTAGCCATGAATCAACTAAGTTCATTCTGGATAAATCAAGTACGATCTGCATGTTTCATCTGTTTAACTTTTTTTTACACAACTAGACGACCCGTGAGGTTTTCTATGTTATTGGTGGATACTGGATTCCCGGTGGATTCCGGATTCAATCGTTAGCGGGATTCCGGATACCTTGAGCAGAATTCCAGAACTCCAGATTCTAATTTTTTTTTTTCAATTCCATTTGATGAAGCTACTTGTAAGTTCTAAATACTACATATAAATAAAACTGCAGTAAAAAAAATCAGTTTCTTATTTCTTTTTCGGGTTCTCTTTTCTCTTCCAATAAATCCTGCAATTGCTATTTTTTTGTAATTTTCCAGAAATAGAAGTTTAAAAATGAAAAGGAGTAAGCCAGCCATGGGTGGATCGCGAATTACCCTGCGAACAGTGGTTTTTCCCGGCCGGACGGGGACCAGGGGAGAGAAGCGAAGGGAGAGACTCGGCGTCCAGCGTGGAAAAACTACTGCTCCGGTTGTAGTTCTCGATCCACCCATGGCTGATTTCCTCCTTTTCATTTTTAAATCTTCTTTTTTTAGAAAATTACAAAAAAATAATAATGGAGCTGATCTAAGAGAATGATGTGGCGATGATGTATTTCGTGACGCTGGTGTTTTGCACTCTTTAAAGAGCCTCTCATAATCCAAATCCCATCAGCCCTAATTACCGGTAATTAGATAGGTCCAATCCTCAATATCCATGTACAAATTCGCCTTATTGATCTCCATACATCACCTTAAAGAAAATGCTGAAGGAATTTGATAAAAGATCAAAGCATTTTCCCTTTGGCATTTTTTAAAATTCTTGTAAGCTTTTCTCATATTGTCAGGAGAAACGTGATGTTGGTCGACGTTTCAACAACAAAGTTGCCCATTGTAAATCAGGTGAGAAAAGTAAAACAGGATGGCTATATCAAGCAGTCCCGCCCGATTCAAGTAGCTGCCTGATACATTGACCAATCACAGAGAGCCTACTAAATCAAGATTTGTTTTAAATATAGCCAGCTCATACAGGATTGTCTAAGTGGTGGTCTTTCCTTGCTATGTAACTGAAGCATGTTTTTATGACCCCTGATAGTAGCCTATCTGTACATATATAGGCTACATGCTATTTGAGATTTAATTACTGAAACTGCTACTCACACAGACAAGTTGAAGCTTAAAAAAATAATACTGAAGGCAGAAATAATCATCATTAAAAATATTCTACAGAGGCCTTCCAAGTGCTTCTTTAAAAAAGCTAAAGCTAAGAATAAAAATAAGGGAGATTTAAAACGAGAACTCCGCTTAGAATGTAGTTAGCAGGTAGCGTAACCGAGCGGTTAGAGCGTTGGACTTGAAATTCGGAGGTCCCGAGTTCAAATCCTCGGCCATGCTTGTAAATAGCCAGCTGGTTTGCCTCTGGCCTAGTTTGATTTGAATTATTCAGAGTTTCCGGCATTTTGCTCGGTCTCACGCCGAGGGTAAACAAAGGACATCATCTATTTATTTATTAGCTGTTGTTCGATATTTCAGGAAGTCAATATCGCAGATTGTCGCAGATTGTCACCTTTGAGATTGGATTAAAAGTATACAGTCCATTTTCTTTATTTTGTTTATCGTAGCAGAGCAAGGAGTTCTCGAGTTTCTTTCTTAACAGAAAAATAACCCCTTTGAAATTATTGACTGTAAGCAAGAGAGAATGTGGTCTTGCTTTAAGTCAAGAATTATGAATTACTCTTTGTTTTCCCCAGTTTCCGTCTGGATAAATTTCTGGATGGCACTAAGAACCAGCCTTTGGACATTGCGTTCCATCGGGAAATTTGGACCTAAATTTTTTAGCCTCACCTTCTGTACTTTTATGGTACGAGGGCGTAAGCTTTGTAAACGCGCTGCTCGGTTAAAGCCTATATTTCCTTATTCCTTTTCATTTCCAATTCTTAGCCAATCCGTAATCCGTTATCAGCTATCCGATCTAGTGTTTTATCAATCCAGTAACCACTCCCTTGTCACGCCCACTTTTGGTCGAAGAGACCGAGGAGACCTGATAAGGAGTATCAAACATCCAAAATGGCGGCTTCTAGAGACGATCTTGTTGAAGACGTCGTTGAAGACATATGCTTTGATGTTGTGGCTGTTTTACCAGCAGGAGGATGTGGTGTGAGAATGAATCTTGAGATTCCTAAGCAGGTATATAATAGATTTATACCAAAAAAGATGTTTTTAGCTGAGAACTTAGTAAGTGGACATATCGTAGAACATTCCGACACTTACATACTGAATATCTATGAAAGTCAGCCTTAGTAAATCTCAAATCGTTGTTCATAAACTTATACAAGGTAATAGGCAAGAAAGAAACTTCTACATGTAAGCTTATATCGTCGGTGGAAAATAAATCTCTTTATAGTCATCGTAGTACGTCGGCTGTTAATATAAGCTTATGCCGTATGAAAACGAAGGTTGTTTTTAGTAGCAAAGCAATACTTAGAGAGAGTGATATTAGTCGAGTCTCTGTGAACAATGACCAGATACAGGAGCTGATTACCTTGGCAAACATCTGTCAAATGTCTTTGGAATATTCTATTTTTTTCAGGTCTGAAATAATTATACCCTGTGAAATCTTGAATCTGAGTTTAGTAAGGAAGGACATATGGGAATTATGGCTTTCATCGGAAGCAGGGAAGGCAGAGGGGAATCCCCGAAAATAATTATGGGAGTGTTGGTCAGAACATTTAAGAAAATGCTCCTTAAAATTGGCACCAGAATCCTGTTTCTTTAGGTGTGGCTTAAGTGATTTTTACCCCTAATAGTTACAAGAATTAGCTACTCTATAATGACAACTCCATATATTTTTGAAGGGAAGTCGCTGGTAGGGGCAAGGGGTTGTTTGTTGGATGGGATGGGGAGGGGGGGGGGGGTTGTTGGACTTGAACGTCACATAGTTGGTGGTTGAATTAACTCGTACAGGAGGCATTCCAAATGGTGGATACACACTGGTAATGAAAAACCAGTTAATTTTTTTAATTAAAAGACAGTGTCAAAGTTTTTGTTGAATATACTATTAATATACTGAGATAAAGTGAAAATTAATTTAGGTGCTTACAATTCAATTTTCCTATCTTGTAGTTTTATCGTGTTATGGGAAGGCCACTGATCAGTTACACCCTAGAAGCATTTGAAAGGTAAATGGCTAATGTTCAACTTTTGGTTCTTTTTTTAACCCTTCAAGTCCCAATTCCAGTCACCAATATCAATTTTCTCCAAACATTATCAGTAATCAGTTATATACTTGTTGAATTCTTTTTGTTTTCAGTGTGTCGTGGATCAAAGAAATTGTTGTGCCTATTGGTGAGAACTATTTAGAAGTAGCAAAGGAGGTATGATGTACAAATGGAATAACTTAGACAAAATGAGCTTGTAGAAGATTGTCAATGATTCTGTTGGAGACTGCTTTATCCTTAATCCAAGAAAGCCCCTGAACTGTATAAGTTTTACCTGGAAAAACCCCAAGTGACTTCTGACAAACTGCTAAATTTTCTCTCTTAAGTAATATATAATTACCGTACTTTTCATTTGGCTGGGAAATAAACATTACTGAATAGTGCCTATTGAGATGCGTTGGCTATAAAATTGTGGGCCCCTTGAATATTTGTGTAATGGGGAGTAATATGTGGGGCATTATAGATCAACGATCAGTTATGGCTTGTTTACACACACCCTTAACTTCTATTGCATCCCTGTAAAAACAAGATTGGCACCCATCAAGAAATTGAGGAGAACCTGGCAAATCAAGTAGTGGATATGTTGCAAATTTTATTTTCTTTTGTTCTTGGGTGTGGTAACGTACGATATAACATGGTAATGAGTTTCAAACAAAAGGAAATACATTTTAAACCAAGGATAAAGTTGAACCACAACAGAGAAAAATGATAATGATATAAAAGATGATGATGATTCACCAGCCCCTCTCAGCTAGAAATGTATAAGTGTACTACTTATCTAGTATAGACAAGAAAGTGTTTTAATGTCTGTTTGTTGGCAAAAACTTTTTCTGTGTGTTCAATAAAACATCTGGAAATAATTTGTCGTAATTTAGCCCTTTTACGTCATCCTTTTAGTGTTTCGATATATGTGGTGTTATTTTTTGTACCTGTACTGTTTCAAGGTGCTGAAGGAGTTTTCTCATAACAAAGTCAGGTTAACATCTGGAGGTTCAACAAGGTCAGTTTGACTTTGCTTGTAAGGTGTTGTTTAATGGGGCCAATTTACATGCTAATTACTCTCCTGGATTATCTGGGAGTCTTCTAGACACAAAAGCGATCTCCTACTCTCCCATACAGGGCACCAAAGCTCCTGGATAAAATCGACTTTTTAGCTTTTCTGTGCTTTATGTTATATTGTCAAAACTCAAATTTTATATATTCACAGTACGGTTTCTGGTGACTTTTTGCAAGTCTTTAGTCACTGACAAAGATTATTTCAATGATGTAAACAAAGTTTGATGGTATGTACTCCATGTAAGACTTCATATAATGTCCTAAGCCATTCCCATATCATGATTTGGAGACTGGTTCAATTTGTAAGGGGGGGGGAGGGGTGGGGAGCATTGGCATTCAAGTGGATAGTGCAAAAGAGAGAATCTCCAGATTTTTAGATCTCAAGAGGTTAGCATCTCTGGGCCAAGTTTGTGCACTTTCAGTTACAATGCAGTTTTTTGGACACGTCACTTGGATCCCATACCACCTGCTCAAAGCTGCCCCTAGAATGATAATTATATAAGAGGCATTAACATTTTGGCCATAAAAACTGTCAGAGTGACTGCAATGGCTCAGGGTAGCTGGTCCCCTCATCTTAATCTGCTTTTGGCTTTCAGACATAGATCAATATGGAATGGTATTCAAGCTCTCACTGAAGATCACAGACCTCCTCCCAAAGTAGTAAGTAGTCAAAGAAATTTCCATTATATCTTTCTCCTTATAAAAATGTTTGATTTAAAAAAACATCAAATCAACAACTTTGGAAGGACTTAGATGTCACTTAAGATGCATTTTGGTGAATCCCTCTTCAGTGGTCAATTCGTTATTAGCTAAGTGTGAGATAAAACCAAATGCTAGTGATGCCAAGCGGAGCTGGGGGGACACTCAAGGAAGGTTAGGATAGAGGTGTGCCACATAAACTGCTAATCCCTGACCTGTTAAAGAGGAAAATAGTTCATTTTGCTGCCCTGTTTGAGACAAGAGACCTTGTTTTCTTCGGATTCACTTTGCTTCCCATACATTAAACTAAGTACTGGTATTTTTTAAACTAACATTGTAGAATATATTAAGATATTTTGGAAAAAGATTGTTTGTAGCACAAATGTAGACCTTTTCTAGCTGTTACAGACCAAAATTAAATTCAGGTTAATTTTTTTTAAGGTTAAAGGTTAAAAACCTAGGTTGATTATTCGTGAATTAGGGCTAGGAGACAAAGGGAATAGAGAATCAACCGAGGTTAAAGAATGTAACCTTCAGGAATATAGTAATTGTTTTGACCTGTAACATTGCCATCCTTCCAACTCTTACTTTTAAAAGGCATCTGGTCCAAAAATACACCCCTGTTCAAGATACTTAATAATGAATTTGTATACCAGAAGCGACAAACCATATATACCCTTTTCAGCCACACATACCTATTTAGGCCAAATAAGGGAGTGCTTCCCCTGCGTGCCCTCCACAGCTATTTAACTACTCTTTGCCACTTTGTCGCTTAATGAAATCCATTTCTCCAGGTAATTCTTCATGATGCTGTTCGACCTTTTGTTGATGAACAAACATTACAGAGTGTAGCATTAGCAGCTGAAAAATATGGGGTAGGTAGTAGTTTGCTTGATTTACCTGCATTAGAATTGACAGCCATTTAAAAATGATTTAAAAATTAATAGAGATTCAGAGGAACGAGTTTTGCGTTAAGGGAATATCGCGACATTAACTCATTGTCTTAAACAGTCATGTGATCTAATCAGTCACATGATTGCCCATCACTTGAACATTCCAAAGTGCCTAATGTATCAAAGCTGATATGTCCAGGCCCTCATTCTTGCTCAATGCAGGACTCAAATTCTTAATTAGCAGTGTTTCTGCAACATTGTACTTGTGGACCTCTTCTGTTAGTTCAAGCTTAATTGGATGTTTCATAAAGGTCCAACAATGGTCGTGAATATCTGAAGTGGAGTGCGTCATATGTTCTTGCATACATACTTACATCCATTGATCTACTTGTTTTCTCTTTCTGCCTGCTTTCTCTCCTGTTTTGCGCTCGCCCTCTAGTGCTGTTAGAACTCCTCGTGTAAAACAACAACAACAAAACATAAAAAATGTCTGGACGACACAGTAGATTGCTTCTGTCACGGGTTTTTCTTTCCAAAAACCAGCCTTCCTCTCAGAAACGATTTCAAAAATTGGCAGTAGCTGAAAAAGAAAAAAAAAAAACAAAACGAAACAAAAATAAAGAAAAATTTCGTACATTCTTTCGTTTTTGCTTTCCTTCCAAGTTTCTAAACAAACTAGCGCAGAGATGCTTAACTTGATACACAGGCTAAAATTCCGAAGACGTCAGCCTTGTGCTTAATTATTAATAACAGCTCTTGCCTGATATGTTTTTGTTTTTGCAGGCAGCCGGAGTCATAAGACCTCTAGCATCGACTGTCATAGCTCAGTCTTCTGATGGTTTCTTGGACCATTCACTTGACAGGTAGATAACTCTTGTAACTTTCTTGCACTTCAAGTGCTTGCCTAAAATATGAATAAACGAGCTAGCGTCTAAATAAAATGTAAACTATGTCGGTTAAGGGAGTAAAACAGAAAAATATGTTGATTGACCATTGTAGAGAGGTTTACTGAGCTGTAGTTTTCAGAGGCTCCGAAGGAAGGTTAATATAGCATGAGATCTTGTAAGCCCTTGGACCTACCTAGAACTCGTCCCATACAGTGTCTGAAAACAGTGTACATGGGCTGAATATGAACTTTATTGATGTCTCTATTTAACAGATCAAAATATAGATCAAGTGAAATGCCACAGGCCTTCCAATACGAAGTTATCAAAAACGCTTATGAAAAGGTGCGTTGCAATACAGTGTTTTCCCCTTAAGATCTGTTATCATAACGAAACATGACAGCATTCCGCATCGCCATGAGTTTCATCTTGTTTGTTACGTGTGGCTAAGGTTGTAACTCCCAAATTCATACGTTCCATAGAATATCTTGAAGTATCCTACAGTATTTACACCGTGATTCACTTTTAATGTTGTTTTCTTTTGTTTCAATGATCATACAACACCACACCCAAAAACAAAACCAAAGGTAAAATGAGGAATCAACTCATACACTTCACTCCGGCTTCTTCCTAACACCGACGGTAGCTATCATAGACAACCTAAGCAGCTGTAGTTGCATGTGACCTTCTCATCTGTCCCACTCCATCCACCCACTTCTATTCATTTACATTTCCAATACATGCACTTGCTAATGACAATGTAGGTGAACACCCTCCCTCCCGGGGGGGATGGCTACTCCCTATAATGGCCTATGCTGGGAGGTTCCGCCCAAAAGGGGTACCTTTTTCATGCTTTAGATACAAGAAAGCATTGTCATTTCACTAAATGAAGTATATAAAAGGGTAGAGAAGTCGATCATTTTGATCTGTAAAAATCCGTAAAAACGCCCGAAAAGATTTAACAGATGCACCTGTGAAAAAGTCGATAAAACGTTCTGGTTATGTGATTTATTCATATTTAAGATACAGTGTATTTTAAAAAGGGTGTAAAGTTCTAAACTAGGTACGTAAAAAGGGTTCCATTTGTCAATAGAAGGTGTACGAAATGAGTACCTTTCCGTCAAAAATGGTATATAAAAGGATAAGGGGTTTGACCTCGGGGCGGAGCCTTCCCGTATGAAACATTCTTGAGTTATGCCCCCTCCCCTCCTCTACGGAGTGAAACCTCCAACTTGCATGCTCAAGTTAACTTTGAATTTGTGTAAATTCTTTTCTTAGTGCACGGAATATGACTTTGAGCATGGCACAGAGTGTCTGCACTTGGCTCAGAAATATAGTGAGACAAGAGCTTGGTTAATTGATGGACCTGAGACACTTTGGAAGGTTGGTCTCATTGTATCTTATCGTTACTTTTCGAACATCAATATCAAATGGACCCAAGTGGACTCCAATTTTTCCAGCTTTTGACTGGGACCATTTAGCGAAAATCCAACACCACGGCTGAAAAAGAAAAAAACCCTTGAAATTATTAATTTCAATTTGATGGAAACTAAGGAAGGTACAGCTCCTACAAAGTGGCGAATTTCTACACAGACGTTTGTATTGGGGGTGGGGAGGGGGGGGGGGGGTACAAACTTACCCCCACCATAAAAACGTCCGTGTAAAACTTCGCCACTTTGTAGAGCAATATTTTCGCTCTCTTTGAATGATTGAGTGAAAAAACTTTATTTTTACCCGGTGGTCATTTCAAGATACAAAATTGCTTGGTTGGACAAGGAAAGGGAAAACTTGGTCACGTGGTATAAATTTACGTTTGGCGTTTGCCGTAAACGTGACTCTGAAAAGAGAGATTAAGCATCACGTTTACGTCAAATGGCAAACGCGAATTTGTACCATGTGACCAAGCTTCCTCTTTACTTGTCGTTTACTGTTCATTATTTCTACTTCTAAATTAGTAGTTTCACTCGATTTTTCATCCATAAGAATTGTTTTGAGCTGTTCTTATCGGCTCATTTTCTATTTTGAGAATTTCTCAACTTAAATCTGACGTTTGCCGTTTGCCGTATACGTGAAACTTAAACTCTCTAATCTCTAATGTCATGAGTTATCGACGTAAAATGTGGTTGCTTTACCTTTTTGCCTTCACCAGGTGACATACAAGAAAGATTTGTATGCTGTTGAGGGTGTTTTACGGGGTACGTCTAATGAATTCACTTACATGTAATTAACTGATATCATGACTTCTGTTGCCAATGCCCATCACAGAATAAAGAATGACAGACATAGGATATTTCTTTGGCAATCAACGTAAACAACTGAATAGGGTGAAGTACAACCACTTCAGTCCATAGTCGCGTGTAGGGACGAAACAGTCATGTAAAAATCTAGCTTGGGACCAGGCTCCTTGGTGAAGTGGGGAGAAAGGAAAATAAAAATCGGCGAGCGAGGGACTAAGGAGGAAGGCCCCACCCCACTCCACTTCCCCCGTTCATTTTTTCCCTCCCTGTTTCCTCGCGATATTTATCCCCCTTCCCCCAGATGGAGAGCCTGTGATAGCAAGAGCCCCATAAAGGGGCTACATTGGGCTGCCGGCTGAGCGCTGCAGTGGGTTAATATAATTATAGAAAATGTGATGATAGTTATACTTTAATTTTGCGGCGTGAGTGTATAGCTATTCCTATCCTTAGGATGAAAATGTACTATAATTTGAAGTTGTACGATCATCTAGGTTAAATTATTCCTGAATAGTGGCTATAAATATAACTCCACGCAAGAATTTCGTTTTCTTTGCAAGTCTGTTCTCAAGATATTAGTTTACGATATACGTTTGGCGCGCACGTGGCAAAGCAGACGTATTGGTGCAAACGCAAACAGCAAATCAAGACTTCTCCTGGAGTTGAAAAGTCCTTAAGGAGCGCATCAGACATCCAAGTTTAAAACAGGAAAAAAAATTCATCGTCCATAAGATGTCGCATATTAAGAACGCTTCACGTCGTAGTTGTGCTGCGGCAGCAAAGGATTGTTTACCAAGAAATGCGATTCATGTGCAGAGCCAAAAGTGACCAAAGTTTCTTTTCAAAATTTCATTTTGTTATATTTTGAAAAACCAATAGGATGCACCATGTAAAGGTACTGGCAAAGCGGCTTCATTTAAATAGTCACGCACATAGCAGGATTTCGTCCACAGACTCAAAAGTTAGAACCACCTTACAACACTTCATCACCATCGGAGTGTAAGGGATAAGCCCGCTCTTGCCTTTTTGACGTTCTCGCTGCTGTCCCCGAAGAGGGGAGTTCGTTAAAGTACGCAAACTTTATAAGGAGTGTGACAGTTTACCATGAGCATAGGGTTCCAGGGGTTCCGCCACCCCCCCCCCCCCCCTCCCCCCACTTCTTTGGGCTACGGCACTGTCTGTCATTTCAAGAAGAATGAGATTTTCTGTTAAAGAAGATGAGAAGAAGATCAAATGAAAAAAGGATCAAATTATGAATACTATGAGGAAGATCATACGAGGCCCCTGTGTGTACAAGCCTGCAATGTGGGAATTAAGCACTTTTGTTGGTCTCGATTGCTTTGAATTGCATGTTGTAATGGTTTGACTATGAGAGGGTTTGATACAAACTCGGTAGAGGCAGAAGGACAGTGTAAAGAAGGGAGAATGAAATCAGCGCTGATGTTTGCAAATCAGTCTGAGGAAATTGTCTGAAAGTGGGACACTAACACTAACAGCACGGCGAACTGCCTAAAACATGCAGTATTCAATTGTGAGTTCATCAGTTATATGCCACCCAGGTTACCATGATTCGGTGCCTTTTCTTTACATAAATGCTACTCAGTATCCGGCTCCGAAAGCGACACATGAATGTCTATTAGACTATCATCACCCCGAATTTTTATTTTATTTTTTTGGCGGTGCAAGTGGCTCAACGCGGAAAAAGACCTCTTTAGTTGTGCAGTTGAGGGCTTAGCCATGAATTCATTCCAAACTTATGCAAGTTGTTGTGTATTTCAAATATCTTACAAATGACATCAGCAGAACGTGCCCGATAGCATAGCACATTGCGCAGACTTAAAAGGTACTTGGCAGCGACCATGACTAAAGAGTGAGAGTCCGCTGCATTTGCTCTGATGAACGTCCATTGTATTACGCAAATTGACCTAAGTCCAACACGGAAGCATCCATGATGTCTCCTTCTTGCTAATATCCTAACTGAGTAAACGGCAAATCATGCCCACAGGACTACAGTGTGTGTTTTAATGTTTCAACGATTATCAATATATACATTTTTAAGTCTATCACACTATCTCTTTACTGAAAGCGAAAAAATGCTAGCTTCATTTGGCACTGTTATTGGAAATTTGTGCTCAGAATCACAAAACGAAACTTCTGAGGACCTAAAGTATTAAACTTTTCCGGGGGAGAATGCCTTATACCCCATGCCTTCTAAAGCTCGATTGTCAATTTAGACAAAAATACCACATTAGAAACCCCTCTATGCCGTAACGCTGGCTACACACCTGTCGAGGTGATATTGAACTCGAGAATCAAGAATGTTCTGGGAAGAGACATTGTCAAGACTCCCGAATCAATATCAGAGACTACTAAACGACTTCCTGTTGGCTATGGAAGTATGCCAACAATAAGCAGGTGACCAACGCTTTAAGTTCCTTGTGAACCTTTTTGGTTCTTTCTCGAAAATGCTTCTGTTGTAGCTGAACGTTTCTTCTTAAACGTGTCGCATGAATTTGAACCTTGTAAACGCGTCGATGCGACATGGTGTGTGAACTACGATAATTTGTTGATTATAAAAATTTGCAGCTAAATCATGGCCTTTTATTGCTGGTTTTCAGCCGGCGTAATGTTGTCAACAAACTCTTTCAATTTAAAAGAACTCATATGCTGCGGCTAAGAATACGTTTGACTTATCTTCTCATCAAGTAAAATCTTGTTAACTCGAAATAAGTAACTAGAACTAACGTACGTCGTCCGAGCTTCGTCCTTTTGGATAAAGAATAATTATTCCATCTAATAATGCGTGAAAACACATATCACTATCTTGCAGTACTTATTACCATAGAAACTTTCTCTACTCTAAATTGAAGGTGGAGGCTATGGTTCTCTTTAATAATTAACAGGGGCACACAACTTCAATTTTCGGAAAATGTCCGTTCGGAAGACGATTTGAGATCTAGAATTTTCGGAACATTTGTTGTAAATTTCTTGCTTGCCTGCCTCTCCTAGGATTTTCGAACATCTAAAAAATGATATAATTGCCCATTTTTAACGGATTTTTATCCTAAAAAGGTCACCTAGAATTTTCGGGAGCCCTTTCTCTGGGTGAAATTTTCGAAAAGGTAAGTTTTGATCCTACAGTTTTCGGATCACTACACTTTCTGCTAGTAAATCAGAACCGATGAAAAATTTTTAGGGGATAGAAATATGCTCATATCTACCGTTTAAGTACTAAAATACGTTTAAGAATGCTATGTTAAAGTGGTTTTGAACTATGTTCTCGTTGGGTGCCCCTGAATTAAATTTAATTTCGAATTCTCAGAAACTTCCATTGTTAAGGGTCGACATGGAGACGGTTTATATTCGGAAGCACGATCTTGAGACGTTTTCTGACATGTGTCCACCTAAGTACGTAGAGACAGTCAAACCTCGCTTTATGGACACCCACTTAATACGGACACCTCATTATTACGGACAGTTTGCTTTGTCCCTGGGGACAGTAAGCCGTACATTTTCTCTAAATTCAACCCGCTTATTGCGGACACCCCGTTAATACGGACACTTTCCGTGGCCCCCTCAGTGTCCGTATTAACGGGATTCGACTGTAGGCAGCACGACTGTGTCACCGTGTTCTTCACTGCCCGTTTGATTTCTTTCATCTTCCAGCAAAAAACTAATGGGTTCAGAGAGGAATTTAGGTAAAACATTGTAACTGAAGCAATCCACGCGATATCATTTTCTCTTCTATAACGGTTTAACACTGTCGCTACTATGAATGGAACATAGCAAGCAACCATTGTCATCTGAATCCAGGCTATGCTAGAAACGGTTCTCTTGTATCGTTGCATGTTTAATGGCCGCGGTAATCCTTCGTTCTGTTGCACTTGTTGAAGACGGTCTTGCACTCTATCTTGGTGTTGCCGAAGTTTGAGAAATATTTTTACGTAGGAAAAGACTGAGGCTACTAAAAAAAAGGTTCCCCCGATTGTAGCCCCATTTAAAGCAATTCGTAAGCTCACGAAAGAGCCTATCATTCCGGACAAAATACCAATCAACCAGAAACAAGTAACTAATACAGCAACTCGTTTTAACGTGACAACGATTCTGTATCGCAGGCCCAGCGTGAGGGCCAGAAGTCTGTCTAAACTTATAGCGGTCGATGTCAGGCCTGATACTCCACACAAAATAAAACTTAAAGATGAATTTACTGCGATGAAGTAGAACAAATTCCCAGGGCTAATTATCTTTGTCGCACTATTTAGTATAAGGATAGCAAACACTGGTTGCAGATAAAGGCCAACGCAAAGATCAGTGACTGAAAGACATCGAAATAGCAGTTTTGTCGGTGGGTGAATAGAAGGCACTTTATAAAGAGCCACCAGGATCAGTGTGTTCCCCACGAATGCGGTGATGGAAAAGACAAAATTTAGAGCTGAAAGAAATATAGCTATGCCTGGTTGTAATGTGCTTGTTTGGTTCACCATTATGTCTTCGTCGTCAAAGCTGTTCCCCACTTTTTTTTAGCTAGGTCATCGGTCATGCGGTGAGAAAATTCCAGTTGACACCTTTCCACTGAGCTTATAGCATGAACTAACTCTTACATTAATTAATTCGCATAATTATGTTTATCACGTACCTGCTTCCATTTCGTTAGTGTGACTGGTTGTAATTAATAATATTGGTTCATGCGTCAGTGTGCGGATGTCAAGACATTAAGAGATTTTGCAAAGAAAACATATTAAAGCACACGACGAACACAAAAATCGGCCCAATTTTTCATTTAGGTCTTTCCTTTAGACTGGAAAATCGACCCTAAAAATCGTAACCTGTAAATTGGCCTCCACCGAAGAGTATGTGCGGGCGTGAATTAAAGGCACCTTTTAATTTTGTTTATTTTAGGAGCTGATTGTGATAAGTTCTAAAACAGGTGTGGTGAGGAGTTATGTGACGCGGATTCGGGCAAAAATTCTTCTTTAAGGCTACTACTGTTATCGAACTTTATTCATTATTATTTTTTGCTATAAATATAAGAGTTTAGCTTGGTGGGAAAAGGTTTTGTAGGTCAGTTTGCCGGATACTTTTTTTCTTAAATCTCCCATGGTCACTCCTTAAAAGGTGAATGGAATGGAATGGATGTTTATTATTAAGTATACAAACTGAAGCTTCGCTTTTGGCTTGGTTAAATCTGTATATTATTATATGGATTTAATGTATTCAGTGTAACAATAGAACCTGTTTATAGATTGAAGCATACGAAATAAACACTGTCGTCATTGATTAACTTTGACTGTTATTCTTGTAATCAGAGAAAAAAATCCATAGAGCCTTGGTTATTGGACAAGGCCTACCACGCTTTTGTGAGCAACTAAAAGAACTGCTTCAGAAAAGAAATGTTGCGGTAAGTTATAGTAAAGCGTGCTCCGTAGTGTTTGTTGGAAGACGATGGCTCTTGGTCGACTTTAATTAAGCTAAGATCGTCTGATGGGTTAGACGTCGAACTTAGGACACGTCGAACCAATCAACTGAATCAGACCAAAAAGAAACTTTAGCCGGCCAGCGGGTGTTTCTCCCGAACGAGGCTGAATATACATCAGGGACTTCCAAGATCCAACGACGCGGACGTGCAACGAGAACGTCAAAAAAACAATAGGTTTAATAAGCAAAACAACAACTTCGCACGTGCATCACACTTTATTGTACATTTCTTTCCCGTTTTTGAACGACTACGACGTGAAAATACCTAATTTCGTGTTTTATGGAGAACGTAAACAAGCGACGACAGAATTATATTTCTCTTTCTGAGCTTGGATATGGTCACTTGAAATTCAGCTTCAGGAGGGTTCGCCATACATTTGACAAAGTAAATGTGTACGAATAATCGCTATTAAGACCGAAAGAACACAAATTTTTTAAGCGACGTTCTCGTTGCCGTCGCGTCGTTGGATCTTAAAGTCCCTATTATCGTCTGAAGCAGCCGAGACGGATAGAACGGACAAACGTCGATATTCAGATACGACGAACTAAACTAATGAATTAAAAGTTTGTATGATAATCTATATTTATTTCGTACTATAGGCGACCTTTCATTCCGATCTGTCAGCGGAAAAACAAGATTCCTTCGAAACATCAGCGCAGCAGTTGGTAAGCACATCCCTGTACTATTGACATCTAGTGAGGGGGCTAAATAAATGAGAATACAATTGAATACAATGACAATACAGTTATATTGTAGAAAGGCAACGCAGTGATTACTTCACGTAGCTCATATACATGAGGGACTTTAAGATCCAAAGACGCGAAGGCAACGAGAACGTCGCTTAAAAAGTGAATTTGCGTTTTTTCAGTCTTAATCGCAATTATTCCTACCCAATTACTTTGTCAAATGTAGGCGAACCCTCCTGGAGTTGAATTCCAAGGGACCATTTCCAAGTTCAGAAAGAGAAATAAAATTTTGTCGTTGCTTGTTTACATAATCCATAAAACGCGAAATTAGGCAATTTCACGTCGTAGTCGTGCAAAAACGGCAAAGAAATGTACTAATAAGCGTGATGCACGTGCAAAGTTATTGTTTTTCTTATAAAACCTATTGTTTTTTTACGTTCTCGTTGCCGTCCGCGTCGTTGGATCTTAAAGTACCTATTGCTACGCGAAACATTCTTGTGACAGCATGTCAATCGTCGCTCTGATCTCAAGGCAAAACAAAGAAAGACAGGAAAAAAAAAATGAAAACAAGAATTCATAGGAACGTGGAATTAGTGGCACTGGAACGATAACAATGATTTTTGAATTGTCTTTGCAGATATCCGAGGTTAGCCACGACAGTGTATCTGTTGTTTTTGCTCTCGATGATAAAACGTCCTCCACGGTAAGGTATCTTTTGATACGTTTCTCATCTGTTTTTAGTGTTCATATTGCCATTCAGTCTCATCTGCCATGTATGCCTTACTGCTTTTCACCATAAGATCAATGTCGTAGTTTTGAAATATAGTGACCCTGTTAACGGGAGAACCTGTTTTGGCATGGGCGCATCTGTAGGCGGAAAACACTACTGTCGGGTGGACACTAGGCGGACACCTCTTACTTCTACTGTATGGGAACTTTCCTTTAAGACAGGCAGACCATGTATTGGACACTACTGTAAGGTAGCCCTGTTAAGTGGACACCCATCAAGGTCGAGCAGACAGCTCCTTTATGTGGATACACTGTAAGATATATAGACACCACTCTAATCCGAGGTACCCCTCCAGTAAAGGCTCTTCTGTAAGTCGAAACCCTTGTAGGCTGGTTGCCTCTGTGAACCATTGTAAGGTGGACAGCACTGTAAGCAGACGGACAAAGAAACTAGGAAGTTTATATAAGCAACAACGACGGCGACGGCTAGGAAAACCTGACTTAAAAAGTGAATTCGCAATGCCTCAAACTTAATCGCGCTCATTCCATCTCGTTTAATTCGTCAAATGTTGGCAATTTTTTTTGGAATTGAATTCTAAGGGACTGCATCAAAGTTCAGGAAAAGAAAAAGAAAGTTGTTGTCTTGTGTTCCCGTCCTCGACAAAACGTGAAATTACTACGGGCAGTTTCACGTTGTAGTCGTGCAACAACGGCAGGAAAGTGTACAAAAAAGCGTGATGCACGTGCAAAGTTGTTGTTTTGCTAATATAAACCTATTGCTTTGTCGCCGTTCTCATTGCCGTCGCCGTAGTCGTTGCTTAAGCTCCCTGCCCGTGCGAAAATGTGTGCAGTTTTATAATTTGTGTTCGGCTTGATTAAATCATTTACCAATTGCAAAACACGTGTTGGGAGGAGCCACCCACAATTTAAGCACAGTTTCTAACAGGACATATTTTTGAGGGAAAAAACGCAAAATAAAGCGGACACATCTACTCCTCTGTATGAAAGGCCTACATCTTGATGGCTGCCTTTGCTAACCATGAACTATGATGCTTTTCTTTGCTTCAGGTTTGCGTACCAGCATCTGTGATGCAGTTTACGCGGGAAATCTCACGAAAATGCAATCATTGTCATTTGAAAGAACTTAGGTTGATAATTGTTAGATTTTCACACTGCAGAAAGAACTTCACTGAATTCAAGGTTGGTTGAGATGTCATTAGAACCCGGGCGTCGTGTAGTGATGTTCACCCTCGATATGTAATTTAAAATTTGCTTACTGGACGAGGCGTGTTAGTTTAACTGACAACAAAAGTTGTCTGTTATAAGTCGAGAAAACTAGGGTATCATTTATTTATTTATATATTCATTTATTTATTCTCACGCATTTTCAGATTACAGTTCCACCCACAAAAGGCAAAAGCTAATCAAGGCCGGCAGAGATTCCTTATTATTTGTAGGAGATCCTTGCCAATATTATTTTACTCAAGCCAATTCACAGACTCGCCTACTTTACCATCGTGTAGCTTAGTGCAGTATCAATAGTATGCATGCATCCCAAACTATATGGATCCTCGTTTATGCTGTGCTCGCCGGTACGAATCTCTGTCAAGCTACAACTCATAGGAATTGCCGTGGGGTTCGGAAAATGCTGGGTGGTATCGGCTTTCCAATCCTGTGTGTGTTTGTTTACTTATAAACTCATCTTTTTTCTAGTTAACCAAAGTTGAAGAAGTTTTCACTTTGTTTTACGAAACATTTATTTTTTGCCACTCGACAGCTTGCTATAGAGGAAATGAAGTCACGTGTTCATGAACAGGGTGTTATTTGTTTTGGTGTATTTGTCAGCCTAACCCTCAATAATCAAAAGGTACAGTACATTATTCATTTTACCTCTTCGTAACGAACTTCACAGGAATATTTAACAATTACATAGTCTAAAAACTTCGATTTTGTCGTTTCTAACTAGTGTGAAAATTTATAGTAGAATTACCGGCCCTAAGAGAGTGTTACTACATGTATTTGAACTCAAACCATGAAATCCTAACGGTGAATTTCTAATGCCCACTGCTACGTAGAGTTTAGAAGGGTTCTATGTTAATTCAATGCTTATTCTGGACGTTACCCTGCGAACAGAGGTTTCTTTCTTGCATGGCTTGTCAGTCACTACTTCGTTTACAAAATTAACTTTCGTGTTTGGTGGGGTTGAATCCCATGTTGTAACCACTGAAAGCTATCTTGTATTTCAACAGGAAAATCCTGACAATTCAAAGCTGGCGGAAAAGGCAGCCGAATTAACCATCGGAGCCTTGCTGGATGTGCCCCCAATATTTAATGGACAAACGTTCGACGCAATCACGTGACAGGCGCGGCTTTCAAGGCAGTCTCCATTTTTCGTGCAAGTCACTTGAATTTATGTTTTCGCTTTTGGAGAATATGAAGGCTCACATGGTGGCAGGATGCCTTGCATGGCCAACTGGGTACACACTGTTGCTACGCGATGGTTAGCCTACGAAGGAGATGTGTGGGTTCTGTTGACGATGGACAGCTATCAACAGCAATCGATCAAGGTTTCTTTGTTAAAACTCGCATGAGACAGAAAATCATTTGAAATGAATCTTTCATTTTGCCACCAAATTGTTGGCTTTTGCAGGAACAAAGCCGCGCAGGTTTTTTTTTACCCTCGGTGGCGACCCAAATAACGCCGAACGGCGGTTCTTAGGATAGTTCGAAATATCCTTTTCAGTTCTAAGGTAGTCTGTTGAAGTAAAGTGGTTATACAAATTGAGTGCTAGAATAATCATTTTTTTAACGATTTTCTTTTCTGAAAGTTCGGATAAACTGTGTGTTTAGAGTAACCATCCGTTGGTAGGGATGCCGAGGTGAACGACTGATACAAAGCTGTCACTAAATATTAGAACGGCTCTATTGCTGCTGCAAAAGATTTTAGTGGAAATGCTTTTAATTTCTTAAAAATATCTTTCGCTCTCCAGAGATTAGGTGAATTAAGCTAAAATTATGGAAGCCAATTTATTTACTGATCTGTAAAAATAAGTTGTTTTAAGTCAAATGTAAATAAATCTAGAGATAAAGAAGGTGACTGTTGGATATCTTCAGCAAGTAAGAAATTCTCAGTCTTGCCATAGCCTGTTCACAGAGCCTCTATTTTCTCCTCAGAGTCCGTCGAGCGCGCGTGATATAAACCGATTTCGAAAACAAAGAAAAGAAAAATAAAGCAACGTCTACTTTTTTTCTTTCTCGGGCTCCGCGCTCGCCGAATAAAACAACGTCTGTGTACAGGCTATTCCTGTCACTGCTCTTATTTTTTTTACTTTTATAAAATTCAGTTTGTAAAATATTATATTATAAAAATAAAAAAGCAACTTGCAAGGACTCCCAGGGACGTCTCACTGGAGTGGCCACCGTGACTCAGGAGAGGTTTTTTCTTTGAACTATGTTATACAGCATAAAGAATTGTACCACTCAAAACTACTGCCAAAGAGTGTACATTTGAATGGTCATCATGACTATTGGATTTCGTCCACAGACTCAAAAGTGTTAAACTACCTTGAGAACTCTATTAAGTTTCCTTCCACAAACTCGTAAGCAAGTCAAGAACTGCTACATAACGTATCACTAAACACATCGCTGTTCATTTGTTTAGTAATTCTGTTGAAATACACAGGTGTACCAATACGAGCTAGGAACAAGTGATATTATTCTCACATATGTCAGCTCATATGTTATTTTCTGCCAAAAAAAATGAAGCTGGCATTATAGACCCGTAGAAAGGTAAACAACCCATTTTAGAGCACTTAGTGAAACAATACTGAACACACGAACGCATGTTAAATCAAATGTGATTTAGAACAGATTATTAAATAGGTGGTATCAACAACTTACTTGAGTATTTATGGCAAGTTTAAGAAAAAGACTGTGTCAGTAGAATCAGAAAACAGCAATATTTGATGGCAACGAATACTAACTTCGTACGCGTTGATGGGTTAGCTTGGTCCTGTTGCGAAAGTCCCGATATT
Organism: Porites cylindrica; assembly: GCA_964035525.1. Classification (NCBI taxonomy): domain Eukaryota; kingdom Metazoa; phylum Cnidaria; class Anthozoa; order Scleractinia; family Poritidae; genus Porites; species Porites cylindrica. Next base: position 26,606,353 of record OZ037777.1, on the reverse strand, counting down.
AACAGACACAAAATGCAGTTTTTGCGGTTTATATTCAAGATGGTCAGGTCTCAATGGTTTTACAGATACTATGATTAAACTATCATTTCAAAAAACAAAATAGACTGATTTGTCAGCTAGGACTGGCGATTTTATTTCCTAGATTTTGCATTTGCTACGATGAACATCCATTGTTTTACGCAATTTGACCTAAGTCCAACAATCGACATCTTAGCACGGAAGCATCCATGATGTCTCCTTCTTGCTAATATCCTAACTGAGTAAACGGCAAATCATGCCCACAGGACTACAGTGCGTGTTTTAATGTATTCAACCATTATGGATATATACATTTTTAAGTCTATCACACTCTCTTAACACTGAAAGCGAAAAAATACTAGCTTCATTTGTCACTGTTATTGGAAATTTGTGCTCAGAATCACAAAACAAAATTTCTGAGGACCTAAAGTCTTAAACTTTTCCGGGCGAGTGCCTTATACCCCATGTCTTCTAAAGCTCGATTGTCAATCTAGACAAAAATACCAAATTAGAAACCCCTCTATGCAGTAATGCTGGCTACACCCCTGTCGAGGTGATATTGAACTCGAGAATCAAGAATGTTCTGGGGAGAGACATTGTCAAGACTCCCGAATCAATATCAGAGACACTTCCTGTTGCCGATGGAAGTATGCCAACAATAAGCAGGTGACCAACGCTTTAAGTTCTTTGTGAACCTTTTCTTTCTTTCTCGAAAACGTTTCTGTTGTAGCTGGACGTTCCTTATTAAACGTGTCGCATGAATTTGGACCTTGTAAACGCGTCGATGCGACATGGTTTGTGAACTACGATAATTTGTTGATTATAAAAATTTGCAGCTAAATCATGGCCTTTTATTACTGGTTTTCAGCCGGCGTAATGTTGTCAACAAACTCTTTGAATTTAAAAGAACTCATATGCTGCAGGTAAGAAAGCGTTCATCCTCTCATCAAAGAAAAATCTTATTAACTTGAAATAAGTAACTAGAACTAACGTACGTCGTCCGAGCTTCGCCCTTTCGGGTAAAGAATATTTAATCCATCTAATAATGCGTGAAAACGCATTTCACTATCTTGCAATACTTAGTGCCACACAAACTTTCTCTACTCTAATGGAAGGTGAAGGCTTACTTGCACTTCAATAATTAAAATTTAATTTTGAATTCTCAAAACCTTCCATTGAAAAGGGCCGATACAGAGACCGTTTAAATTCGGAAGCACGATCTCGGCACGTTTTCGGACATGTGCACTGCAGTGTCCACCTAAGTACGTAGAGACAGTCAAACCAGATTTATGGGGCACCTCACTATTACGGACAGTTTGCTTTGTCCCTGGGGAAAGAAAGCCCTTACATTTTCTCTAAATTCAACCCGCTTATTGCGGACACCCCGTTAAAGATACGGACACTTTCTGTGGCCCCCTCTGTGTCCGTATTAACGAGGTTTGACTGTAGGCAACACGACTGTGTCACCGTGTTCTTCACTGCTTGTTTGATTTCTTTCATCTTCCAGCAATAAACTAATGGGTTCAGAGAGGAATTTAGGTATAACAGTGTGACTGAAACATTCCACGCGATATCATTGTCTCTTGTATCACGGTTTAACACTGTCGCTATTATGAATGGAACGTAGCAAACAACCATTGTCATCTGAACCCAAGCTATGTTAGAAACGGTTCTCTTGTATCGTTGCATATTTATTGGTGGTAATCCTTCGTTTTGTTGCACTTGTTGAAGACGGTCTTGCACTCTACCTTGGTGTTGCCGAAGTTTGACAAACATCTTTACGTAGGAAAAGATTGAGGCTACTAACGATAATATTGCCCAGATTATAGCCCCATTTAAAGCAATTCGAAAGCTCACGAAAGAGCCCATCATTCCGAACAAAAGACCAATCAACCAGAAACAAGTAACTAGTACAGCGACTCGTTTTAACGTTACAACGATTCTGTATCGCAGGCCCAGTATAAGGGCGAGAAGTCTGTCTAAATTTATAGCGGTCGATGTCAGGACTGATACTCCACACAAAATAAAACTTAAAGAAGCATTTGCCTCGATGAAGTAGAACAAATTTCCAGGGCTAATTATCTTTGTCGCACTATTCAGTATACGGGTGGCAAACAATGGTTGCAGAAAAAGGCCAACGAAAAGATCAGTGACTGAAAGACATCGAAATAGCAGTTTTGTCGGTGGATGAATAGAAGGCACTTTATAAAGAGCCACCAGGATCAGTGTGTTCCCCACCAATGCGGTGATAGAAAGAACAAAATTTAGAGTTGAAAGAAATATAGCTGTGCCTGGTTGTAATGTGCTTGTTTGGTTCACCATCATGTCTGCGTCGTCAAAGCTGTTCCCCCCTTTTTTTTTCGCTAGGTCATTGGTCATGCGGGAGAAAATTCCGGGTTGACACCTTTTCACTGAGCTTATAGCATGAACTAACACTTACATTAATTAATTCCCATAATTATGTTTATCACGTACCTGCTTCGATTTCGTTAGTGTGACTGGTTGTAATTAATAACATTGGTTCATGCGTCAGTGTGCGGATGTCGAGATATTAAGAGATTTTGCAAAGAAAACATATTAAAGCACACGGCGAACACAAAAATCGGCCCAGTTTTTCATTTAGGTCTTTCCTTTAGGCTGGAAAATCGACCCTAAAAATCGTAACCTGTAAATTGGCCTCCACCGAAGAGTATGTGTGGGCGTGCAGGGCGTGAATTAAACGTGATTAAAGGCACCTTTTACTTTTGTTTATTTTAGGGGCTGATTGTGATAAGTTTGAAAACAGGTGTGGTGAGGAGTTATGTGACGCAGGTTCGGGCAAAAATTCTTGTTCAAGGCTACTACTGTTATCGAACTTTAATCATTGTTATTTTTGCTATAAATATCAGAGTTTAGCTCGGTGGGAAAATGTTTTGTGGGTCAGTTTGCCGGATACTTTTCTTCTTAAATGCCCCATGGTCACCCCTTAAAAGGTGAATGGAGTGGAATGGAAGTTTATTATTAAGTATACAAACTGAAGCTTCGCTTTTGGCTTGGTTAAATCTGTATATTATTATATGGATTTAATGTATTCAGTGTAACGATACAACCTGTTTACAGATTGAAGCATACGAAATAAACACTGTCGTCATTGATTAACTTTGACTGTTATTCTTGTAATCAGAGAAAAACATCCATAGAGCCTTGGTTCTTGGACAAGGCCTACCTCACTTTTGTGAGCAACTAAAAGAACTGCTTCAGAAAAGAAATGTTGCGGTAAGTTATATTAAAGCGTGAGGCCTAGTGTTTATTGAAAGACGATGGCTCTTGGTCGACTTTAATTAAGTTAAGATCGTCTGATGGGTCAGACGTCGAACTTAGGACTCGTCGAATTAATCAACTGAATCAGACCAAAAAGAAACTTTAGCCGGCCAGCGGGTGTTTCTCACGAACGAGGCTAAATATACATTATCGTCTGAAGCAGACAGATAGAACGTCTAAAGATCGTCTCCGGGACAAACGTCGATCTTCCGTGACGTACGACGAACTAAACTAATGAATTAAAAGTTTGTATGATAATCTATATTTATTTCGTACTATAGGCGACCTTTCATTCCTATCTGTCAGCGGAAAAACAAGATTCCTTCGAAACATCAGCGGAGCAGTTGGTAAGCACATCCCTGTACTATTGACAACTAGTGAGGGGGCGAAATAAATGAGAATGCAATTGAACACAATGACAATACAGTTATATTGTAGAAAGGCAACGCAGTGATTTCTTCACGTAGCTCAGATACATGAGGGACTTTAAGATCCAAAGACGCGAAGGCAACGAGAATGTCGCTTAAAAAGTGAATTTGCGTTCTTTCAGTCTTAATCGCAATTATTCCTACCCAATTACTTTGTGAAATGTAGGCGAACCCTCCTGGAGTTGAATTCCAAGGGACCATTTCCAAGTTAAGAAAGAGAAATAAAATTTTGTCGTTGCTTGTTTACATAATCCATAAAACGCTAAATTATGCATTTTCATGTCGTAATCGTGCAAGAACGCCAAAGAAATGTACCAATAAGCCTGAAGCACGTGCAAAGTTATTGTTTTGCCTATATAACCTATTGTTTTATTACGTTCTTGTTGCCGTCCGCGTCGTTGGATCTTAAAGTACCTATTGCTACGCAAAACATACTTGTGACAGCATGTCAATCGTGCCTCTGACCTCAAGGCAAAACAAAGAAAGACAGGAAAAAAAAAAATGAAAACAAGAATTCATAGCAACGTGGAATTAGTTTCAGTAGAAAGATAATAATGATTCTTGAATTGTCTTTGCAGATATCTGAGGTTAGCCACGGCAGTGTATCTGTTGTTTTTGCTCTCGATGATAAAACGTCCTCCACGGTAAGGTATCTTATAATACGTTTCTCATCTGTTTTTAGTGTTCATATTGCCATTCAGTCTCATCTACCATGTATGCCTTACTGCTTTTCACCATAAGATCAATGTCGTAGTTTTTGAAATATAGTGACCCTGTTAACGGGAGAACCTTTTTTGGCATGGGCGCATCTGTAGGCGGAAAACGCTACTGTCGGGTGGACACTAATACTAGGCGGACATCCCTCACTTCTACTGTATGGGAACTTTCCTTTAAGACAGGCACACCATGTATTGGACACTACTGTAAGGTAGCCCTGTTAAGTGGACACCCATCAAGGTCGGGCAGACAACCCCTTAATGTGGATACACTGTACCCCTCCAATAAAGGCTCTTCTGTAAGTCGACACCCTTGTAGGCTGGTTGCCTCCGTGAACCATTGTAAGGTGGACCGCCCTGTAAGCGGACGGACAAAGAAACTGGGGAGTTGAAGCAACAACGACGGCGACGGCTAGGAAAACCTGACTTAAAAAGTGAATTCGCAATGCCTCAAACTTAATCGCGCTCATTCCATCTCGTTTAATTCGTCAAATGTTGGCAATTTTTTTTTTTGGAATTGAATTCTAAGGGACTGCATCAAAGTTCAGGAAAAGAAAAAGAAAATTGTTGTCTTGTGTTCCCGTCCTCGACAAAACGTGAAATTACTACGGGCAGTTTCACGTTGTAGACGTGCAACAACGGCAGGGAAATGTACAAAAAAGCGTGATGCACGTGCAAAGTTGTTGTTTTGCTAATATAAACCTATTGCTTTGTCGCCGTTCTCATTGCCGTCGCCGTTGTCGTTGCTTAAGCTCCTTAACCGTTCGAAAATGTGTGCAGTTGTATAATTGGTGTTCGGCTTGATTAAATCATTTACCACTTGCAAAACATGTGTTGGGAGGAGCCACCCACAATTTAAGCACAGTTTCTAACAGGACATATTTTTGAGGGAAAAAACGCAAAATAATTGTAAAGCAGACACATCTACTCCTCTGTATGAAAGGCCTACATCTTGATGGCTGCCTTTGCTAACCCTGAACTATGATGCTTTTCTTTGCTTCAGGTTTGCGTACCAGCATCTGTGATGCAGTTTACGCGGGAAATCTCACGAAAATGCAATCATTGTCATTTGAAAGAACTTAGGTTGATAATTGTTAGATTTTCACACTGCAGAAAGAACTTCACTGAATTCAAGGTTGGTTGAGATGTCATTAGAACCCGGGCGTCGTGTAGTGATGTTCACCCTCGATATGTAATTTAAAATTTGCTTACTGGACGAGGCGTGTTAGTTTAACTGACAACAAAAGTTGTCTGTTATAAGTCGAGAAAACTAGGGTATCATTTATTTATTTATATATTCATTTATTTATTCTCACGCATTTTCAAATTACAGTTCCACCCACAAAAGGCAAAAGCTAATCAAGGCCGGCAGAGATTCCTTATTATTTGTAGGAGATCCTTGCCAATATTATTTTACTCAAGCCAATTCATGACAGACTCGCTTACTTTACCATCGTGTAGCTTAGTGCAGTATCAATAGTATGCATGCATCCCAAACTATATGGATCCACGTTTATGCTGTGCTCGCCGGTACGAATCTCTGTCAGGCTACAATTCATAGGAATTGCCGTGGGGTTCGGAAAATGCTGGGTGGTATCGGCTTTCCAATCCTGTGTGTGTTTGTTTTCTTATAAACTCATCTTTTTTCCAGTTAACTAAAGTTGAAGAAGTTTTCACTTTGTTTTACGAAACATTTATTTTTTGCCACTCGACAGCTTGCTATAGAGGAAATGAAGTCACGTGTTCATGAACAGGGTGTTATTTGTTTTGGTGTATTTGTCAGCCTAGGCCTCAATAATCAAAAGGTACAGTACATTATTCATTTTACCTCTTCGTAACGAACTTCATAGGAATATTTAACAATTACATAGTCTAAAAACTTCGATTTTGTTGTTTCTAACTAGTGTGAAAATTTGTAGTAGAATTACAGGCCCTAAGAGAGTGTTACCACATGTATTTGAACTCAAACCATGAAAACCTAACGGTGAATTCCTAATGCCCACTGCTACGTAGAGTTTAGAAGGGTTCTATGTTAATTCAAGGCTTATTCTGGACGTTACCCTGCGAACAGAGGTTTCTTTCTTGCATGGCTTGTCAGTCACGACTTCGTTTACAAAATTAACTTTCGTGTTTGGTGGGGTCGAATCCCGCGTTGTAACCACTGATGGCTATCTTGTATTTCAACAGGAAAATCCTGACAATTCAAAGCTGGCGGAAAAGGCAGCCGAATTAACCATCGGAGCCTTGCTGGATGTGCCCCCAATATTTAATGGACAAACGTTCGACGCAATCACGTGACAGGCGCGGCTTTCAAGGCAGTCTCCATTTTTCGTGCAAGTCACTTGAATTTATGTTTTCGCTTTTGGAGAATATAAAGGCTCACATGGCGGCAGGATGCCTTGCACGGCCAGCTGGGTACACACTGTTGATACGCGATGGGTAGCCTACGAAGGAGATGTGTAGGTTCTGTTGACGATGGACAGCTATCAACAACAATCGATCAAAGTTTCTTTGTTTAAACTCGCATGTGACAGAAAATAATTTGAAATGAATCTTTCATTTTGCCACCAAATTGTTGGCTTTAGCAGGAACAAAGCCGCGCAGGTTTTTTTTACCGTCGGTGGCGACCCAAATAACGCCGGACGGCGGTTCTTAGGACTGTTCGACATATTCTTTTCAGTTCCAAGCTAGTCCGTTGAAGTAAAGTGGTTACACAAATTGAGCGCTGGAATAATCATTTTTTTGGCGGCAGGATGCCTTGCATGGCCAGCTGGGTACACACTGTTGCTACGCGATGGGTAGCCTACGAAGGAGATGTGTAGGTTCTGTTGACGATGGACAGCTATCAACAACAATGGATCAAGGTTTCTTTGTTAAAACTCGCATGAGACAGAAAATCATTTGAAATTAATCTTTCATTTGCCACCAAATTGTTGGCTTTAGCAGGAGCAAAGTCGCGCAGATTTGTTTTTTTTTTTTTACCCTCGTTGGCGACCCAAATAACGCCGAACGGCGGTTCTTAGAATAGTTCGAAATATCCTTTTCAGTTCTAAGGTAGTCTGTTGAAGTAAAGTGGTTATACAAATTGAGTGCTAGAATAATCTTTTTTTTGTAAAGGATTTTCTTTTCTGAAAGTTCGGATAAACTGTGTGTTTAGAGTAACCATCCGTTGGTAGGGATGCCGAGGTGAACGACTGATACAAAGCTGTCACTAACTATTAGAACGGCTCTATTGCTGCTGCAAAAGATTTTAGTGGAAATGCTTTTAATTTCATAAAAATATCTTTCGCTCTCCAGAGATTAGGTGAATTAAGGTAAAATTATTTAAGTCAAATGTAAAGAAATCTAGACATAAAGAAGGTGACTGTTGGATATCTTCGGCGAGAAAGAAATTCTCAGTCTTCCCATAGCCTGTTCACAGAGCCTCTATTTTCTCCTCAGAGTCCGTCGAGCGCGCGTGATAAAAACCGATTTCGAAAACAAAGAAAAGAAAAATAAAGCAACGTCTACTTTTTTTCTTTCTCGGGCTCCGCGCTCGCCGAATAAAATAACGTCTGTGTACAGGCTATTCTTGTCACTGCTCTTATTTTTTTACTTTTATAAAATTCAGTTTGTAAAATATTGTAAAAATAAAAAAGCAACTTGCAAGGACTCCCAGGGACGTCTCACTGGAGTGGCCACCGTGACTCAGGAGAGGTTTTTTCTTTGAACTATGTTATACAGCATAAAGATTTGTACCACTGAAAACTACTGCCAAAGAGTGTTCATTTGAATGGTCATCATGACTATTGGATTTCGTCCACAGACTCAAAAGTGTTAAACTACCTTGAGAACTCTATTAAGTTTCCGTCCACAAACTCGTAAGCAAGTCAAGAATGGCTACATAACGTATCATTAAACACATCGCTGTTGATTTGTTTAGTAATTCTGTTCAAATACACAGGTGCACCAATACAAGCGAGGAACAAGTGATATTATTCTCACATATGTCAGCTCATATGTTATTTTCTGCCAAAAGAAAATGAAGCTGGCATTATATAGACCCGTAGAAAGGTAAACAACCATTTTAGAGCACTTAGTGAAACAATACTAAACACACGAACGCACGTTAAATCGAATGTGATTTAGAACAGATGGTTAAATAGGTGATATCAACTTACTTCAGTAATTATGGCAAGTTTAAGAAAAAAGACCGTGTCAGTAGAATCAGAAAACAGCAATATTTGATGGCAACGAATACTAACTTCGTGGGCGTTGATGGGTCAGCTTGTTCCTGTTGCGAAAGTCCCGATATTAACAGACACAAAATGCTGTTTTTGTTTACATTCAAGATGGTCAGGTCTCAATGGTTTTACAGATACTATGATTAAACTATCATTTCAAAAAACAAAATAGACTGATTTGTCAGCTAGGACTGGCGATTTTATTGCCTAGATTTTGCATTTGCTATGATGAACATCCATTGTTTTACGCAAATTGACCTAATTCCAACAATCGACACCTTTGTACGGAAGCATCCATGTTGTCTCCTTCTTGCTAATATCCTAACTGAGTACACGGCAAATCATGCCCACAGGACTACAGTGCGTGTTTTAATGTATTCAACCATTATGGATATATACATTTTTAAGTCTATCACACTATCTCTTCACTGAAAGCGAAAAAATGCTAGCTTCATTTGGCACTGTTATTGGAAATTTGCGCTCAGAATCACAAAACGAAATTTCTGAGGACCTAAAGTATTAAACTTTTCCGGGCGAGAATGCCTTATACCCCATGTCTTCTAAAGCTCGATTGTCAATCTAGACAAAAATACCATATTAGAAACCCCTCTATGCAGTAATGCTGGCTACACCCCTGTCGAGGTGATATTGAACTCGAGAATCAAGAATGTTCTGGGGAGAGACATTGTCAAGACTCCCGAATCAATATCAGAGACTAGTAAACGACTTCTTGTTGCCGATGGAAGTATGCCAACAATAAGCAGGTGACCAACGCTTTAAGTTCCTTGTGAACCTTTTCTTTCTTTCTCGAAAATGTTTCTGTTGTAGCTGGACGTTCCTTATTAAACGTGTCGCATGAATTTGAACCTTATAAACGCGTCGATGCGACATGGTTTGTGAACTACGATAATTTGTTGATTATAAAAATTTGCAGCTAAATCATGGCCTTTTATTACTGGTTTTCAGCCGGCGGAATGTTGTCAACAAACTCTTTGAATTTAAAAGAACTCATATGCTGCAGCTAAGAAAGCGTTTAACTTATCCTCTCATCACGTAAAATCTTGTTAACTCGAAATAACTAACTAGAACTAACGTACGTCGTCCGAGCTTCGTCCTTTTGGATACAGAATAATTATTCCATCTAATAATGCGTGAAAACACATTTCACTATCTTGCAATACTTATTACCATAGAAACGTTCTCTACTCTAAATTGAAGGTGGAGGCTATCGTGCTCTTCAATAATTAACGGGGGCACACAACTTCAATTTTCGGAAAATATCTGTTTGGAAGACGATTTGAGATCTAGAATTTTCGGAACATTTGTTGTAAAATTTCTTGCTTGCCTGCCTCTCCTAGGATTTTCGAACATCTAAAAAATGATATAATTGCCCATTTTTAACGGATTTTTATCCTAAAAAGGTCACCTAGAATTTTCGGGAGCCCTTTCTCTGGGTGAAATTTTCGAAAAGGTAAGTTTTGATCCTACAGTTTTCGGATCACTACACTTTCTGCTAGTAAATCAGAACCGATGAAAAATTTTTAGGGGATAGAAATATGCTCATATCTACCGTTTAAGTACTAAAATACGTTTAAGAATGCTATGTTAAAGTGGTTTTGAACTATGTTCTCGTTGGGTGCCCCTGAATTAAATTTAATTTCGAATTCTCAGAAACTTCCATTGTTAAGGGTCGACATGGAGACGGTTTATATTCGGAAGCACGATCTTGAGACGTTTTCTGACATGTGTCCACCTAAGTACGTAGAGACAGTCAAACCTCGCTTTATGGACACCCACTTAATACGGACACCTCATTATTACGGACAGTTTGCTTTGTCCCTAGGGACAGTAAGCCTTACATTTTCTCTAAATTCAACCCGCTTATTGCGGACACCCTGTTAATACGGAGACTTTCTATGGTCCCCTCAGTGTCCGTATTATCGGGGTTCGACTGTAGGCAGCATGACTGTGTCACCGTGTTCTTCACTGCCCGTTTGATCTCTTTCATCTTCCAGCAAAAAACTAATGGGTTCAGAGAGGAATTTAGGTATAACATTGTGACTGAAGCATTCCACGCGATATCATTGTCTCTTCTATAACGGTTTAACACTGTCGCTACTATGAATGGAACATAGCAAGCAACCATTGTCATCTGAATCCAGGCTATGCTAGAAACGGTTCTCTTGTATCGTTGCATGTTTAATGGCCGCGGTAATCCTTCGTTTTGTTGCTCTTGATTACGACGGTCTTGCACTCTACCTTGGTGTTGCCGAAGTTTGAGAAATATTTTTACGTAGGAAAAGACTGAGGCTACTAAAAAAAAAGGTTCCCCCGATTGTAGCCCCATTTAAAGCAATTTCAAAGCTCACGAAAAAGCCCATCATTCCGGACAAAATACCAATCAACCAGAAACAAGTAATTAGTACAGCAACTCGTTTTAACGTGACAACGATTCTGTATCGCACGCCCAGCGTAAGGGCGAGAAGTCTGTCTAAAGTCATAACGGTCGATGTCACGCCTGATACTCCACACAAAATAAAACTTAAAGATGAATTTGCTTCAATGAAGTAGAACAAATTCCCAGGGCTAATTATCTTTGTCGCACTATTTAGTATACGGATAGCAAACAATGGCTGCAGGAAAAGGCCAACGCAAAGATCAGTGACTGAAAGACATCGAAATAGCAGTTTTGTCGGTGGATGAATAGAAGGCACTTTATAAAGAGCCACCAGGATCAGTGTGTTCCCCACGAATGCGGTGATGGAAAAAGCAAAATTTGGAGCTGAAAGAAATATAGGTATGCCTGGTGGTAATGAGCTTGTCTGGTTCACCATCATGTCTGGGTCGTCAAAGCTGTTCCCCTTCTTTTTTTCGCTAGGTCGCTAGGTCATTTCGCTAGGTCATGCGGTGAGAAAATTCCAGTTGACACCTTTTCACTGAGCTTATAGCATGAACAAACACTTACATTAATTAATTCGCATAATTATGTTTATCACGTACCTGCTTCGATTTCGTTAGTGTGACTGGTTGTAATTAACAATATTGGTTCCTGCGTCAGTGTGCGGATGTCGAGATACTAAGAGATTTTGCAAAGAAAACATATCAAAGGCCACGGCGAACACAAAAATCGGCCCAGTTTTTCATTTAGGTTTTTCATTTAGACTGGAAAATCGACCCTAAAAATCGTAATCTGTAAATTGGCCCCCACCGAAGAGTATGTGCGTGCGTGAATTAAAGGCACCTTTTTATTTTGGTTATTTTATGGGCTGATTGTGATAAGTTCGAAAACAGGTGTGGTGAGGAGTTATGTGACGCGGATTCGGGCAAAAATTCTTCTTTAAGGCTACTACTGTTATCGAACTTTATTCATTATTATATTTTGCTATAAATATAAGAGTTTAGCTCGGTGGGAAAATGTTTTGTAGGTCAGTTTGCCGGATATTTTTTTCCTTAAATCTCCCATGGTCACCACTGAAAAGGTGAATGGAATGGAAGTTTATTGTTAAGTCTACAAACTGAAGCTTCGCTTTTGGCTTGGTTAAATCCGTATATTATTATATGGATTTAATGTATTCATTGTAACAATAGAACCTGTTTATAGATTGAAGCATACGAAATAAACACTGTCGTCATTGATTAACTTTGACTGTTATTCTTGTAATCAGAGAAAAAAAATCTATAGAGCCTTGGTTATTGGACAAGGCCTATCACACTTTTGTGAGCCACTAAAAGAACTGCTTCAGAAAAGAAATGTTGCGGTAAGTTATATTAATGCGTGCGCCCTAGTGTTTGTTGGAAGACGATGGCTCTTGGTCGACTTTCATTAGGTTAAGATCGTCTGATGGGTTAGACGTTGAACTTAGGACGCGTCGAACCAATCAACTGAATCAGACCAACAAGAAATTTTAGCTGGCCAGCGGGTGTTTCTCCCGAACGAGGCTAAATATACATTATCGTCTGAAGCAGCCGAGACGTATTGAACGTCTGAAGATCGTCTCCGGGACCAACTTCGATCTTCACGTGCGACGAACTAAACTAACAAATTAATCATTTGTATGATGATGTATATTTATTTCGCACCATAGCCGACCTTTCCTTCCGATCTGTCAGCGGAAAAACAAGATTCCTTCGAAACATCAGGGGAGCAGTTGGTAAGCACATCCCTGTACTATTGACATCTAGTGAGGGGGCTAAATAAATGAGAATACAATTGAATACAATGACAATACAGTTATATTGTAGAAAGGCAACGCAGTGATTTCTTCACGTAGCTCAGATACATGAGGGACTTTAAGATCCAAAGACGCGAAGGCAACGAGAACGTCGCTTAAAAAGTGAATTTGCGTTCTTTCAGTCTTAATCGCAATTATTCCTACCCAATTACTTTGTCAAATGTAGGCGAACCCTCCTGGAGTTGAATTCCAAGGGACCATTTCCTAGTTCAGAAAGAGAAATAAAATTTCGTCGTTGCTTGTTTACATAATCCATGAAACGCGAAATTAGGCAATTTCACGTCGTAGTCGTGCAAAAACGGCAAAGAAATGTACTAATAAGCGTGATGCATGTGCAAAGTTATTGTTTTTCTTATAAAACCTATTATTTTTTTACGTTCTCGTTGCCGTCCGCGTCGTTGGATCTTAAAGTACCTATTGCTACGCGAAACATAATTGTAAATAAATTGTAAATATCTTATTATCCACTCCCCTCAGGGCTTTTCAGGGATAATTTACAACACTGGTTGGGGGACTTTGCCAGACTGCTTAAGGTGCAGTTTACAAGTAGTGAAGGAATGAGTAATGATGCCCCCATACATGAGTGTGAAAGTGAGATAGGCCACTACACCGGGCACTACGTACCCTACTCTTTACGAAGAGTGTGTGGGTTCTTTAACGTCCCACAGATTTAATACATGTGCAAGGGCTTGTGAGACGGGGCCTACGGTTTATCGTCCTTATCCGAGAAGACTAGAAAGTCTAGCCGTTTGCAGGTATTATTACAAAGGCAGCACTTTCTCCTCAGTTATTTAAAGACCCTGAGTGTTGGTCCGGCCGGGGTTTGAACCCGCGACCTCCCGCTCAGTAGACCGGCGCTCTCCCAACTGAGCTAACCAGGCGGCGGTGTGACAGTATGTCAATCGTCCCTCTGACCTCAAGGCAAAAAGAAAGACAGGAACAAAAAGGAAAACAAGAATTCATATGAACGTGGAATTAGTGGCACTGGAAAGATAATAATGATTCTTGAATTGTCTTTGCAGATATCCGAGGTTAGCCACGACAGTGTATCTGTTGTTTTTGCTCTCGATGATAAAACGTCCTCCACGGTAAGGTATCTTATGATACGTTTCTCATCTGTTTTTAAAAGGTTGAGTTTGATCGTCCGGGTGAACGTAGTCCTGAATAGGACTGTTGTTGTTGACAGTGACTGACGTTTCGACAACCTGTGCGGTAGTCATCTTCATAGTCAAAGTGAGTTGTGTCACGTCAGTTGATGGTATTATACTCTGGTTATTGACCTGATTGGTCAATTATGTCGCGATGTTATTGGTCGTCTGTCAGTTAAGCCGTGATGTTATTGGCTATGAAGACTCGTAATCAGTGATTGGTGCGTTTCGATCCGTCTATTGTCACAGTTAAACAGTCGTCTATTGTTAGTCAAATTGTCAGTTCTCCAGTTGTTCTCTCGTAGTTAGTTTTCCTTGATCTCGTCAATAAGTCGTTTGTACGGCGCTGGTAACTGTTGGCAACGATTCAGTGGCGTTTGTTCTAAGTTAGTAAACCAGCTTTCTAAAGTAAGACGTTGATAGCAGTCTGTAGAATACGTTATACATCGATCTCAAAAAGGCTTTTGATACTGTTAACCATGAAATTTTGTTAGCTAAACTTGAAAATTATGGTATTAGAGGTGTAATCAACTCCTGGTTCAGATCATACCTGACTGATCGAAAGCAAACTACGGAAGTTAATAATGTTGTGTCTGAGGCTGAAACGACCTTGTGCGGCGTGCCACAAGGCTCAGTCCTCGGACCACTCTTATTCCTACTGTACATCAATGATATTTACAAGTCCTCTTCGTTATTTGCCTTTTATCTATTTGCTGACGATACTAGTATAATACTTGCAAATAACAACCTAAAGGAACTCGAAACACTTGTTAATCGCGAGCTTGGCAACGTCAACGAATGGCTAAAGGCCAACAAACTGTCCTTGAACATAAAAAAATCAAATTTTGTAATCTTTCGTCCCCGGCAAAAGAATATGCCCTTCATACCTAGGATTAGAATTTTTGACTCCGTGACTAACACCTACGCAAATCTTGAAATGAAAGATTATGTAAAATATCTTGGCTTAATGATTGATTCAAATCTTTCATGGAAATACCACATCGAATCTATCTGTCACAAAATCAGCAAGTCGATAGGAATTATAGCTAAAATTCGACATTATGTCCCGCGTCGTGTTTTACTTTCAGTTTACAACTCATTAATTGTCCCTTACTTGACTTATGGTATTTGTGGTTGGGGAAATTGTGCCTTGACATTTCAAAGAAAGATCGTAACTCTACAAAAACGGGCCTTACGTCTCATTTACTTCAGTAAGTCTAAGGAACACGCCGTACCCTTCTTTCTCAAATCAAATTGCCTTCCCCTGCCTAGCATATTTTTCAGAGATTGTAGCTATTTATTGTATGATATCAACAGACAGACAGCACCAGTTAGTATTCTCAATCAGTTCGTTAAAACAAGTCAGATTCATAACTACAGAACAAGATCTGTCTCTAGCGACTCG
Source organism: Porites cylindrica (assembly GCA_964035525.1). Lineage (NCBI taxonomy): Eukaryota > Metazoa > Cnidaria > Anthozoa > Scleractinia > Poritidae > Porites > Porites cylindrica. Next base: position 26,590,883 of record OZ037777.1, on the reverse strand, counting down.
TTTTATGTTAAGTTCTCTAGAACCGATAAAATGTATGCCTTTTTCACGAGAATCGGAGCCCAAATTTGGAACTCTATTCCGTATTCGATTAAAATACTTAAACGTTAGTCCTTTCGTAAAAAAATAAAGGAATTATTACAAAATTTTTTGCCGTCAGAAGATGATTATGTCGAAGTCTCCCGTCTTATTAAGTTATTTAATACTTTAGGTTAGCCTCTCTTCGTAATCGTTATGTACATGAGTAGTGAGTATGGCCCCTTTAGGGACTGACCAATCAGAGCGCAGCAAAATTTCTCTCGACCAATCAGAATCGCGCATTTAGCCCATGTGACTTATTGACGTCACAAATGCCCATATATGGGCATGGTTTGACACGTGACCCCATGGAATAAAGAACACACGCACACAAGAGTTGAATCCACATTGTTTACATAGTTTTGTTGAGAGAAGAGCCTGATAGTTGGACGCATGCGCAGTTAGGGCCCAAGCGTTTACCCTGCGCAGTCACGTGAATGGGATCGTAGGCACATGCGCAGACCGCCAGACGACTCCCCAGGTCCCCCGCATTCCTGTGAGCCCATTTCCGCGTAGACCTGCTGCGCATGCGCAAACCACGAAAAGTAGTCCCAGACCCCTCGCATCCCAAAAGTCAAGAAAAACACACTCTATGGAGGTCAACATCCACTTTTTTAATTAACACATCGCGAGAAGAGCCTAGATGACAAGCGGGACGTGTGTGACGCCCAAATGACGTCACGCCCTTGATATTAATGAATGAACAAAATAAATGGTGTTTGCCTCTTGGAAGAAAAAGTCATGAGCGCTGGATGAGGCCATGGAATATAGTGATTGTAACCTGTGAATGACCATGGTTTGATTAAAGGGAAATTTAATGCAGCCAAGGTGTCTGAAACGAATCAGAAGGAGGGGTGGTTAGATCCAAGAAGCAAACTGAATGAGAAACAGTCGACCATTGGCACGCACGAGGCGGTGGTTTATGGTCCAATGATTGACTGGAAGATAAAAAAACAGGCCTTGATTACAAACGGGACGTGTGTGACGCCCTAGTGGTGTCACGCCCTTGAAATGTTTGTTTACAATAATACTCTATTAAAATCCAGTCTTGATTATAGTCAAAATGGTCTAGGATCCATTGACATTCTAATAAAAAATCAATATCTTAGTTTGAGCATCCAGGAACCAATGACATACTAATGAAAAAAAATCAACGTTTGAGTTTGAACAAATAAAGTAAGCTGGACCATCCTTGATAATTGACAATACAAAGTTTATGAGGGATGGGCCAGCTTCGAAAAATCATGACATCTTGTAGGATCCAATGAGAATCTAATGAAAAAAATAAGAATGAACATCCAGTAGGGGTGGCGCCACCATGCAGACCTCCCCCTACCGGGTGTTCAGAATTCCCATCCTGTGCTTTCTAAAATATGACATCCCCAACAGGGTTCACGGAGGGTGTTCACATGACGTGAATACGTCCAACATCGATTGCAAACAAAATATAGCTGCTTCATCAGATAACTGTGCGTGTATCTGGTGTGGTTGGTGATTATCTGGGAAGTGGCTGAAAAAGGCAAGGGATATAAATTGCTCGTATGACAAAACGAGTATCTGAAACGAAAAAACAGGTTTTTCAAAAACGGGGTGGATAGCCCATGCCTTGCAACATCTCACACCAATAACAGGGCACGTGTAAATCTTGTACGCGACGAAAATTCAAAAAGCAACGACAACAAAGTAATTTGATGGGTCTTGGATATGGTGGAAGAGGGACCCCTGGTCCAGTGTACCACTGCACGATACTACCACAAAAACACCAGGCCGCGGAAGTGCCATGAACCCTGTGGGTGCTGAGAATAGCATGCGAATCTAGGAAAAAAATTAATAATAATACTCTGTCTTCATGAGTAAGAAAGCAGTACGGTCTCGGAACCAGCGGCTGTTGTTGAGGTGAGTACGCGTATCTAAAAAGCAGTATTATTGCAGAATTGATTGAATTGTCGAATACAATGAATATGGCATCGATGTTGCAAGGGAAGGATCCACCCCCATTGGTCAATGACGGAAATCACATCTGAAACGTTTCATGAAGACTGATTATACATTTGACGGTACTATAATGACATCTTAATTGAACGGGACGTATCCAACCTCCATATTGGTTTAACGTATAATGAAAGCCTACAAAGAGGTGGAAAGTGGACGAATCAGGATGCGAAAAAATTGGGAATGCACACTCGGAATCCATTGCAAGTGATGACGTAACAGGCAATGTGTGCCTGTGAAAAAATTAACTAAAATTAATCATCTAAAAACCCAAGGGCCGCCAAATCCGGTTCACCCACAGGACCATGCTCCCGTAAAAACGAATTGATGCGAAAAGTCATCCGTAAGGGAAAATCGTCCCAGTCCCGATGGTTGGGGTCTCCATCCTGCACATATTGCACAATCTCATCTTCGGTGAGGGACCCCACCCTGAGGCCTGCAATCAGGTCATCTAAGCGAAACCCATCCATCATCCGTTCGCAATGGTTACAGACTCCGCCAGGGGTGGGATGAGCCACCCATTGATAAATATGACAAACAGGCTGATTCTCCACATAGTCCCATGAATCTAACAAATAAAAATTAACACGAACAGTTTGGAACCCAGAATCGTGCGGCCCAATTGAGTCTGGCACGTCGAGGGCAAAGACATAGGTGGACAGGCCACAGCACGGAACGTAAAAAATCGAATCCCTTGAATACCTCTATAAAAAATCAAAAAAAAGGTATAAGGAAAAGGGACCCACACCCAAAAAAAAAAAAATGAAAGTCATGAAACTCACCAGCCATGCGGCGTCGATGGACCTCATGGTCGAGTTTCCTGGCGATCGGGTGGTCCCACGGCAGCGTTCTGGACCACGCTCGTAACTCTTCATGGGTACATCTGCGGAATAGGGCGCGCAGGATGTCCTGTTTCATCGGCAGGTGCCACAGGGTCTTCAACGTTTCGAATAACATGGCGATCGGCATAGAGAACAACACCATCGACTGCAAAGAGCTCACCATCTTGAAACAGTAACACTGATCAAACTGGAATGAGCTCACACTAGGTGCGCAACGGGATTTAGAGACTCCATGAGAGGAGCTGATTGGTGGAGAGACATCACGTGGGGGAGTTTGACCACGAGAGGAGATTCTAGGGGGTACCCCCCATGGGTACACTTTTTTGGGTGGGACCCCAAGTCCTGGCGCGAGTGGGTGATTGGCTCAAGGAACAGATAACAAAGGTAGACCAGAGCGGAGAGGTCCCATTCCATGCTTAGCACTGTCATCATGGACTGCCGAGGGTTGGTGGATCCTAAGAATAAACCGTTTGGTCGCGTCTTGCCTCTGGAAATCCAGATCAAGATTGTGTTTTGGGTGGAGTGTTTCTACACCATGGACAAGAGAAAGAAGGTGGTGCGAGAGATCAAAGGGTTGCCCCAATGCTCCCTAACAAGTTTTCCCAGAACCCTGGGCGAGGATCAAGCGTGGAACCAAGTGATCGTACGATTACATGCCCCTCGGACCATTGCCTGTCATCATTGTCATCGTGTGCTGGATCACCGGTTATCCGTGAGTGATTTTTTAAGCCACATTCTTCTTCTCATGACCTTGACGCTGAGTTTACTTTTTTCTGTTTTTCAGATTGGCATGATGGCGGAAATGGCGCGTCCCCGACCGAACCTGGACAAATTGATGAATGAGGGGATTGCCTTTGTCATTGACCAGTTTCAGCATCGGGCCCGGGATTGTCCCTTGGGTCAACGCCCTGTTATGATTGGCCGGAGAAAACTCTCGTACAATACCGTGGATAAAGTCATGAAGAGACTTGATTTGATACACAATGTCATGAAAGCCATGGACTTTATTGTCATTGATGTACAATAAAATAATAAGTGATTTGATCTATAGAGCAGTGTTTCTTATTATTTGCGTTGGAATAAAGCTTCCAGGGTGGGATAGAGGACTGGATCTTCTTCTCGGGTGCCGACAATAGCGGTCTTGTCTTGGAGGGTGGGTAAGGCGATTTGGGTCTCGGTCATGCCGTCACAGGGTAGATATTGTTGGGTATCGGGATTCCACCAACACCATTGTTCCTTGTCCACATCAAATACATAGAGGGGTTTGCCTAAAAGCTGGGCCATCACCACACTCCATCCTGTGCCACCTAACAAATGCTTGCCTAATTCGTCAAAATGACCCAAGGCGAGGACGAGGGACGCCGGGTGGATCACGTGATAATTGCGTTGAATATACTGGAGGCTGATGGGATGATGGATTTGTCGACCCAATCGAAATGCCACCTGGGTGACCATCGAGGTGGCAGCATCCAACTCGGCCTGGGTCAAGGGCGTGAGGGACTTGGATCGAGGGTGACAGGGTGGGATAAAGACCACACAGGTATGACCATACAAGTGACATAATCGCTCTGCATGCGTGTCCACCCCTTTAGCACCGCCTGTGTAAATGAGCATGTTCTGAAAAAAAATGAAAAAAATCAGCGTTTATCATGAGGGATGGGAGTCCAAGCCCACATGGTATGCGGTTCATCATCGGCGTACATCAGGGGCACATCCCATTCCCGTTGGGTCACGGTTTGTTCAAAGACATGTAAGACGCTTCGACAATCACTGCAATTATCCGGGATCCAATCCAGTCCTTGACCGTTGGCAAACGCCTGATCTTTGGCCTCGGTACAATAGTTGCATAAAAGATAGTCTAATAATCGATCACACCGTTTTTGCCACAGCACACGTTGGGCGTTGACTTGCGAGAGGGTGGGTAGAACATGGGTCTGGCGACGTAACCATCCACTCATTTGACAGACCCGCACGTGGGCGCAATGATCGTGCCAGACCCCACTCCCTCGTGCCCTGTGGGAATGATTCATGCACCAATTGCGTCCATGATCGTTATGAGCCATGACATTGGCGGTGGCAATAGGGAGATTGGCCAAGTCCGGGCAACCCTGCCCTTCCAGGACCACGAGGGGGTAGGCAAACCGGGGTTCATGGAACAGTCGGTACAGTCCATTGAGCGTGAACACTCCTATTCGTCCCCGCTGGGAGGTGAGATGCTGTTGACACCAACGGGTGATATCGTCTCGCATTTGATCGTAGGGATGAAAGTCTTGACGATTGTGATTCGACAAAAAGGGTTCAAAGGGCAAGCCATGCACCGTCTGGGTTTGACGATCGACGCGCGTTTGGGCTTCCTCGGATAATTGATGGTACGACACGCCTGGGGGTAACAAGTATTTGAACAATCCATGATGATGCCCCGTCCAATCGCAAAAAGCCAGTTCTCGAATAATATACTCGTCGCGGGAGAGGGCAAACCCCTGACTGAACACCAAGAGACCCACTTCATGGAGCGCCATGCTTACCGTTTCAATGGGACTGCAACGAATGAGAGGGGTCGTTGACCCATCGCTGGTTTTATAGCCACTGGGATAGTCGCTGATTGGTGAACCCACGGATCACACCACTCTCACGAGAGTACAAGTGGAGTTCGGATTGGTGGAAAAAAGATCGTATGAGCATCACGAGTGGCATCACGAGAGGTAGGCGGAGGGGCTATAAAAGGCAGGCAAGACGTTCACCCAGAGTCAGTTCAGTCGAGGGATGGATCGTCAAGCCACTCAACCTGCGGCGGTGCCTTCGGGACGCAAACGACGTCGAGTGAGTAGTAAAAAACCCAAGGAAGAAGCGCCAGCCCTAGACCTGAAAACCGCTCGTGAACTAGAGATGAAAGCCACCCGTGATCTGGAGATGACTCAGATCGGTTTGTCCCGACCTGAAGCCGAAGCCCTAGAGAAGGAAGTCCTTCAAGACCCGTCCAGTGAACTCTCGGTGGCTCTGAAGGCCCTCTCCCGAGCTGAACTCCTAGATAGGAAAGCCACTCAACCCCCGACTAGTCAACTCATGGTGGCCATGAAGGCTCTGCCCCGAGCGGAAGATCCACCCCCTACACCCTCTCCCACTGACCAATCCGTGAACGAGCTGATGGAAGGCACCCTGAAAGATTTTAAAGAAGAATGTGTGGAGGAAGGGACGTTTCGGTCGGATCCAGCGACGGAAGTGGGGGAATGGGACATCCAGGACTTGGACCAGATGGACACCCAGTTTAACCAGCTCCTGTATGAAGCATGCCCGTTTCATCCCCATCGATTTCTTGAATGCGTCAACCCCCAATCCAATTTTGGTCCCTTGAGGTTCAAGTGTCCCTAAGAAGGGTGTCCGGTCTATTTGTTTGAAGACACGCGGGAGGTGATGATGGAGAAAATGAAAGAAGACAAGCATCCTCAAGTCCATGCCCGAGTGAAACGCGGAGAACTCAAATGCCGCTGTGGGTTTGTCCCCAAGATGAAATTGAGTCGCACGGCCAAAAATTACAACAAAGTGTTTTTCAGTTGTGGGAGCTTTCTCACCCATGCCAAACCCTGTGGCTACTTTCAATGGCTCCATGGTCCCCTGTGGTGTCCCCGAGAGCAAGCGCAACCGACTCTGAGACGATGGGTCAAGGATTGTCCTGTCCCTCTTCTGAAAGGAAAAGACCCCGAGAAGGAGAGACCCTGGGGAATGCACCATACAGAGATGCGCTTTGTAGAGAGACCGGACCCGGCAATGGAAAAGATGAGACGTGATCCGTGGATGAAACAGTTCAGCGACTCTGTCCAAGCCCAGGAGCGAGAGTTTGAGAGAAGGCGCCATTTGCATAAGAACTTTGGGAGCTCGTGTTTGTTTTGAAAAATTCATGTAGGTGAAAAAAAACTATTAAAGACAGAAATTGGCTCGAATCGTGTGTCAGTGTCTTGATGTCGTTGCCACGCGCTTACGAAGATCCCCAAGAACCTGGGGCCTTGGGTGGGGTCCAACCCTTTGCCCAAGCCCATAAATTGAAAACCCCGCAAGCGCAACAGATTCTTCAATCCGTGTTGAGCTATACGCTCCACAAACCCCGACGGACACGGTTTCCCACTACGCCCACGTTGGTCTTTGGCCGAGACGAACAATGGCAGATGGATTTAGTGGATATGCAAAAACTCAGTCGGTGGAACAAAGGCAACAAATATTTGTTAACGGTCATCGACGTCCTGTCCAAGTATGCCTGGGCCGTGCCCATCAAATCGAAGAGTGCCACCGAAATGATCCGAGGGTTGGAAGCGATACGCCGACAAGCCTCGCCGCGACGACCCCTCCGCGTGCAGACGGATCAAGGCCAAGAATTTTTGAATCGAAAGGTCCAAGCCTGGTTCAAGAAACACGATTGGCATCATTTTTTCACGTATGGGGATAGCAAGGCCTCGGTGGTGGAACGATGGCATCGCACCTTGAAACAACGCATGTACCGGTATTTTACCGCCCACAATACGTTACGGTACGTGGATGTGTTACAACCCTTGATCTATACCTACAATCACGCCTATCATCGCAGTATTGGTTTAGCGCCGCATCAAGTTACCTTTAGAAACGAGTCCGAGGTATGGGATCGACTCTATGGATCACGGTTGAAGCAAAAGATCCCCCCACCCAAATGTCGCGTGGGTGATCGGGTGCGTCTCAACAAGAAACATCGTCCCTTCAAAAAAGGGTATTTGCCGGGCTGGACGGAAGAAGTGTTTGTGGTCACGCACGTCCGTCGTCATCCCGTCGTCACCTATCGACTCAGTGAATGGGACGGGACACCTATAAAAGGCACGTTTTACGAACCCGATGTCCAAAAAGTCCAAGTGTCGGACGACTCGTTATTTCGAGTCGAAAAAGTCTTGAAACGGAAAGGACGTCAGGTCTTGGTCCGGTGGAAAGGGTGGCCGGCCAAGTACGATAGTTGGATTCCTGCGCAACATGGTCCGCGTCAAAATAACGCCTCGAAAAAGAAAAAAGCGGGTGCGGTTTCTCGATGAAGTCCAGGCGGATTCCAGCCGACCGCGGGCCAGTTACACGCCACCCCCTACCACGGACGCGGATGTACTAAAATTCATCCAGAAAAAAGCCGCTGAACAACGGCAAACCCAACCGTGGTGGGAAAAGTTGGCCAGTCCCACCAAGCAGCAATGGGCCTACGCCAATGCCTACCATCGAGCTGAGGAGTATGCCAAGAAACGAGGAGCTCTACGATCCCCACCCAAGAAAAAACAACAACAACGCCGACGCGCTGGTCGTCATCCACCCATGCGCAAGAAGAAACCCCCTAAACAAAAGACCTGCATGACCTTGATGGAACTGGCCCGGGCCTTTCCCAACATTGCCCAGCAAGTGTGTTTTCATCCCAAACAATCGACCTTCAATTCGTTGGTGGGACGCGTCCCTCGCAGTAAACAGAAAGTGGACCAGTGGCTATAAAAGGGCCCTGCACCCTCTTAGACGCGCCTCTTCATCATCATGAGTGAGATTAAACGCCTGACGCTCATCAGCGATCCAACCGACGAGTTTCCCAACAATGCCAACAACAGTTTCAAGGTAGGTCTGCCCGAACGCCTTAGCTTACCGGGCGAGGGTTGGCACGCGTCCCTATTGTCCCTGACTGTGCCGGATCAAGGTCAGAGCAATGCCATCATTGCGGGGGATCCGCATACCAAAGTGGTCCGATACACCTATCCGCAAATGACCCGCAAATGGACAGACACGGGCGACCCCTCGACCTCAGGGTATTTGAGTGTAGAGGTCCCAAAAGTGACCGGCATGGTCGAATTGGAAGATGTGATGAATGCAAGTCAACTCGTGACGACAGGGAGTCAGTTTTGGAAACGCGTGATGCAAACGATGCATAACTTTATCATGTTCACTGCGATGAAAGATCAATGGGGTGCACTAATCAGAGAAGCAGACCGAAAACCGATTGTGTTTCTCAAAAAACATGGCCTGCCTCAATTGAGTTGGAATGGGGAGTCCCTGGTGATTCAAGCGATTGCCAAAGAAGAATTGCTTAACATGGCCCAAGAAAGCATGGTGGAGTTTTACATCAACGTGGACATTGCGCTCAAGTTTGGCTTGGTGCGCAGAAAGACAGGCAAAACTGGGTACGCCACGTCTGATTTTGTGCTGGGTCCCAATCTGCAATATTCTCTACCCACCAAGACCTATGATGAGACCACGGGCCCCGTCGGTAGTCGATATCGTAACTATTACAATTGGGAAGGAGAGGTGTACGAAGGGGTCAACTTCACCAGCCGAGCCTTTTCGATCGTGACAGCCGACAATGTCAAGTGGGTGAGATTGTTCCCGGCGTTTGAATGGCGGTTGAACAACCTGGATGCCTCGTTTGAAAAGATCGTGGGGACTCGCAAACGCACCGTCATGGTCTATTCGGATCTAGTCGAATCCACCGTGGTGGGCAGTGGCAAGTATCCCCTGTTACGGGAAGTGCAATTGTTGAGAACGGGGGATGGGGAAAGCACGGCAGAACCCTTGCACCACCAATGGATCAAACTACGAGGCCAACAATTGGATATCTTGGAAGTGGAAATTGCCAGTACCGCTGGACCCCTGGCCATCTTACCCCCGGGCAAAACCCTGGTGACCATTGGTCTCAAACAACTATAAAAAGCCAACCACACCCGTTCAAGGGCCAAAAAAACACTTGACTCAAGATGCGCGGAGGCAGTTTAACGCGGTACCACACGCCCGTGCTCACCCAGCAAAAGGGCAAAGGCTTGGCGGAAGACTTGATCAAACTCGCGGGCCCTCTGGTCGTGCAACAAGCTCAAGCGGGACTGCGAGATATTCAACGAGGCAAGAGTGTCGCGGACACGTGGGCCGATCGAAGTGCCCAACTCAGCCGCGGGTTGAAACGCAAAAGCCCCCGCCATGGCGTGGACCACGGGCAAACACAAGGTCAAATGGTCCGCCCAAAATACCTATAAAAGAGCTACGCAACGCGTACGGGATATCTTTGGACTGTAAAAAATGGTACGTGTAGGAGGTTTTCTCAAATCGCAAAATCGCATTCGACGGCAACGTGCCCGTGGACGGTTCATTTCGCCGTATCAAGTGGGGGGCACGATCTTTGGCAAGTCGACCATGGCGCGTTATCCGCTGATGTACACGTCCTCCCGCCTGTTGGATCAACACCTACAGCGCAAGATGAAAGGGGGCACGATTTTTAGCGAGTCCACTCGCAGGCGGAACAATCCTTTCGGATTCCCATCGATGTCGACCCGGATCAACCCCGAACCCTGGAGGGTGAAGCAGGCCCTGCGCCGCATGAAAGGAGGGGATCTCAGAAAAGTATTGTGGGCCAACCAAGCCAAAGCCAGGAAGCAGAGAGGGGGCAATATCTTCAGCAAGTTGAAAAAACGCATCCAAATCGATTTTCCTCACCGCCCCTTTCCCGCCGCGCATCCCATCCATGATTGGTACAGACTACGAAAGGGTATAAAAAGAGGACGCCGTTGAACCATGTGAACAGACCGCAACATGTCGCTCAGTCTATTTGACGTGCCCGATGTGGATTATCGGTACGAAGCCTCTCGGGAGGTGGAGTTTCAACCCGCCTTGACAGGCATTCAACCCATCACCTTCTCCATTCCAGGCTCCGACGATTATTACGATACCAACTCTCTCCGATTCAAAGTCAAAGTACGCCTGACTGATCCAGCGGATGGGTACAATGGGTTGGTGGCCAATTTGGCCAACTCCGATGCCAACAATTCCAGAAACACCTACTGCGTCAACAATTTTGGTCACTCCATCTTTCGAGATATCACCATGAGCATGAATGGCGTCCTCAAGACAGAACAGAGCAACACCTACCATTACAGAGCCTACGTAGAAACCCTGCTGAATTACAACCGAGACGAAGGAGCCACCAAGCTAGCCCCACAAGGATGGGTCAATCAGCTGAATGTGATTCCAGTCATGGGAGCCACAGGAGCCAATTCGGATACCCCCACTGGCGCTGATTGGAGTGGGAATACAGAATTGCGAGCCCTGACCAGCCGGTTGCTAGGTCAAAATTGGCACACCTTTATCGTTCGTCCCCATTTGCCACCCCTCAAGACAGGCAAATTGTTGGTCCCCAATGTCCAGATGGACTTTGAACTCTTCCTCAACCCCAACACTGTCTACCTGATGGGTACCCCTAACAAAGGCACCTTGAACGACAAGAAATTTCCAGCCATCCACAATGATGACATCAAAGTCACCTTGCTGATGAGAAAAGTGACCCTGAATGCCAGCGTCTATGTCAGACTGCAGAAAGAAAGACAGCTGGGCAAACAGATTGCCCGCTACCCCGTCGTACGAAGTGAAATTCGCACGTTTTCCTTCGATGGACGCACTACCCAGTGGGAACAAGACAATGTGTTTGTGGGTCGATTTCCTGATCGAGTGATTGTCGGGTTATTGCATTCCAACACCTTCAATGGAGACCTCACAAGATACCCTTTTGCCTTTCAAAAGTTTGGGATCACCCAAGTACGACAGACCTTGAATGGAGAAGAATACCCTTACAGAACCTTGCAATTGACTGGAGACCAAGCCTATGAAGATCTACTGGGCTACGATCGATTTCTACAAGCCATGGGTACCTACAATGAAGATAAGATCCCCATGCTGCTGCCTGGTGATTGGGGACAAGGCAAGAACTGCACGTTGTTCATGTTCAACAATGTGCCCAGTGGAAAAGTAGATGACCCCCAGTATCGCAACCCCCGTCAATCGGGCAATGTGCGACTGGTGATTGATTTTGCCGCTGCAGTCAATCACAACATCACTGTATTGGTGTGGAGCGAGTATGAAAACATGTATGAAATCAATCATCTGGGAGGTATAAAGTACAACATCAACGGATGAGATTGCCTCAGAAGTCAAAAGACATCGGTCATGGAGTTTGTGGCGCTCAGTGATACTGTGTTGCGTACCCTGGCCCTGGAGGACCCCGAATTACGACGCGTGTTTCATGGGGTGTACCCAGCCGACCAACTCCCCCGATCCCCTGCCATGAGTGTCCGTCAAGCCTACATTGTCAACACGGATCCAGCGGGAGAACCGGGACAGCATTGGTTGGCTCTGTGGACGGAAAAGAACCAGTGCGAGATCTTTGACAGTTATGGGCTACCCCTGCACGTGTACACCAACCCGGAGTTGCACCAATGGTGGGGTCGATGGAAGTACCTGACGCGCAGTGACCAGACCCTGCAAGCCCTGGATAGTCAAACCTGTGGCCATTATGCTTTATTTTTCTTGAAAGCCCGTGCGCAAGGACGGTCGTATCAAGAATTTTTAAGTCAATGGAGTTGCGACAATTTAGTGTTGAATGATCAAAAAGTGGCCGAGCAGTTGAAACGGGTGATTAAACAGGAATTACAAGATGAAGTGGATGCCCGCCGACCTGAAGGGGGGCAAAAGAATGTGAGCCGCCAGGCCTTTATCACTTGTAATCATTGTGAGTGTTGACATTAAAAAACCCATAAAACGAGGCGTGTGGTCAAAGAGTGGTCATTGTCTTTCATCATCATGATTACGCGAGCCGATGTCCAGCGTGTGGTAGATGCGTTCATTCTCGAAGAAACCTTATACTGGTGGGAACACCCGATCGAGCGGGTCAACACGGTCCAAGGCATCGATGCCTGGGATGGGTATCATTGGTTAGTGGCTCGACAATTGGCGCAAGACCAAGATTGGGTCTCCCTCAAGCATTACATGGACAGCATCGGTGAAACGTATTTAAGAGAAACCATGGAACGTTTGATTCAGTCCGAGTCCCCCCGCTTATACCGCGAATATTGGACGGCATGCCCGGACGACGACGACAGCGCGCCTCCACCCGACGACCCCGCTTTCGCCAAAATGGGCGAGGTATCATGAGCGTATTGGCCAAAGCCTATAAAATTGGCGACAAATTGGGACGCGACAAACGGTATAAACGCATGGGCGCTAAAGGGGCTACCGGTCATTATCGACGTCACCCTCGACCGTGGGAATCATGATCCGACAACCCAGCAGTGTGATCATCGCGGGCCCGTCGGGCAGTGGCAAGAGCGAATTGGTGGAACAATGGTTACGGTACCTGAACGTCTTTCAAGTCAAACCCCGCAAGATTGTGTATGCCTATGATCGTTGGCAACCCCGATTCGATCGCATGCAAAAAAAGGATGGGATTCAGTTTCATCGCGGGTTACCAGACCCCCGTCATTTGACGCAATGGTTTGGTCGGACGCGCGGCGGGGTGTTGGTCTTGGACGACCTGATGGAAGAAGGGGGACAAGACAAGCGCGTGTTGGATTTGTTCACCAAAGATTCGCATCATCGTAACATCACGGTGCTGTATTTGACGCAAGATTTATTCCCGCCTGGCAAATTTTCCAAGACCATCAATCGCAACGCGCATTACATTGTGGCGTTCAAAAACCCCCGGGATCAAACAGGCATACGGACGATTTTATTACAAGCCTTTCCGGATCGGTGGCGTCAAGTCTTGCGCCTATTTAAACGCATCACCTCCCGTCCCTTTGGCTATTTGATGTTGGATGTACATCCGGCGTCGGATGATCGCTACCGACTGTGGAGTCATTTAACGCCTCGAGAAGGCAAGGCGCAAGTCCATACCTTGCGTACGGATGTCCCTGCCGTTCGAAAACGAACTGCAACGAGAACTCGCCAGGGTCCGTCGACAAAGAGAAGGCGGACAACATACTGAGTTAGCCACTCGCATGGACACACCGACCCTCTCGCCGGCGGGGGTAGGCACTCCGTCCTCCCCTTCGGTCCTCCGAGATCTCAGCAGCATGACGGACATGGTGACCGAATTGTCTCGACCCGTGGATCGTGCCCAATTGGAGCAAGACATTGACGATTTCAATTTGACCTACCCGGTCAATGTAGACGATGCCTTGAATGCGTTCACGCTCCCGCCCGTGGCAGGTACTGGCACCGCCCCCATTACCACCACCACCACGGCACCGCCACCACCCACCATCACCACCGCCCCCATCACCACCACGGTCACTCAAACCCGTCCCACCACGTCCACCCGAACACGCCCCACCACCACCACCACCACCAGTCGGCCACGACCCGTCACGTCCACTCGAACACGCCCTGCCACCACGGCCACGACCACCACCGCACCTTCCCGCCCCTCCACCAGCCGCCGCAGTGCCGGGGCAGGGACCAGGACCACGACCTCGACAGTGACCACTCCCACTGGACGTCCTACCATTGCTGCCAAACAACCACGACGGCGTCCCCGGGTGCCCTCCCCACCGTCCCCCGATTCGTCCCCTCCGTCCGATGACGAGGATGGCGATGATGACGATGACGATCGACGGCGAGGATTAAGGCGACGGTTGGATTTGCTCAATGAAGATGCTCAAGAACGGGCTCGAGGTAGACGGATTCGCAACATCACGCACACCAATACAGTCACCACCGTCTACGAAGAGGGTGGTCGTCCCTCGGTGCGCCGCACGTCCACCCGCACGTCCAGTCCAAGTCCACCCAGACCACCACGCCGAGGACGGGGCCGTGGCCGAGCCCGTGGACGGGGCCGAGCCCGTGGACGAGGTCGTAGTATATAAAAACAGGGACCTTTCTTCCACTGTCCCAGTACTATGTGTGGCCGTTGTCGACACGCTATGGGACGCAAACGCCAACGCAAGACGACACGACGTCGACCGCCCGCCAAACGATCACGACGCCATGGTCAAGTGGGGGGTGTCGCGGTCAGCCTGCCTATGGGGATTCTCAAAGCTGGTTATGGGATCACCAAAGCCATCGGGGATCATCAAACCAAGCGTGCCATCGCCATTGGTGAAAAACGTCGACGGGAAGTGGCCTCCGGCAAGCGGAAAAAATATGCGGGGGAATCCTTTAATTGTTCCATCATGTAAAAAACTATAAAAGACCAAAGGTGCGTCCTCCATCGAACAGATCATTATCATGCATTGTGGTCCACGACGACGAAAAAGACGCCGAAAACAACAAGGGGGCATTCTCCCGCTTCTCATCCCCGCGGCGGTTGCTGCAGCCGTCCTCATGAAGCGCAAGAAAAAAAAAAAAGTGGGTAAGATCAGTGCAGCGCAAATGGCGGCCAATCAACGACGGGTCCAACGGGTGTTCGCTCGAATGCCGGGTTGGGGTGGGTTCAAAACGCTAAAAAGACTATAAAAGAAACGCCTGTTGGATACAAGACTCTCATTGAAGATGGTCCGTGGACCTAACGGACGCCGACATCGTTATGTCCCTCGAATACGACGCCGGCGACGTGGCTACCAACGCGGCGCTAGGCTACCGCTTTTGGCAATGGCTCTCTCACCTTTGTGGCTCAGGAAATACAAACCCAGAGTCCGCCTTCGACGTCCGGACTAACCCTAAACGCAAAGCCGTCACGTTTGCTTTGGATTGGGACGACCAGTATGAAGCCGCCTTGTGTTCACGGTGTCGAGATCACATGCAACGGCATTATCATGGCGAATTGTGTGGTCGGTGTGGCGCCATTTTTACCATAAATAGACCTTGGTCCTTGCCTGAACTCAAGATTCATCATGGGGTGGCGCATGGAACGTCAAGCCCCGTTCTTAAAAAGTGTCTTACAAGAAGCCAATCAACACAAACGCCAAGAATTGTTGCGGATGGCGAATGCGGATCAGATCAATGCCATCAGTGAATTGGTGATGAACACTCTCCGTGGCACGGTACCCCGTTCTCGACAGACCATCACATTGCTCAAACCTCATGCCCAGAGTTTACGCGCTATGGCCAAACCCGCCCATTCTGTCAAACGACGACGCGCCATCATGATGGCTCAAAAAGGGGGTGCCCTCTGGCCGGAACTCTACCGATGTCATAAACGTTGCATGCGCTAGACCCGACCCTTCAGTTGCACCATGGAACCCGAGATGGTGAGCACCACGGTGGACAACGCCCCGGCATTTTTACAATTACGAGACCAGTACAAACAAGAATTGGTGGAAGATACCCGTTTGACTAAAGCGGCCGATTTAGCGGCCAAACAACATGTGCTGTTGACCAGCGATGCCCCCGATGCATGGAAACGGCCTCAACTCAAAGCCGTGAGCCGTCAATTACGCCATTGGACCAAAAAAGTGCGCCAACCGTTTGGAGCCGCCGCTGGAGGTGTGAGTGCCGCAGGGGCCACGACCCCGGGTGATGATGATTTTGAGGCGGGCCCGATGCAAGCCTGGTTCACGCAATTGGTCAAGGCCACCCAGGGTATAAAACAAGGCACCCCGACTCGTGGACCCAGAAAACCACCTGTCCCGCCTAAACCGAAGATCACCCCCAGTGCCAAAAAGAAACTCAAGTTCACGACCCCGTTGAGTAGCGAAGAATTGGCGCACGAGTTGCCCTTTTCAGACAAGATCGGTACAGAACCGTGGGATACCCCCCAAGAACGTGCGGACACCATCAAGAGAAAAGTCACACGTGATATTCGCAAAAGAACCACGGACGCTGCCAAAAAGAAAGCCGCAAGTATCGCCAAAAAGAAAGCTGCTGGTTGGGCCAAGAAAGCCTTGGATTGGAAAACGTGGAAAACCCCGTGAAATGGGACGGAAACGCCGTGCTCCACCCCGTTCCCGAGCGAGGCGGCGACGACGCTCGCAACGTGACGGCAAGTTATTTGATGTACAAAACCTTCTCAACAAGACCGGCATTGAATTTCATTGGCCCGGTTATCAGTACATGGGCCCTGGTACTCATTTAAAGAAACGATTGGCCCGTGGGGATCCCCGCATCAACCGGTTGGACAGGATTGCTAAAGCGCATGACATCGATTATGATAAAGCCAAGACTTTGAAAGATAAATGGGCGGCAGATCGCAAGATGATTGCCAAGATTGATCAACTCCCTGGCAGTAAAAACTTGACAGAACGTATTGTTAGACGCATTATGAAAGCCAAACTCCGATTGGGCATGTAAACCCCTTAGTCATAAACAAGACAACATTGTTCCATCACACATGTTTTAATTAAACTTCATTTTTTGTTCTTACAAGTACATGTCCATTTGCTGTAATGCCTCGGCGCGAAGGGTCTGCACCCTGTCCTCCTTCTCTTCAGGTTCGGCTTCGGCCCAATCCAAAGGCAGCCACGGTAAGGGAAAGGGACGCTCCAAGGCCTCGTCCAACCAGGACCATTCTCGAAGCCGAATCGATTCCACCCGCTGCTCGTACCTCTGTTTCTGCAGAGCCTTCCATCCTTCCTCGCCCAACACACGCTTTTTCTCGAGGGCAATCTCCCGCCGCCGCGCATTCATTCGCTGTTTGTATGCCTCGTACGTCCCCTTGTCCTTCATTTTTTGCACCCAGTTTTTTTGGCATTGGGCGTTTTTGCGTTTCACCACGTTCCGCTGTTCCTCGGTCATACCATGGTAACGTCGCATCCCCTCCTCGGTCTTTTTGGCCTTGAAGGCCTCGTACTCTCCATTGGCTTTCATACGAGCCATCCTTTCATGATAGCGACGACGGTGGATGGCTTTCACATCCTCGATTCCATTCACGGCCGCATACTGACGTTGCCGATACCGTTTTTGTTGTTGTTTGTTCTTCTCTGGGTCCCGTTTTGTCCGGGGCCGGCGCGATCCTGGTGTATCCATGGTCTAATTCCAACACTCGGGCCGCACACACATCTGCCAAGGCCCGCAACTTTCGGAAGGGATTGGGTGTCTCCCGAGCCCGGGCACGACGGTCCCGCTGCTGCTGTACAATCTTATCACGGTGTTGATGATAATATTTGCGGTTCAGCGCCCGCACTTGGTCTCCGTGCGTGGCTCAGTACCGGTGACAGGCCAACCGATTCAATTCTCTGGCTCTGGTAATCTCCTCTGGGGTCGGGGGCGGTTTGGGCGGTTTGGGCGGTTTGAGCTTTTTCTGAGCCGCCCGCTTCTCACGTTTCTGTGTCGCAATCCTCTCTCTATGTTTCAGGTACCACCTGTGCTTAGCTTCTTTCACCTTCTCAGGATCTCGATTGGGCATTCTCGAACACAACTGACGTCTGGTCTGGACGATGGCCTATATCTAGCCATCTCTCCGCCAATCAGTGATCTCGCTCCAGGCTCAGAGGAGACTGGAGAAATCTGTACCCATGGGGGGCACCCCCCTCAATCCTCCTCCTGTCCAATCAACCCCCCTCACCTGACTCTCACCTGACTCTCACCTGAGTCCCATCCACCAATCCCTGTTCGTGTGATCACGTGTTTTTGGGTCTATAAAAGCCAGCGTCTGGCGCGGGAAATTCAAATTGGTTTCCTCCGTCATGGCGGAGGACCACTGGTATGATGTCAGTGACGAGGACGAAGAGGCTCTGTTGAACCGCGCTTATGACCGGTGGGAACAGTTGGGAGGGGCTGCTGCCGCCCGAGGCCCTCTCTTTCAATTTACCATGCAACCTATAGGTCGACGACGCCGTTGGCGTGATGTGGTGGAGCGGGCGCAATTCAACGCGCAATTGCGTCAATTGAGGGATCCTGTGCCTGGGGATAATATTGGGATGGCGCTCACGGAAGCATTGCATCAAGCCATTGAAACGGAACTCGACCGAGAACAGCGACCCGCCCATCATTTTGTGAACTTTGCTATTACAGCGCATGGGTTCACCCACGCGTATCAAACCGCCAATTTCACCGTGGGGGAATTTTTACAACGCACTGCTCGTTTGGATGAGATGTTAGCTACCTTGGCTGGGAAATTAAACAGCAATGAAGCCTTCAACCCCGATCGCGGGTTCCAAGTAGATGTGGTGTTTGTCTCCATGCCTGGCCGAGGGTCCGGTCGACATAAGAAAACACTCAATGCGGGACGTTCATGCTTGGATCGAGTCAACAAGAAAAAGAAATGCATTATCACCATCCGAAACAGAGATGCCTTATGCTGTGCCCGTGCCATCGTCACCATGCGAGCCCATTGCCATAAAGATCAAGGTGTGGACGGGTTTCGCGACTGGGACAATCTCAAACGTGGGCTTCCTGTGCAGCAACGTCAAGCCCAGGCCCTCCATCAGCAAGCGGGAGTCGCTGAGGGTCCCTGTGGTTTAACTGAGCTTCGTCAATTTCAACAAGCGTTGGCGTCTCAATACCAACTCTTGGTGATGACCCGGATGAAACCGTTCTTTTTGATCTTCAAAGGCCCTACTGCCCCTCATCAGATTCGTTTACTAAAATCCAATGATCATTTTGATGGCTGCACGTCTTTTCCTGCGTTTGTCAACCGCTCCTATTATTGTGTGGACTGTGAACGAGGGTTCAACACCAACGATCGAACCAATCACACTTGTCAAGGGAGGCGTTGCTTTGCGTGTGGGCGCTTTGATTGTCCGGATTATGTGCGTGGCACCCGCCCCACCGAGTATTGCAGTTTGTGTCACCGCAAGTTTTACGGTAGTCAATGCAAACGTTATCATGAAGTCGATGCCCAATGTCAATCCATCAAATGCTGTCGTAAGTGTCAGGCTCAATACATGGTCGTCCTCAACCGACGTCACCAGTGCGGGTACGCCAAATGCCTCGTGTGTCAGGAATGGGTGCCCATTCAGGACCACAAATGTTACATTCAACCCGTGGTGGAGCATGAGGAAACTGAACCGACAGAGGAGGGGGGAGGTAGCATGGTGGCGCCACCCCTTCCCCTGTTTGTTTACGCGGATTTTGAAGCCATGTAGAATGCGGAAGGCGTGTTTGTGGCCAATTTACTGTGTTATTCGTCGAGTGCCGAAACAACCATCCATGTGTTGGACGGGGAGGACTGTGCCCTACAATTTTTGCGCGATTTGGATGATCTCACGGACGTTCCAGACTGTGAGGGTGAGCGGGAGATTCTCGTGGTATTTCACAATTTGAAAGGGTTTGATGGTATGTTCATTCTCCATGAACTCTACCAGCAACAACGCGTGGTCGAAAATCAACTGACCGTGGGAGCCAAGGTCCTATCTTTCAAGAGCGGACCTATCAAATTCATTGACTCGCTGTGCTTCTTGCCCATGCCGCTGGCCTCTTTTCCCAGCACCTTCAATTTGACCGAATTAAAGAAGGGGTTCTTTCCTCATTTGTTCAATACCCCCGATCACCAGCAGTATGTGGGCCGCATCCCCGATTTGGAGTTTTATGATCCTGATGGCATGATGGCCAAAAAGAAAGAGGAACTGACCCGTTGGCATGCCGATCAAGTCCGCCGGAACGTGCCCTTCCATTTCCAGCAAGAAATGATTGACTATTGCAAATCGGATGTGGCTCTGTTAAAAGCCGGATGTGAAGCCTTTCAAGAGGAATTTGAACAGCAGGCTGGCTTCAACCCTATGGCCAAGTGTATCACCATCGCCAGTGCTTGCAATCTGTATTGGCGCAAGCATCATTTGACCCCCGACACCATTGCTGTGGAACCACTGGGGGGTTGGCGAGGGGCCCAAGTCAATCAATCCCTTAAGGCTCTGCAATGGCTCTATTACCAAGAACACCTCATTCCCAAAGAGGGGGCCAGTGCTGACCGCATTCGTCACGTTCGTAATGGGGGCGAACAGTCCATTCGAACCAGTGCCCATCATTATTTCGTTGATGGCTACGATCCCCTGACTCGCACCGTCTACGAGTTTCACGGATGTCTCTACCATGGCTGTCCCCGCTGTTATCCCAACAGGCACGCCAAACATTATGCCACACCGGACAGAAGCGTGGAGGAACTCTATCAAGCCACGCTCTCCAAACGGTTGGCACTACTCCGAGCAGGCTACACGGTGATCGAAATGTGGGAATGTGAATGGGACAAATTAGTGGACACCGATGAAGCCGTCCAACGTTTCCTGAGTTCCTTTGATCTGGTGGCACCCCTGGAACCCCGTGAAGCCTTCTTTGGAGGTCGAACCGGTGCCGTCGCTCTGCATGCCGTGGCTGGAGAGGGTGAGGAAATACGTTATGTGGATGTGACCTCCTTGTACCCGTGGGTCAACAAAAACTGCCCTTACCCCATTGGGCATCCAACCATCATCACGCAGCCCGCTGACCAGTCCCTGGAATCTTATTTTGGTGTCGCCACCGTGGATATTCTTCCCCCCGCGGGTCTGTTCCACCCCGTTTTTCCTGTGCGTAGCGGCAACAAACTGACCTTTCCTCTCTGCCGTGCCTGTGTCCAGTCCGAGCAGGCCCAACCCATGCTGACCCGAACCCATTATTGCCCTCATTCTGATGCGGATCGCACGCTACGCGGCACCTGATGCACGCCCGAACTGGTCAAAGCTGTCGAATAGGGGTACACGCTCACCAAGATCCATGAAGTCTGGCATTTTCCCCCTGAGCAACGCCAAACGGGTCTTTTTGCCAATTACGTCAACACCTGGCTCAAGATCAAACAAGAATCCGCGGGGTGGCCCGGTTGGTGTCAGACCCTTGAGCAGAAACGCGACTACATTCTTCGCTACCAGGAACAGGAAGGCATCCGACTGGACATTGCCAGTATTGCCAAAAATCCTGGTCGCAAGACCACCGCCAAGCTCATGCTGAACAGTTTCTGGGGCAAATTCGGGGAGCGAATCAACAAACCCACCACTGTCACTGTTCAACACCCCGCCGATTTGTTCAATCTCATCTCAGATGCAGCCATTGATCTCAGCACGCTCCGCCTCTGTACCGACGACATCTTGGAGGCAGTCTACACCAGTGTCCAAGACAATGCCGTCAAAGGCACCAAGACCAATATCTTTGTGGCGGCTTTCACCACCTGTCATGCCCGATTAAAGCTCTACGAGTCCCTAGACACCCTTCAACAACAAGTCCTCTATTATGACACAGATAGTGTGGTGTACAAGTGGCGTCCCGGTCAACCCAGCATTGCCACCGGGGATTTTCTCGGGGACATGACCGACGAATTGGACGGCGACGTCCTCACCGAGTTTGTTTCGGGGGGTGCCAAGAATTATGGGTACCAGACCCGTGATGGTAAAGTGGTGTGCAAAGTACGGGGTTTCACGCTCAACGTCCGCGGGTCGACCATTCTCAATTTTCAGACCATGAAAGACAACATTCTCTCAGAATTAGACTCACCTCAGGACTCTCGCCGAAATTTGAATATTACCACCCCCTATTATTTCAAACGAGATTTAGAGCAGAAACAAATTCAAGTGGTTCCGCGCGTGAAGCAGTATGGGTTGGTGTTTGACAAGCGCGTCATCGAGGTAGCCACCCGATCCAGCTATCCCTATGGCTACGAGAGGATTGGGGATGAACTTGACCTCTTGTTAGATTTGTAATGGGCGTGACGTCACCAAGGCGTCACACACGTCCCGCTTGTACCCAGGGCTTTACGCGGTCATTAAAACTATGTGAAAAATGTGGGTTCAACCATTGTGTGCGTGTGTTCTTTATTCCATGGGGTCACGTGTCAAACCATGCCCATATATGGGCATTTGTGACGTCAATAAGTCACATGGGCTAAATGCGCGATTCTGATTGGTCGAGAGAAATTTTGCTGCGCTCTGATTGGTCAGTCCCTAAAGGGGCCATACTCACTACTTACATGCCTTGTTTTAAGTTAGTTTAAATTCTATTTACTGTATTGTAGTGTCTTCACTGTTATTTAGTCCATCTATATATAAATCTTGTTTTGTAATATGTCTTCAGCTCCCCCCGCCTCGATTAGTTCATAAGCTATTTGCGGGTGGGAAAGTAATGTAATTAGTTATTTTCCAATTTTCAATAGAATTTGTTTGTTGTTGTTTGTTTTGTTTTTTGTTGTTTTTTTTGCAGAGTCTCAGTCAATTTGATGTTTCGTCTTTAAATGGTGCTCAGCAATGTGATTGTTGACGTCACCATTCCTCGTCGCGCGTTTGTGTTCGGTCAGTCGCGTACTATTGCACGTACATTGCAACCTTACAATATACGTGTTGCGCACAAACCGATAACCACTTTACGGCGACTGCTTACTAATGTCAAGGACAAAGACAAACCGGAGGACAGACAGGGAGCAGTATACAAGATCAAATGCTGCGACTGCCAGGCTTCTTACATTGGTGAAACCGGCAGAAACCTAAGCACAACAACAACAGTCCTATTCAGGACTACGTTCACCCGGACGATCAAACTCAACCTTTTGAAATGACTCCTGGGTTCAAACCTTTCACAGTCATCTGTTTTTAGTGTTCATATTGCCATTCAGTCTCATCTGCCATATACGCCTTACTGCTGTTCACCATAAGATCAATGTCGTAGTTTTTGAAATATAGTGACCCTGTTAACGGGAGAATGTTTTTTAGCATGGGCGCATCTGTAGGCGGAAAACGCTACTGTCGGGTGGACACTAATACTAGGCGGACATCCCTCACTTCTACTGTATGGGAACTTTCCTTTAAGACAGGCACACCATGTATTGGACACTGCTGTAAGGTAGCCTTGTTAAGTTGACACCCATCAAGGTCGAGCAGACAGCTCCTTAATGTGGATACACTGTAAGATATATAGACACCACTCTAATCCGAGGTACCCCTCCAGCAATGTCTCTTCTGTGAGTCGACACCCTTGTAGGCTGGTTGCCTCCGTGAGCCATTGTAAGGTGGACAGCCCTGTAAGCGGACGGACAAAGAAACTAGGAAGTTTAAGCAACAACGACGGCGACGGCTACGAAAACCTGACTTAAAAAGTGAATTCGCAATGTCTCAAACTTAATCGCGCTCATTCCATCTCGTTTAATTCGTCAAATGTTGGCAATTTTTTTTGGAATTGAATTCTAAAGGACTGTATCAAAGTTCAGGGAAAGAAAAACAAAGTTCAGTGTTGTCTTGTCTTCCCGTCCTCGACAAAACGTGAAATTACTACAGGCAGTTTCACGTTGTAGTCGTGCAACGATGGCAGAGAAATGTACAAAAAAGCGTGATGCACGTGCAGAGTTGTTGTTTTGCCAATTTAAATCTATTACGTTATTGCCGGTCTCGTTGCGGTTGGTGTCGTCATTGCTTAAGCTCCATAACCATTCGAAAATGTGTGGAGTTTTATAATTGGTTTCGGCTTGATTTAATCATTTACCACTTGCACAACATGTGTTGGGAGGAGCCATGTGTTGACAGGACATATTATTGAGGGAAAAACGCAAAATAATTGTGAAGCAGAAAACGCACAATAATTGTAAAGCAGACAGATCTACTCTTCTCTATGAAAGGCCTAACCTTAGTGGCTGTCTTTTACTAACCATGAACTATGATGCTTTTCTTTGCTTCAGGTTTGCGTACCAACATTTGTGATGCAGTTTACACAAGAAATCTCACGAAAATGCAATCGTTGGCATGCGAAAGATCTTAGGTTGATAATTGTTAGATTTTCAAACTGCACAAAGAACTTCACTGAATTCAAGGTTGGTTGAGGTGTCATTAGAACCCCGGGCCCTGTGTAGTGATGGTCACCCTCGATATGTAATCAGTTAAAATTTGCTTACCTGGACGAGACGTGTTTAGTTTAACTGATAACAAAAGTTGTCGAGAAAACTAGGGTATTATCTATTTATTTATATATTTATTTATCTATTCTCAAGCATTTTCAAATTACAGTTCCACCCACAAAAGGCAAAAGCTAATGATCAAGGCCGGCGGAGATTCCTTATTATTTGTAGGAAATCCTTGTTAATATTAATGTACTCAAGCCATTTCACAGAGTCGCCTACTTTACCATTGTGTAGCATAGTGCAGCATCAATAGTATGCATGCATCCCAAACTATATGGATCCTCGTTTATGCTGTGCTCGCCTCTACGATTCTGCAAAGCTGCAATTCATAGGCATTGCCTTGGGGTTCGGAAAATGCTGGGTGGTATCGGCTTTCCAATCTTGTGTGTGTTTGTTTACTTATAAACTCGATCATCTTTTTTCTCGTTAACTAAAGTTGAACAAGATTTTCACTTTGTTTTACAAAACATTTATTTTTTGCCACTCGACAGCTTGCTATAGAGGAAATGAAGTCACGTGTTCATAAACAGGGTGCTATTTGTTTTGGTGTATTTGTCAGCCTAGCCCTCAATAATCAAAGGGTACAGTACATTATTCATTTTACCTCTTTGTAGCGAACTTCACAGGAATATTTAAAAAAATTACATAGTCTAACAACTTTCTATGTTGTCGTTTCTAACTGGTGTGAAAATTTGATGCAGAATTACAGGCCCTAAGAGAGTGTTACTACATTTATTTTAACTAAAACCAACAAAACCTAACGGTGACTTGCCAATCCCCAGTGCCCACTGCTACGTAGAGTTCAAAAGGGCTCTATGTTAATTCAAGGCTTATTCTGGACGTTACTCTGCGAGCAGAGGTTTGTTTCTGGTGCATGGCTTTTACGCCCGAGGGCGTAAACAAGCCAACTACGCGAACGACTTCGTTTACAAAAGGTAGCTTTCATGTTTGGTGGGGTTGAATCCCATGTTATAACCACTAAAGGATATATTGTATTTCAGCAGGAAAATCCTGACAATTCAAAGCTGGCGGAAAAGGCAGCCGAATTAACCATCGGAACCTTGCTGGATGTGCCCCCAATGTTTAATGGACAGACGTTCGACGCAATCACGTGACAGGCGCGGCCTTCAACGCAGTCTCCATTTTTCGTGCAAGTCACTTGGATTTATGTTTTCGCTTTTGGAGAATATGAAGGCTCCGCCTGGCGGCAGGATCCCTTGCATAGCCAGCTGAGTACACGCTGTTTCTACGTGATGGGTAGCCTACGAAGGAGATGTGTAGGTTCTGTTGACGATGGAAGGCTATCAACAACAATCGATCAAGGTTCCTTTGTTAAAACTCGCATGAGACAGAAAATAATTGAAAATGAATCTTTCATTTTGCTACCAAATTGTTGGCTTTAGCAGGAACAAAGCCGCGCAGGTTTTTTCTTTTTCTTTTTATTTTTTTTACCGTCGGTGGCGACTCAAATATAACGGCAGACGGCGGTTCTTAGGATTGTTCGAAATATCCTTTTCAGTTATAAGCTAGTCCGTTGAAGTAAAGTGGGTACACAAATTGAGCGCTAGAATAATCATTTTTCTTAACGATTTTCTTTTCTGAAAGTTCGAATAAACTGTGTGTTACAGTAACCATCCGTTGGTAGGGATGCCGAGGTGAACGACTGATACAAAGCTGTCACTAAATATTAGAACGGCTCTATTGCTGCTGCAAAAGACTTTAGTGGAAATGCTTTTAATTTCTTAAAAATATCTTTCGCTCTCCAGAGATTAGGTGAATTAAGCTAAAATTATGGAAGTTAATTTATTTACTGAGCTGTAAAGATAAGTTGTCCTAAGTCAAATGTAAATAAAACTAGAGATAAAAAAGGTGACTGTTGGATATCTTCGGCGAGAAAGAAATTCTTCTTGTCATAGCCTCTTCACAGAGCCTCTATTTTCTCCTCAAAGTCCGTCGAGTGCGCGTGATAAAAACCGATTTCGAAAACAAAGAAAAGAAAAATAGAACAACGTCTATTTTTTTCTTGCTCGGGCTCCGCGCTCGCCGAATAAAACAACGTCTGTGTAGAGGCTATTCTTGTCACTGCACGTATTTTTCCCCTTTTATAAAATACAGTTTGTAAAATATTATAAAATAAAAAAGCAACTTGCAAGGACTCTCAGGGACGTCTCATTCGAGTGGCCACCGTGACTCAAGAGAGGTTTTCTTTCAAAGACTAAAACGTTTGAACTATGTTATACAGCAAAAAGAAGTAGTACCATTCAAATCTACTGCCAAAGAGTGTTCATTTTAATGATCATCATGTTCATTGGATTTCGTCCACAGACTCAAAAGAGTTAAATTACCTTGAGAACTTTATTAAGTTTCCGGCCACAAACTCGTAAGCTAGAATAGCTACATAACGTATCACTAAACGCATCGCAGTTGTTTTGTTTAGTAATTCTGTTGAAATACACAGGTGTACCAATACAAGCTAGGAACAAGCGATATTATTCTGACATATGTCAGCTCATATGTTATTTTCTGCCAAAAGAAAATGAAGCTGCTATTATAGACCCGTAGAAAGGTAAACAACCATTTTAGAGCACTTAGTGAAACAATACTAAACACACGAACGCATGTTAAATCAAATGTGATTTAGAACAGATTATTAAATAGGTGGTATCAACAACTTACTTGAGTATTTATGGCAAGTTTAAGAAAAAGACTGTGTCAGTAGAATCAGAAAACAGCAATATTTGATGGCAACGAATACTAACTTCGTGGGCGTTGATGGGTCAGCATGTTCCTGTTGCGAAAGTCCCGATATTAACAGACACAAAATGTTGTTTTTGTTTATATTCAAGACGGTCAGGTCTCAATGGTTTTACAGATACTATGATTAAACTATCATTTCAAAAAAAAAAATAGACTGATTTGTCAGCAAGGACTGGCGATTTTATTCCCTAGATTTTGCATTTGCTATGATGAACATCCATTGTTTTACGCAAATTGACCTAAGTCCAACAATCGACACCTTTGTACAGAAGCATCCATGATGTCTCCTTCTTGCTAATATCCTAACTGAGTAAACGGCAAATCATGCCCACAGGACTACAGTGTGTGTTTTAATGTTTCAACGATTATCAATATATACATTTTTAAGTCTATCACACTATCTCTTCACTGAAAGCGAAAAAATACTAGCTTCATTTGGCACTGTTATTGGAAATTTGTGCTCAGAATCACAAAACGAAATTTCTGAGGACCTAAAGTATTAAACTTTTCCGGGGAAGAATGCCTTAAACCCCATGCCTTCTAAAGCTCGATTGTCAATCTAGGCAAAAATACAATATTAGAAACCCCTCTATGCAGTAATGCTGGCTACAGCCCTGTCGAGGTGATATTGAACTCGAGAATCAAGAATGTTCTGGGAAGAGACATTGTCAAGACTCCCGAATCAATATCAGAGACTACTGAACGACTTCCTGTTGCCGATGGAAGTATGCCAACAATAAGCAGGTGACCAACGCTTTAAGTTCCTTGTGAACCTTTTCTTTCTTTCTCGAAAATGTTTCTGTTGTAGCTGGACGTTCCTTATTAAACGTGTCGCATGAATTTGAACCTTATAAACTCGTCGATGCGACATGGTTTGTGAACTACGACAATTTGTTGATTATAAAAATTTGCAGCTAAATCATGGCCTTTTATTACTGGTTTTCAGCCGGCGTAATGTTGTCAACAAACTCTTTGAATTTAAAAGAACTCATATGCTGCAGCTAAAAAAGCGTTTAACTTATCCTCTCATCAAAAAAAATCTTATTAACTTGAAATAAGTAACTAGAACTAACGTACGTCGTCCGAGCTTCGTCCTTTTGGATAAAGAATAATTATTCCATCTAATAATGCGTGAAAACGCATTTCACTATCTTGCAATACTTAGTGCCACACAAACTTCCTCTGCTCTAATGGAAGGTGAAGGCTTACTTGCACTTCAATAATTAAATTTAATTTTGAATTCTCAAAACCTTCCACTGAAAAGGGCCGATACACTGAGACGGTTTAAATTCGGAAGCACGATCTCGGCACGTTTTCTGACATGTGCACTGCAGTGTCTACCTAAGTATGTGGAGACAGTCAAACCAGATTTATGGGACACCTCACTATTACGGACAGTTTGCTTTGTCCCTTGGGAAAGAAAGCCCTTACATTTTCTCTAAATTCAACCCGCTTATTGCGGACACCCCGTTAATACGGACACTTTCTGTGGCCCCCTCTGTGTCCGTATTAACGAGGTTCGACTGTAGGCAACACGACTGTGTCACCGTGTTCTTCACTGCTTGTTTGATTTCTTTCATCTTCCAGCAATAAACTAATGGGTTCAGAGAGGAATTTAGGTATAACAGTGTGACTGAAACATTCCACGCGATATCATTGTCTCTTGTATTACGGTTTAACACTGTCGCTACTATGAATGGAACATAGCAAACAACCATTGTCATCTGAACCCAAGCTATGTTAGAAACGGTTCTCTTGTATCGTTGCATATATTTATTGGTGGTAATCCTTCGTTCTGTTGCACTTGTTGAAGACGGTCTTGCACTCTACCTTGGTGTTGCCGAAGTTTGACAAATATCTTTACGTAGGAAAAGATTGAGGCTACTAACGATAATATTGCCCAGATTATAGCCCCATTTAAAGCAATTCGAAAGCTCACGAAAGAGCCCATCATTCCGAACAAAATACCAATCAACCAGAAACAAGTAACTAGTACAGCAACTCGTTTTAACGTTACAACGATTCTGTATCGCAGGCCCAGTATAAGGGCGAGAAGTCTGTCTAAATTTATAGCGGTCGATGTCAGGACTGATACTCCACACAAAATAAAACTTAAAGAAGCATTTGCCTCGATGAAGTAGAACAAATTTCCAGGGCTAATTATCTTTGTCGCACTATTCAGTATACGGGTGGCAAACAATGGTTGCAAAAAAAGGCCAACGCAAAGATCAGTGACTGAAAGACATCGAAATAGCAGTTTTGTCGGTGGATGAATAGAGGGCACTTTATAAAGAGCCACCAGGATCAGTGTGTTCCCCACGAATGCGGTGATGGAAAAGACAAAATTTAGAGCTGAAAAAAATATAGCTATGCCTGGTTGTAATGTGCTTGTTTGGTTCACCATCATGTCTGCGTCGTCAAAGCTGTTCCCCCTTTTTTTTTCGCTAGGTCATTGGTCATGGGGGGGAAAATTCTGGTTGACACCTTTTCACTGAGCTTATAGCATGAACTAACACTTACATTAATTAATTCGCATAATTATGTTTATCACGTACTTGCTTCGGTTTCGTTAGTGTGACTGGTTGTAATTAATAATATTGGTTCGTGCGTCAGTGTGCGGATGTCGAGATATTAAGAGATTTTGCAAAGAAAACATATTAAAGCACACGGCGAACACAAAAATCGGACCAATTTTTCATTTAGGTCTTTCCTTTAGACTGGAAAATCGACCCTAAAAATCGTAACCTGTAAATTGGCCTCCACCGAAGAGTATGTGCGGGCGTGAATTAAACGTGATTAAAGGCACCTTTTACTTTTGTTTATTTTAGGGGCTGATTGTGATAAGTTTGAAAACAGGTGTGGTGAGGAGTTATGTGACGCAGGTTCGGGCAAAAATTCTTGTTCAAGGCTACTACTGTTATCGAACTTTATTCATTGTTATTTTTGCTATAAATATCAGAGTTTAGCTCGGTGGGAAAATGTTTTGTAGGTCAGTTTGCCGGATACTTTTTTTCTTAAATGTCCCATGGTAGTAGTCATGATGGCTACAATACAGTAGTAACCAATCAGAGCGCAGCAAAATTTGTCTCGACCAATCAGAATCGCGCATTTGGCCCATGTGACTTATTGACGTCACAACCCATTGTTTTAGCCCACGTGACCCATAGGAATAAAGAACACACACACACAAGAGTTGAATCCACATTCTTGGCATAGTTTTAATAACCGCGTAAAGCCCTGGGTACAAGCGGGACGTGTGTGACGCCCTAATGACGTCACGCCCTTGATATTAACGAGTGAACAAAAGAAAGGGTGTTTGCCTCTTGGAAGAAAAAGTCATGAGCGCTGGATGAGGCCATTTGATATAATGGTTGTAACCTGTGTATGACCATGGTTTTATTAAAGGGAAATTGAGTGCAGCCAAGGTGTCTGAAACGAATCAGAAGGAGGGGTGGTTAGATCCAAGAAGCAAACTGAATGAGAAACAGTCGACCATTGGCACGTACGAGGCGGTGGTTTATGGTCCAATGATTGACTGAAAAGAAACAGAACTCGATTACAAACGGGACGTGTGTGACGCCCTAGTGGTGTCACGCCCTTGAAATGTTTGTTTACAATAATATTCTATTAAAATCCAGTCTTGATTATAGTCAAAATGATCTGGGATCCAATGATTTTCTAATAAAAAATCAATATCTTAGTTTGAGCATCCAGGAACCAATGACATACTAATGAAAAAAAATCAACGTTTGAGTTTGAACAAATAAAGTAAGCTGGACCATCCTTGATGATTGACAATACAAAGTTTGTGAGGGATGGGCCAGCTTCGAAAAATCATGACATCTTGTAGGATCCAATGGGAATCTAATAAAAATAAAAGGAAGACTGAACATCCAGCAGGGGTGGCGCCACCATGCAGACCTCCCCCTGCCGGGTGTTCAAAATTCCCATCCCATACTATCTAATATGGCGCAGCCCCGACAGGGTTCATGGAGGGTAGATACACCTCGTAAAAAAAGCCAACAATGTTTACAGACAAAAAATAATTGTCCCGTCAGATTTTGTACGTTGTTCCTGGTGTTGTTCTCTATCACCTGGTTGGTGTCTGAAAAAAGGGAAGGGAGATCAATGAAAAATGAACAGTCAGCAGGGGTGGCGCCACCATGCAGACCTCCCCCTGCCGGGTGTTCAAAAGTCCCATCCTGTGCTTTCTAAAATATGACATCCCCAACAGGGTTCATGGAGGGTGTTCACGTGACGTGAATACGTCCAACAGCGTTTACAGACGAAATAGAGCTGCTTCATCAGATAAGCGTGGTAATATCTGGTGTGATTCTCTATTATCTGGGAAGTGGCTGAAAAAGGCAAGGGATGTAAATAGCTCGTATGACAAAACGAGTATCTGAAAAGAAAAAACAGGTTTTTTCAAAAACGGGGTGGATAACCCATGCCTTGCAACATCTCACACCAATAACACGGTACATGTAAATCGCGCACGCGACGAAAATTCAAAAAGCAACGACAACAGAGTAATTTGAGTGGGCTCGGACACGGAAGGGCGACCCCTGTTCCAGTGTACCACTGCACGATGCTACCACAAAAACACCAGGCCGCGGAAGTGCCATGAACCCTGTGGGTGCTGAGAATAGCATGCGAATCTGCGAAAAAATTAATAATAATACTCTGTCTTCATGAGTAAGAAAGCAAGGCGGTCTTGGAACCAGCGGCTGTTGCTGAGGTGGGTACGCGTATCTAAAAAGCAGTATTATTGCAGAATTGAACGAGTTGTCGAACACAATGAATAAGGCATCGGTGTTGCAAGGGAAGGATCCACCCCCATTGGTCAATGACGGAAATCACATCTGAAACGTTTCATGAAGTTGGATTATACATTTAACCGTGCTATAATGACATCTTAATTGAATGGGACGTATCCATCCTCCATATTCGTTTAACGTATAATGAAAGCCTACAAAGAGGTGGAAAGTGGACGAATCAGGATGCGAAAAAAAGGAGAGTTTAAAGAGGACACTCTCGGAATCCACTGTAAGTGATGACGTAACAGGCAATGTGTGCCTGTGAAAAAATTAACTAAAATTAATCCTCCTCTAAAAACCCAAGGGCCGCCAAATCGGGTTCACCGACATCGCCCTGCTGTCGTAAAAACGAATTAATCCTAAAAGTCATTCTTAAGGGAAAATCGTCCCAATCGCGATTATTGGGGTCCCCACTCTGTACATACTCGACTATTTCATCTTCGGTGAGGGACCCCTCCCGGTTGCCAGCAATCATATCATCTAAACGTAATCCATCCATCATACGCTCACAGTGGTTGCATACTCCGCCATGAGTGGGATGGGCGACCCACTGGTAAATGTGACACACAGGCTGATTCTCTATGTACTCCCATGAATCTAACAAACAAAAATTAACACGAACAGGTTGGAACCCAGAACCGCGCGGCCCAATTGAGTCGGGCTCGTCGAGGGCAAAGACATAGGTGGATAGGCCACAACACGGATCGTAGAAACTCGAACCCCTTGAATACCTCTATAAAAATCAAAAAAGGTATAAGGAAAAAGGGATCCACACCCGAAAAAAATGAAAAGTCATGAAACTCACCAGCCATAGGGCGTCGATGGACCTCGTGATCCAATTTTCGGGCAATGGGATGGTCCCACGGGAACGTTTTAGCCCACGCTCGTAGTTCTTCATGGGTGCAGCGTCTAAACAGCGCACGGAACAACTCATGGCCCATGGGCAGGTGGTGCAAGATCTTCAGCATGTCTATCAACATCGCAATCGGCACGGAAAATAATACAATCGACTGGAGCGAACTCACCATCTTGAACAGCGTGACGGATCAAACTGGAATGAGCTCACACAGAGCGCGCAACGGGATTTACAGACTTGATGAGAGAAACTGATTGGTGGAGAGACATCACGTGGGGCGTTTGACCACGAGAGGAGATTCTAGGGGGTGCCCCCCATGGGTACACTTTTTTGGGTGGGACCCCAAGTCCTGGCGCGAGTGGGTGATTGGCTCAAGGAACCCATGAATAAGGTAGACCAGAGCAGAGAGACCTCATTCCATGCTTGGCGCTGTTATCATCATGGACTGCCGAGGGTTAGTCGATCCCCAGAATAAGCCGTTTGGTCGCGTGTTGCCCCTAGAAGTACAAGTGAAGATTATGTTTTGGGTCCATTGTTTCTACACCATGGACAAGCGTAAGAAGGTGGTGCAGGAGTTGAAAAGGTTGCCCAAATGTGATTTGACAGGCTTTCCCCAAAACCTGGGCGAAGATCGATTTTGGAACCAAGTGGTGGTGCGATTGCATACCCCCAGGAAAAATGGTTGCCACCATTGCCATCGTATGATGGATCACCGGTTGTCGGTGAGTGATTTTTTTGAACCACATTCTTTTTCTCATGACTTTGACGCTGAGACAAACTTTTTTCTGGTTTTCAGATTGGCATGATGACGGAGATGGCACGGGTCCCTCCCAATCTGGACAAGGTGATGAATGAGGGCATTGCTTTTGTCATTGACCGGCTCAAACATCAGCTCCCCGAGTGTCCCGTGGGTGAACGCCCTGTCATGATTGGCCGGAGAAAGCGCAGCTACGATACCCTGGACAAAGTCATGAAGAGACTCGACTTGATTATGAATACCATGGGAGCCATGCATTTTATTGTTATTGACGTACATTAAAACAAGTGATTTTGATCTATAGAGCAGTGTTTTTCTTTTTTGTGTTTATTTGCGTTGGAATAAAGCTTCCAGGGTGGGATAGAGGACTGGGTCTTCTTCTCGGGTGCCGACAATAGCGGTCTTGTCTTGGAGGGTGGGTAGAGCGATTTGGGTCTCGGTCATGCCGTCACAGGGTAGATATTGTTGGGTATCGGGATTCCACCAATACCATTGTTCCTTGTCCACATCAAACACATAGAGGGGTTTGCCTAAAAGCTGGGCCATCACCACACCCCATCCTGTGCCACCCAACAGATGCTTGCCGAGTTCGTCAAAATGACCCAAGGCGAGGACGAGGGATGCAGGCTGGATCACGTGATAATTGCGTTGAATATACTGGAGGCTGATGGGATGATGGATTTGTCGACCCAATCGAAACGCCACCTGGGTGACCATCGAGGTGGCCGCATCCAACTCGGCCTGGGTCAAGGGCGTGAGGGACTTGGATCGAGGGTGACAAGGTGGGATAAAGACCACACAGGTATGACCATACAAGTGACATAATCGCTCCACATGCGTGTCCACCCCTTTAGCACCGCCTGTGTAAATGAGCATGGTCTGAAAAAAATGAAAAAAAAAATCAACGTTTATGATGAGGGATGGGAGTCCAAGCCCACATGGTATGCGGTTCATCATCGGCGTACATCAGGGGCACATCCCATTCCCGTTGGGTCACGGTTTGTTCAAAGACATGTAAGACGCTACGACAATCATTGCAATTATCCGGGATCCAATCCAGTCCTTGTCCGTTGGCAAATGCCTGGTCTTTGGCCTCGGTACAATAGTTGCATAACAGATAGTCTAATAATCGATCACACCGTTTTTGCCACAGCACACGTTGGGCGTTGACTTGCGAGAGGGTGGGAAGGACATGGGTCTGGCGACGTAACCATCCACTCATTTGACAGACCCGCACGTGGGCGCAATGATCGTGCCAGACCCCACTCCCTCGTGCCCCGTGGGAATGATCCATGCACCAATTGCGTCCATGATCGTTATGAGCCATGACATTGGCCGTGGCAATAGGGAGATTGGCCAAGTCCGGGCAACCCTGCCCTTCCAGGACCACGAGGGGGTAGGCAAACGGGGGCTCTTGCAACAATTTAGCCAGTCCATTGAGGGTGAACACCCCCAATCGTTCCCGCTGGGGGGTGAGATGCTGTTGACACCAACGGGTGATATCGTCTCGCATTTGATCGTAGGGATGAAAATCTTGGCGGTTGTACGCGGTGTACGGTTCGAAGGGCAAGCCATGCACGGTCTGGGTTTGACGATCCACTCGGGTTCGGGCTTCCTCGGATAATTGATGGTATGACACGCCTGGGGGTAACAGGT
The DNA here is from genome assembly GCA_964035525.1 of Porites cylindrica. Taxonomy (NCBI): domain Eukaryota; kingdom Metazoa; phylum Cnidaria; class Anthozoa; order Scleractinia; family Poritidae; genus Porites; species Porites cylindrica. Next base: position 26,555,617 of record OZ037777.1, on the reverse strand, counting down.
ATTTGAACAACCCATGATGATGCCCCGTCCAATCGCAAAAAGCCAGTTCTCGAATAATAGTCTCGTCTCGGGAGAGGGCAAACCCCTGACTGTACACCAAGAGACCCACTTCATGGAGCGCCATGCTTACCGTTTCAAGTGGACTGCCACGAATGAGAGGGGTCGCTGACACCTCCCTGGTTTTATAGCCACGGGGATAGTCGCTGATTGGTGGACCCACGGATCACACCACTCTCACGAGAGTACAAGACAAGTCCGGATTGGTGGACAAAAGATCGTATGAGCATCACGAGTGGCATCACGAGAGGTAGGCGGAGGGGCTATAAAAGGCAGGCAAGACGTTTACCCAGCGTCAGTTCAGTCGAGGGATGGATCGACAAGCCACTCAACCTGCAGCGGTGCCTTCGGGACGCAAACGACGTCGCGTGAGTAGTAAAAAACCCAAAGAAGAAGCACCAGCCCTAGACCTGAAAGCCGCTCGTGAACTTGAGATGAAAGCCACCCGTGATCTGGAGATGACTCAGATCGGGTTGTCCCGACCTGAAGCCGACGCCCTAGAGAAGGAAGTCCTTCAAGACCCGTCCAGTGAACTCTCGGTGGCTCTGAAGGCCCTCTCCCGAGCTGAACTCCTAGATAGGAAAGCCAGTCAACCCCCTACCAGTGAACTGGTGATTGCTCTCAACGCCTTGCCGAAAGCGGCCGACTTGACACCACTGTCCACACCCTCCCCCACCGACCAATCCGTGAACGCGTTGATGGAGGGCACCCTAAAAGACTATGAGGAAGAATGTATAGAGGAAGGAGGGGAAGAGCTAAACCAGATGGACACTCAGTTGAACCAACTCCTGTATGAAACATGCCCGTTTCATCCCCATCGATTCCTGGAATGCGTCAACCCTTCATCCAATGTTGGTCCCTTGAGGTTCAAGTGTCCCCAAGAAAAGTGTCCGGTCTATTTGTTTGAAGATACGCGGGAGGTGATGCTGGAGAAATTGAAAGAAGACACGCATCCTCAAGTCCATGCCCGAGTGAAATACGGAGAACTCAAGTGCCGATGTGGGTTTGTCCCCAAGATGAAATTGAGTCGCACGGCCAAGAATTACAATAAAGTGTTTTTCAGTTGTGGGAGTTTTCTCACCCATGCCAAACCCTGTGGCTACTTTCAATGGCTCCATGGCCCCTTGTGGTGTCCCCGAGAGCAAGCGCAACCGACCCTGAGAGGATGGGTGAAAGACACACCCCCCGAACTCCAATTCAGGCTCCAACACAAGCTTATGAAAGGCCCAGAGAGGCTAGACCCAAAGATAGAAAAGATAAAGCATGATCCGTGGATGAAACAGTTTGGCGAGTCTGTCCAAGCCCAGGAGCGAGAGTTTGAGAGAAGGCGCCATTTGCATAAGAACTTTGGGAGCTCGTGCTTGTTTTGAAAAATTCATGTAGGTGAAAAAAACTATTAAAGACAGAATTGGACTCGAATTGTGTGTCAGTGTCTTGATGTCGTTGCCACGCGCTTACGAAGATCCCCAAGAACCTGGGGCCTTGGGTGGGGTCCAACCCTTTGCCCGAGCTCATAAATTGAAAACCCCGCAAGCGCAACAGATTCTTCAATCCGTGTTGAGCTATACGCTCCACAAACCCCGACGGACACGGTTTCCCACCACACCCACGTTGGTCTTTGGCCGAGACGAACAATGGCAGATGGATTTAGTGGATATGCAAAAACTCAGTCGGTGGAACAAGGGCCACAAATATTTGTTAACGGTCATCGACGTCCTGTCCAAGTATGCCTGGGCCGTGCCCATCAAATCAAAGAGTGCCACCGACATGATCCGAGGGTTGGAAGCGATACGCCGACGAGCCTCGCCGCGACGACCGCTCCGCGTGCAGACGGATCAAGGTCAAGAATTTTTGAATCGAAAGGTCCAAGCCTGGTTCAAGAAACACGATTGGCATCATTTTTTTACGTATGGGGATAGCAAGGCCTCGGTGGTGGAACGATGGCATCGCACCTTGAAACAGCGCATGTACCGGTATTTCACCGCGCACAATACGTTACGGTACGTGGATGTGTTGCAACCTTTGATTCATACGTACAATCACGCGTATCATCGCAGTATTGGCCTAGCGCCGCATCAAGTCACCTTTAGAAACGAGTCCGAGGTATGGGATCGACTCTATGGATCACGGTTGAAACCCAAGATCCCCCCACCCAAATGTCGCGTGGGCGATCGGGTGCGTCTCAACAAGAAACATCGTCCTTTTAAAAAAGGGTATTTGCCGGGCTGGACGGAAGAGGTGTTTGTGGTCACGCACGTCCGTCGTCATCCCGTCGTCACTTATCGACTCAGTGAATGGGACGGGACACCTATAAAAGGCACGTTTTACGAACCGGATGTCCAAAAAGTCCAAGTGTCAGACGACTCGTTATTTCGAGTCGAAAAAGTCTTGAAACGGAAAGGACGTCAAGTCTTGGTCCGGTGGAAAGGGTGGCCGGCCAAGTACGATAGTTGGATTCCCGCGCAACATGGTCCGCGTCAAAATAACACCTCGAAAAAGAAAAAAGCGGGTCCGGTTTCTCGATGAAGTCCAGGCGGATTCCAGTCGACCACGGGCCAGTTACACGCCCCCTCCTACCACGGACGCAGATGTACTAAAATTCATCCAGAAAAAAGCCGCTGAACAACGGCAAACCCAACCGTGGTGGAAAAAGTTGGCCAGTCCCACCAAGCAGCAATGGGCCTACGCCAATGCCTACCATCGAGCGGAGGAGTATGCCAAGCAACGAGGAGCGCTACGGTCCCCACCCAAGAAAAAACAACGTCGACGCGCCGGTCGTCATCCACCCATGCGTAAGAAGAAACCCCCTAAACCCAAGACCTGCATGACCTTGATGGAACTAGCCCGGGCCTTTCCCAACATTGCCCAGCAAGTGTGTTTTCATCCCAAACAATCGACCTTCAATTCAGTGGTGGGACGTGTCCCTCGCAGTAAACAGAAAGTGGCGACGTGGCTATAAAAGGACCCTGCACCTTCTGGGACGCGCCTCTTCATCATCAACATGAGTGAGATTAAACGCTTGACGCTCATCAGCGATCCCACCGACGAGTTTCCCAACAATGCCAACAACAGTTTCAAGGTCCGTCTGCCCGAACGCCTCACCTTACCGGGCGAGGGCTGGCATGCGTCCCTATTGTCCCTGACCGTGCCGGATCAAGGCCAGAGCAATGCCATCATCGCGGCGGATCCGCATACCAAAGTGGTCCGATACACCTATCCGCAAGCGGTCCGCAAATGGACCAACACGGGTGACCCCTCGACGTCAGGGTATTTGAGTATAGAAGTCCCCAGGGTGACTGGCATGATCGAATTGGAAGATATCATGAATCCAAGTCAAATCGTGTCGACAGGGAGTCAGTTTTGGAAACGCGTGATGCAAACCATGCATAACTACATCATGTACACTGCGATGAAAGATCAATGGTCCTCCCTGGTCAAAGAAGCCGACCGAAAACCGATTGTGTTTGTCAAAAAACACGGCATGCCCCGTCTGAGTTGGAAAGGAGAGAGTCTGGTGATTGAAGCCATTGCCAAAGAGGAATTGTTAAACTCGAACCAAATCAACATGGTGGAGTTTTACATCAACGTGGACATTGCACTCAAGTTTGGCTTGCTGCGCCTAAAGACGGGCAAGACTGGGAGCAGCCAGAGCGATTATGTGCTGGGGCCAAACATGCAATATTCTCTCCCCACCAAGACCTATGATGAGACCACAGGCCCCGTCGGTAGTCGATATCGTAATTATTACAATTGGGAAGGGGAGGTGTACGAGGGGGTCAACTTTACCAGCCGAGCCTTTTTCATCGTGACCGCCGACAATGTCAAGTGGGTGAGATTGCACCAGGCGTTTGAATGGCGGCTGAACAACCTGGATGCCTCGTTTGAAAAGATCGTGGGAACACGTAAACGCACCGTCATGGTCTATTCGGATCTGGTCGAATCCACCGTGGTGGGCAGTGGCAAGTATCCCCTGTTACGGGAAGTGCAATTGTGGAGGACTGGGGATGGGGAAAGTACGGCGGAACCCTTGCACCACCAATGGATCAAACTACGAGGAAATCAATTGGATATCTTGGAAGTGGAGATTGCCAGTACCGCGGGACCCCTGGCCATCTTACCCCCGGGCAAAACCCTGGTGACCATTGGTCTCAAACAACTATAAAAAGCCAACCACACCCGTTCAAGGGCCAAAAAAAACACTGGACTCAAGATGCGCGGAGGCAGTTTAACGCGGTACCACACGCCCGTGCTCACCCAGCAAAAGGGTGAAGGCTTGGCCGAAGACTTGATCAAACTCGCGGGACCCCTGATCGTGCAGCAAGCTCAAGCGGGATTGCAAGATATTCAACGAGGTAAGAGTGCCGCGGCCACCTGGGCGGATCGAAGTACCCAACTCAGCCGCGGCTTGAAACGCAAAGCCCCCGCCATGGCTTGGACGGCTGGCAAACACAAGGTCAAACGGACTGCCCAAAATACCTATAAAAGAGCCACGCAACGTGTACGGGATATCTTTGGACTGTAAAAAAATGGTACGTGTAGGAGGTTTTCTCAAATCGCAAAATCGCATTCGACGGCAACGGGCCCGTGGACGGTTCATTTCACCGTATCAAGTGGGGGGCACGATCTTTGGCAAGTCGACCATGGCGCGGTATCCGTTGATGCACACGTCGTCTCGCCTATTGGATCCCATGGTCTTGAAACACTTGAAACAACGCCGCCAGATGAAAGGGGGCACGATTTTTGGCGAGTTCACCCGCAGGCGCAATAATCCTTTGGGGTTCCCCACGGCGACAGATCGGATCAACCCCGCACCCTGGAGGGTGAAGCAAGCCCTGCGCCGCATGAAAGGAGGGGATCTCAGAAAAGTGTTGTGGGCCAACCAAGCCAAAGCCAGGAGGCAACGACAGGGTATAAAAAGGAGACGTCGTTGAACCATGGGAACAGACCGCAACATGTCGCTCAGTCTATTTGACGTGCCCGATGTGGAATATCGGTACGAAGCCTCTCGGGAGGTGGAGTTTCAACCTGCCCTGACAGGCATCCAGCCCATCACCTTCTCCATTCCAGGCTCCGACGATTATTACGATACCAATTCTCTCCGCTTCAAAGTCAAAGTACGCCTGACTGATCCCGCCGCTGGGTACAATGGGTTGGTGGCCAATCTGGCCGACTCCGATGCCGACGATACCAGAAACACCTACTGCGTCAACAATTTCGGTCACTCCATCTTTCGAGATATCACCATGAGCATGAATGGCGTCCTCATGACAGAACAGAGCAACACCTACCATTACAGAGCCTACGTAGAAACCCTGCTGAATTACAACCGAGAAGAAGGAGCCACCAAACTAGCCCCCCAAGGATGGGTCAATCAGCTGAATGTGATTCCAGTCATGGGAGCCACAGGAGCCAATTCGGATATCCCCACCAATGCCAATTGGAGTGGCAATACAGAATTGCGAGCCCTGACCAGCCGGTTGCTGGGTGAAAATTGGCACACCTTCATCATTCGTCCCCATTTGCCACCCCTCAAGACAGGCAAATTATTGGTCCCCAATGTCCAGATGGACTTTGAACTCTTCCTCAACCCCAACACTGTCTACCTGATGGGCACCCCTAACAAAGGCACCTTGGTAGCCAAGAAATTTCCAGCCATCCACAATGACGACATCAAAGTCACCTTGCTGATGAGAAAAGTGACCCTGAATGCCAGCGTCTATGTCAGACTGCAGAAAGAAAGACAGCTGGGCAAACAGATTGCCCGCTACCCTGTCGTGCGGAGCGAAATTCGCACGTTTTCCTTTGATGGACGTACCACCCAGTGGGAACAAGACAATGTGTTTGTGGGTCGATTTCCTGATCGAGTGATTGTCGGGTTATTGCATTCCAACGCCTTCAATGGAGACCTCACAAGATACCCTTTTGCCTTTCAAAAGTTTGGTGTCACCCAAGTACGACAGACCTTGAATGGAGAAGAATACCCTTACAGAACCCTGCAATTGACTGGAGACCAAGCCTATGAAGATCTGCTGGGCTACGATCGATTTCTACAAGCCATGGGTGCTTACAATGAAGACAAGATCCCCATGCTGCTGCCTGGTGATTGGGGACAAGGCAAGAACTGCACGTTGTTCATGTTCAACAATGTGCCCAGTGGAAAAGCAGATGACCCCCAGTATCGCAACCCCCGTCAATCGGGCAATACGCGACTGGTGATTGATTTTTCTGCGGCCGTGGGTCATAACATCACTATATTGGTGTGGAGCGAGTATGAAAACATGTACGAAATCAATCATCTGGGAGGTATAAAGTACAACATCAACGGATGAGATGGCCTCAGAAGTCAGAAGACATCGGTCATGGAGTTTGTGGCGCTCAGTGACACTGTGTTGCGGACCCTAGCCCTGGAGGACCCCGCATTACGACGTGTGTTTCATGGGGTGTACCCGGCCGACCAACTCCCCCGATCCCCCGCCATGAGTGTCCGTCAAGCCTACATTGTCAACACCGATCCAGCAGGAGAACCGGGACAGCATTGGTTGGGCCTGTGGACGGAAAAGAACCAGTGCGAGATCTTTGACAGTTATGGGCTACCCCTGCACGTGTACACCAACCCGGAGTTGCACCAATGGTGGGGTCAATGGAAGTACCTGACGCGCAGTGATCAGACCCTGCAAGCCCTGGATAGTCAAACCTGTGGCCATTATGCGTTATTTTTCTTGAAAGCCCGGGCGCAAGGACGGTCGTATCAAGAATTTTTAAGTCAATGGAGTTGCGACAATTTAGTGTTGAATGATCAAAAAGTGGCCGAGCAGTTGAAACGGGTGATCAAACGGGAATTACAAGATGAAGTGGATGCCCGCCCACCTGAAGGGGGGCAAAAGAATGTGAGCCGCCAGGCCTTTATCACTTGTAATCATTGTGAGTGTTGAATAAAACCCATAAAACCGACACGTTTTGTGCAGGACTGGTCATTGTAGTTCATCATGATTACGCGAGCCGATGTCCAGCGTGTGGTCGATGCGTTCATTCTCGAAGAAACCTTGTATTGGTGGGAACACCCCATCGAAAAGGTCAATACGGTGCAAGGCATCGATGCCTGGGATGGGTATCATTGGTTAGTCGCTCGACAATTGGCGCAAGACCAAGATTGGGTCTCCCTCAAGCACTATATGGACAGCATGAGCGAAACGTATTTAAGAGAAACCATGGAACGTTTGATTCAGTCCGAGTCCCCCCGCTTATACCGCGACTATTGGACGGTATGCCCAGACGACGACGACAGCGCGCCTCCACCCGACGACCCCGCTTTCGCCAAAACGGGCGAGGCATCATGAGCGTGTTGGCCAAAGCGTATAAAATTGGGGATCAATTGGGACGCGACAAACGGTATAAACGCATGGGCGCTAAAGGGGCCACCGGTCATTATCGACGTCACCCTCGACCGTGGGAATCATGATCCGACAACCCAGCAGTGTGATCATCGCGGGCCCGTCGGGCAGTGGCAAGAGCGAATTGGTGGAACAATGGTTACGGTACCTGAACGTTTTTCAAGTCAAACCCCGCAAGATTGTCTATGCCTATGATCGTTGGCAACCCCGGTTTGATCGTATGCAACAAAAGGATGGAATTCAGTTTCATCGCGGGTTACCGGACCCCCGTCATTTGACGCAATGGTTTGGTCGAACACGCGGCGGGGTGCTGGTCTTGGACGATCTGATGGAAGAAGGGGGACAAGACAAGCGCGTGTTGGATTTGTTCACCAAAGATTCGCATCATCGCAACATCACGGTGCTGTATTTGACGCAAGATTTATTCCCGCCGGGCAAATTTTCCAAGACCATCAATCGCAATGCGCATTACATTGTGGCCTTTAAAAACCCCCGGGATCAAACGGGTATACGGACGATTTTATTGCAAGCCTTTCCGGATCGGTGGCGTCAAGTCTTGCGCCTATTTAAACGCATCACGGCCCGTCCCTTTGGCTATTTGATGTTGGATGTACATCCGGCGTCGGATGATCGCTACCGCCTGTGGAGTCATTTAACGCCTCGAGAAGGCAAAGCGCAAGTCCATACCTTGCGTGCGGATGTCCCTGCCGTTCGAAAACGAACTGCAACGAGAACTCGCCAGGGTCCGTCGACAAAGAGAAGGCGGACAACATACTGACTTAGCCGCTCGCATGGACACACACTCGCCCGCGGGGGTAGGTTCCCCGTCGGTCCTCCGAGATCTCAGTAGCATGACGGACATGGTGACCGAATTGTCTCGACCGGTGGATCGTGCCCAATTGGATCAAGAGATTGACGATTTCAATTTGACCTACCCGGTCAATGTAGACGATGCCTTGAATGCATTCACGCTACCGCCCGTGGCGGGCACTGGCACTGCCCCTATTACCGCCCCTACCACCACCACGGCACCGCCACCGCCACCCACCATCACCACCACCACAGCCACTCAAACCCGTCCCACCACGGCCACCCGAACACGCCCCACCACGACCACCACTAGTCGACCACGACCCGTCACATCCACTCGAACACGCCCTGCTACCACCGCCACGACCACCACCGCGCCTTCCCGCCCCTCCACCAGCCGCCGCAGTGCCGGGGCAGGGACCAGGACCACGACCTCGACAGTGACCACCCCCACTGGACGCCCCACCATCGCCGCCAAACAACCGCGACGACGCCCCCGGGTGCCCTCCCCACCGTCCCCTGGTTCGTCCCCTCCGTCCGATGACGAGGATGGTGATGATGATGACGATCGACGGCGAGGATTAAGGCGACGGTTGGATTTGCTCAATGAAGATGCTCAAGAACGGGCTCGAGGTAGACGGATTCGCAACATCACGCACACCAATACAGTTACCACCGTGTATGAAGAGGGGGGTCGTCCCTCGGTGCGCCGCACGTCCACCCGCACGTCCAGCCCAAGTCCACCCCGACCACCACGCCGAGGACGGGGCCGTGGCCGTGGCCGAGCACGCGGACGGGGCCGAGCCCGTGGACGAGGAGGCAGTTCTTCATAAAAGGTATAAAAACCGTGGCTTCCCTTCTATCGTCCCAAAAAGTGTGGTGAATGTCGACACGCTATGGGACGCAAACGCCAACGCAGGACGACACGACGACGACCCGCCAAACGACGACGGCGTGTGAGTCAAGTAGGAGGTGTGGGGGTCGGCCTGCCTATAGGGATTCTCAAAGCCGGGTATGGGATCACTAAAGCCATCGGGGATCATCAAACCAAGCGTGCCATCGCCATTGGTGAAAAACGTCGACGGGAAGTGGCCTCCGGCAAACGAAAAAAATATGCGGGGGAATCCTTTAATTGTTCTATCATGTAAAAACTATAAAAGACCCAAGGTGTGTCCTCCATCGGACAGATCATTATCATGCATTGTGGTCAACGACGACGAAAACGACGCCGAAAACAACAAGGGGGTATTCTCCCACTTGTCATTCCCGCGGCTGTTGCTGCAGCCGTCCTCATGAAGAAGAAGAAGAAAAAAAAAAGTGGGCAAGATCAGTGCAGCGCAAATGGCCGCCAATCGACGACGGGTCCAGTGGATGTTTAATCGAATGCCGGGTTGGGGTGGGTTTGAAACGCTGAAAAGGCTATAAAAGAAACGCTTGGTTGGACACACAATTCCAATTGAGGATGGTCCGTGGACCCAACGGTCGCCGACATCGTTATGTCCCTCGAAAACGACGCCGACGACGTGGATTGCAACGCGGAGGCGTGCTCCCCATGTTGGCATTGGCTCTCTCGCCTGGGGCGTTCAAGAAGAAACGGCGGGCGCGCCGACGCTAACGTGACCAAGAAACGAAAAGCCGTCACGTTTGCGTTGGATTGGGACGATCAGTATGAAGCCGCCTTGTGTGCACGGTGTCGAGATCACATGCAACGGCATTATCATGGTGAATTGTGTGGCCGGTGTGGCGCCATTTTTACCATAAATAGACCTTGGTCTTTGCCTGAACTCAAGATTCATCATGGGGTGGCGCATGGAACGTCAAGCCCCGTTTTTAAAAAGTGTCTTACAAGAAGCCAATCAACACAAACGCCAAGAATTGTTGCGGATGGCCAATGCGGATCAAATCAATGCCATCAGTGAATTGGTGATGAACACGCTCCGTGGCACGGTACCCCGTTCCCGACAGACCATCACATTGCTCAAACCTCATGCCCAGAGTTTACGCGCTATGGCCAAACCCGCCCATTCCGTCAAACGACGACGCGCCATCATGATGGCTCAAAAAGGAGGTGCCCTCTGGTCGGAACTCTACCGATGTTATAAACGTTGCATGCGCTAGACTAGACCCCTCAGTTGCACCATGGAACCCGAGATGGTGAGCACCACGGTGGACAACGCCCCGGCATTTTTACAATTACGAGACCAGTACAAACAAGAATTGGTGGAAGATACCCGTTTGACCAAAGCGGCCGATTTAGCCGCCAAACAACATGTGCTGCTGACCAGCGATGCCCCCGATGCTTGGAAACGGCCTCAACTCAAAGCCGTGAGCCGTCAATTACGCCATTGGACCAAAAAAGTGCGCCAACCGTTTGGAGCCGCCGCTGGAGGTGTGAGTGCCGCAGGGGCCACGACCCCGGGCGACGATGATTTTGAGGCAGGCCCCATGCAAGCCTGGTTCACGCAATTGGTCAAGGCCACCCAGGGTATAAAACAAGGCACCCCGACTGGTGGACCCAGAAAACCCCCTGTCCCGCCTAAACCAAGGTTCACTCCCAGTGCCAAGAAGAAACTCAAGTTCACCACCCCGTTGAGCAGTGAAGAATTGGCGCACGAGTTGCCCTTTTCCGAGGAGCCTGGAACAGCGCCTTGGGAAACCCCCAAAGAACGTGTGGACTCGATCAAGCAATCATTCAAGCGCGGGATTCGCAAAAAAGCCACTGGTGTTGCCAAAAAGAAAGCCGCTGGTTGGGCCAAGAAAGCTTTGGATTGGAAAACGTGGAAAACCCCCTAACATGGGACGCAAACGCCGTGCTCCATCCCGTTCCCGAGCGAGGCGGCGGCGACGACGCTCGCAACGGGGCGGCAAGTTATTTGATGTACAAAACCTTCTCAACAAGACCGGCATTGAATTTCATTGGCCCGGTTATCAGTACATGGGCCCTGGTACTCATTTAAAGAAACGATTGGCCCGTGGGGATCCCGGCATCAACCGGTTGGACAGGATTGCCAAAGCGCATGACATCGACTATGATAAAGCCAAGACGTTGAAAGATAAATGGGCGGCCGATCGCAAGATGATTGCCAAGATTGATCAACTCCCTGGCAGTAAAAACTTAACAGAGCGTATTGTTAGACGCATTATGAAAGCCAAACTCCGATTGGGCATGTAAACCCCCTTAGTCATAAACAAGACAACATGTTCAATTGCACAGTACACATGTTTTAATTAAACTTCAATTTTTTCGTTCTTACAAATACATGTCCATTTGTTGCAACGCCTCGGCGCGAACAGTTTGCACCCTGTCCTCTTCAGGTTCGGCTTCGGCCCAGTCTAAGGGAAGCCACGGGAGGGGAAAGGGACGCTCCAAAGCCTCGTCCAACCAGGACCATTCTCGACGTCGAATCGATTCTATTCGCTGCTCCTACCTCTCTTTCTGCAGGGCTTTCCATCCTTCTTCGCCCAACACACGCTTTTTCTCAGCCGCAATCTCCCGCCGTCGCCTATTCAAACGTTGCTTGTAGGCTTCGTAGGTCCCCTCTTTTTTCATTTTTTGTATCCAATTTTTTTGGCATTGATTGTTTTTGCGTTTCACTTCAGCCCGCTGTTCCTCCGTCATGCCATGATAGCGCCGCATCCCCTCCTCGGTCTTTTTGGCCTTAAAGGCCTCGTACTCCCCATTGGCCTTCATACGAGCCATCCGCTCGTGGTAGCGACGACGGTGCATGGCCTTCACCTCCTCAATCCCATTCGGAGCTGCATACAGGCGCTGCCGATACCGCTTTTGTTGCGCTTTGTTCTTCTCGGGGTCCCGTTTTGTCCGGGGCCGGCGCGATCCTGGCGTATCCATGCTCAATCTCCAGTAATCGGGCAGAACACACGTCCGCTAAGGCCTGCAACTCTCGGAAGGGATTGGGTGATTCCCGAGCCCGGGCACGACGGTCCCGCTGCTGCTGCACAATCTTGTCGCGGTGTCTACGGTAGTACTTGCGGTTCAGCGCCCGCACTTGGTCTCCGTGTGTGGCTCGGTACCGATTACAGGCCAACCGATTTAATTCTCTGGCTCTGGCAATCTCCTCTGGGGTCGGGGGTGGTTTGGGCGGTTTGAGCTTTTTCTGAGCCGCCCGCTTCTCCCGTTTCTGTGCCACAATCCTCTCCCTGTGTTTCAGGTACCACCTGTGTTTAGCTTCTTTCACCTTCTCAGGATCTCGATTGGGCATTCTCGAACACAACTGACGTCTGGTCTGGACGATGGCCTATATCTAGCCATCTCTCCGCCAATCAGCGATCTCGCTCCAGGCTCAGCGGAGACTGGAAAAAACTGTACCCATGGGGGGCACCCCCCTCAATCCTCCTCCTGTCTAATCAACCCTCACTTGACTCTCACCTGACTCTCACCTGAGCCACATCCACCAATCCCCGTTCGTGTGATCACGTGTTTTCAGGTCTATAAAAGCCAGCGTCTGGCGCGGGAACATTCAAATTGTCTCCTCTGACATGGCGGAAGATTCTTGGTATACTGACAGTGATGAGGAGGATGCTCTGTTAAACCGCGCTTATGACCGGTGGGAACAGTTGGGAGGGGCCGCTCCCGCCCGAGGCCCTCTCTTCCAATTCACTATGCAACCTATTGGTCGACGAAGCCGCTGGCGGAATGTGGTGGAGCGGGCGCAATTCAACGCGCAATTGCGTCAATTGAGGGATCCTGTGCCTGGGGATAATATTGGCATGGCACTCACGGAAGCATTACACCAAGCCATTGAAACGGAACTCGGCCGTGAACAGCGACCCGCCCATCATTTTGTCAATTTTGCCATTACAGCGCACGGGTTCACCCACGCGTATCAAACCGCCAATTTCACCGTGGGGGAATTTTTACAACGCACCGCTCGTTTGGATGAGATGTTGGCCACCCTAGCTGGGAAATTAAACAGCAATGAAGCCTTCAACCCCGATCGCGGGTTCCAAGTGGATGTGGTGTTTGTGTCCATGCCCGGCCGAGGGTCCGGTCGACATAAACAACGCAATGTGGGACGTTTATGTTTGGATCGAGTCAACAAGAAAAAAAGATGCATCATCCCCATCAAGAACAGAGATACTTTATGTTGTGCTCGTGCTATTGTCACCATGCGTGCTCATTGCCATAAAGATCAAGGCGTGGACGGGTTTCGCGAGTGGGAGAATCTCAAACGTGGGTTTCCTGTGCAGCAACGTCAAGCCCAGGCCCTCCATCAGCAAGCGGGAGTCGCTGAGGGTCCCTGTGGTATACCCGAGCTTCGTCAATTTCAACACGCGTTGGGATCTCAATATCAGCTCTTGGTAATGACCCGGATGAAACCGTTCTTTTTGATTTTCAAAGGCCCCACTGCCCCTCATCAGATTCGTTTACTCAAATCCAATGATCATTTTGACGGCTGCACGTCTTTTCCCGCCTTTGTCAACCGTTCGTATTATTGCCTGGACTGTGAACGAGGGTTCAACACCAACGACCGAACCAATCACACTTGTCAAGGAAGACGCTGCTCTGCGTGTGGACGCTTTGATTGTCCGGATTATGTGCGTGGCACCCGCCCCACCGAGTATTGCAGTCTATGTCACCGCAAGTTTTACGGCAGTCAATGCAAACGTTATCATGAAGTCGATGCCCAATGTCAATCCATCAAAACCTGTCTCAAGTGTCAAGCCCAATACACGGTCGTCCGCAACCAACGTCACCGGTGCGGGTACGCCAAATGTCCCGCGTGTCAGGAATGGGTGCCCATCCAGGACCATAAATGTTACATTCAGCCCGTGGTGGAACGCGAGGAGACTGAACCCACAGAGGAGGGGGGAGGTAGCATGGTGGCGCCACCCCCTCCCCTGTTTGTTTACGCGGATTTTGAAGCCATGCAGAATGCAGAAGGCGTGTTTGTCGCTAATTTGTTATGTTATTCGTCCAGTGCCGAAACGACCATCCATGTATTGGACGGGGAGGACTGTGCCCTACAATTTTTGCGTGAGTTGGATGATCTCACGGACGTTCCAGAGTGTGAAGGCGAGCGGGAGATTCTCGTGGTGTTTCATAATTTGAAAGGGTTTGATGGTATGTTTATTCTCCATGAACTCTACCAGCAACAACGCGAGGTGGTGGATCAACTGACCGTGGGCGCCAAAGTGTTGTCGTTCAGGAGTGGACCTATCAAATTCATTGACTCGCTGTGTTTCTTGCCTATGCCGCTGGCCTCCTTTTCCAGTACCTTCAATTTGACCGAATTAAAGAAGGGGTTCTTTCCCCATTTGTTCAATACCCCCGATCACCAACAGTATGTGGGTCGCATCCCCGATCTGGAATTTTACGATCCCGACGGCATGATGGCCAAAAAGAAAGACGAACTGACTCGTTGGCACGCCGATCAAGTCCGTCGGAATGTGCCCTTCCATTTCCAGCAAGAAATGATTGAGTATTGCAAATCGGATGTGGCTCTATTGAAAGCTGGGTGTGAAGCCTTTCAACAAGAATTTGAACAACAGGCTGGCTTCAACCCCATGGCCAAGTGTATCACCATCGCCAGTGCTTGCAATCTGTATTGGCGCAAGCATCATTTGACCCCCGATACCATTGCCGTGGAACCTCTCGGAGGGTGGCGAGGGGCCCAAGTCAACCAATCCCTCAAAGCCCTCCAATGGCTCTATTACCAAGAACATCTTATTCCCAAAGAGGGGGCCAGTGCTGATCGCATACGTCACGCTCGTAACGGGGGCGAACAGTCGGTCCGAACCAGCGTCGACAGTCATTTCGTCGATGGCTACGATCCTGTGACTCGCACCGTCTACGAGTTTCATGGATGTCTCTACCATGGTTGTCCCCGTTGTTATCCCGCGAGAAACGCCAAACATTATGCCACGCCGGATCGAACCGTGGAGGAACTCTATCAAGCCACGCTCTCCAAACGCATGGCATTGCTCCGAGCGGGTTATACAGTCATTGAAATGTGGGAATGTGAATGGGACAAATTAGTAGACACCGATGAAGCCGTCCAACGTTTTCTGACGTCTTTCGATTTGGTGGCACCCCTGGAACCCCGTCAAGCCTTCTTTGGGGGTCGAACCGGTGCGGTGACTCTACATGCTGTGGCTGGAGAAGGTGAGGAAATACGCTATGTGGATGTGACGTCCCTGTACCCGTGGGTGAACAAGAACTGTCCCTATCCCATCGGGCATCCGCGAATCATCACGCAACCCGCCGACCAGTCCCTGGATTCTTATTTTGGTCTAGCTACTGTCGACATTCTTCCTCCCGCTGGTTTGTTCCATCCCATCTTACCCGTACGTAGCGGCCACAAGCTCACGTTTCCTCTCTGTCGTGCTTGTGTCCAGACCGAGCAGGCCCAACCTATGTTGACCCGAACCCGCTATTGCCCTCATTCTGATGCGGATCGCACGTTACGCGGCACCTGGTGTACACCCGAATTGGTCAAAGCCGTCGAAAAGGGGTACACGTTGATCAAGATTCACGAAGTCTGGCATTTTCCCCCCGAGCAACGCCAAACGGGTCTTTTTGCTGATTACGTGAACACGTGGCTCAAGATCAAACAAGAATCGGCAGGGTGGCCCAGCTGGTGTCAGACCCTCGAGCAAAAACGCAACTACATTGTTCGTTACCAGGAACGGGAAGGGATCCGACTGGACATTGCCAGCATTGCCAAAAATCCCGGCCGCAAAGCCACGGCCAAGCTCATGCTGAACAGCTTCTGGGGCAAATTCGGGGAGCGGATCAACAAACCCACCACCGTCACTGTCAAAGACCCCGCCCATTTGTTCGGTCTCATCTCCGATGCTGCCCTCGATCTCAGCACGCTCCGCCTTTGCACGGACGACATTTTGGAAGCTGTCTACACCAGTGTCCAAGACAATGCTGTCAAAGGCACCAAGACCAATATTTTCGTAGCCGCTTTCACCACGTGCCATGCTCGATTGAAGCTGTACGAGTCCTTGGACACCCTTCAACAGCAAGTCCTCTATTATGATACAGACAGCGTGGTGTACAAGTGGCGTCCCGGTCAACCCAGCATTGCCACCGGGGATTTTCTCGGGGACATGACCGACGAATTAGATGGAGACGTCATTACCGAGTTTATTTCGGGGGGCGCAAAGAATTATGGGTACCAGACCCGTGGAGGCAAAGTAGTGTGCAAGGTACGCGGTTTCACCCTGAACGTCCGTGGATCCGCCATACTCAATTTTCAGACCATGAAAGAGAACATTGTTTCCGAACTAGATTCGCCTCAGGACTCTCGCCGAAATTTAGACATTATCATCCCCTATTATTTCCAACGAGATTTGGAACAGAAACAAATTCAAGTGGTTCCGCGCGTGAAGCAGTATGGGTTGGTGTTTGACAAGCGCGTCATTGATGTCGCCACCCGATCCAGTTATCCCTATGGCTACGAGCGGATTGGGGATGAACTCGACCTGCTATTAGATTTGTAAAATGGGCGTGACGTCATTAGGGCGTCACACACGTCCCGCTTGTACCCAGGGCTTTACGCGGTTATTAAAACTATGCCAAGAATGTGGATTCAACTCTTGTGTGTGTGTGTTCTTTATTCCTATGGGTCACGTGGGCTAAAACAATGGGTTGTGACGTCAATAAGTCACATGGGCCAAATGCGCGATTCTGATTGGTCGAGACAAATTTTGCTGCGCTCTGATTGGTTACTACTGTATTGTAGCCATCATGACTACTCATGGTCACCCCTTAAA
Source organism: Porites cylindrica (assembly GCA_964035525.1). NCBI lineage: Eukaryota > Metazoa > Cnidaria > Anthozoa > Scleractinia > Poritidae > Porites > Porites cylindrica. The sequence continues at coordinate 26,538,617 of OZ037777.1, read as the reverse complement.
AGGTGAATGGAATGGAATGGAAGTTTATTATTAAATATACAAACTGAAGCTTCGCTTTTGGCTTGGTTAAATCTGTATATTATCATATGGATTTAATGTATTCAGTGTAACGATACAACCTGTTTACAGATTGAAGCATACGAAATAAACACTGTCGTCATTGATTAACTTTGACTGTTATTCTTGTAATCAGAGAAAAACATCCATAGAGCCTTGGTTATTGGACAAGGCCTACCACACTTTTGTGAGCAACTAAAAGAACTGCTTCAGAAAAGAAATGTTGCGGTGAGTTATATTAAAGCGTGAGCCCTAGAGTTTATTGAAAGACGATGGCTCTTGGTCGACTTTAATTAAGTTAAGATCGTCTGATGGGTTAGACGTCGAACTTAGGACTCGTCGAACCACAGGTAACCCAGGCTCTGTGATAGTACCACAGTACGGTTCCAGTAAAATTACAGTGTTTGTATGGGGTAAAAATATCATCCTAAAATTTCTAGGAAATACTAAATAAAGATCAATGAAACTTACTCTGCAGTTAATTGTTGTTGTCCTTATTGCTCCAACGAAGTTTCGTGACAATTTGCAGTAATTTGTTCAAATTCACTCTATCTACAATAATAATATACAAGGTAGGAAACACGAGGTGCCATTTTTACCGACGTGCTCTCATTCAACACAACTTTTTCCACGAAATTCGAACTCCAACGGAAAATAAACATGCCAGGATCGTAGAAATAGGATAGCATCAGATATAGAAACCAATGAAGCTTTCCCAGATAGAGAAACGAATCCCACAGACTTTGACAAACTCGAAGAATATAATCCAAACACACCGAGAATACGCTCGCCGAAGCAGCCGGGCCAGATCAACGCGCGGCCAAGAAAATGAGGCCTAGACACTGTACAAAAAAATTCCATCCCGGGGGTCCTGGGGTGACCTTTCTAGGGACCGATACATCATTTGCCTAAGGCCACCCTCCCCTGCTGGAAAAATACTTGATAGAGGGCAATTTCGTGGAAAAAGTTGTGTTGAATGTGTGCACGTCGGTAAAAATGGCACCTCGTGTTTCCTACCTTGTATATTATTATTGTAGATAGAGTGAATTTGAACAAATTACTGCAAATTATCACGAAACTTCGTTGCAGCAATAAGGACAACAACAATTAACTGCAGAGTAAGTTTCATTGATCTTTATTTAGTATTTCCTAGAAATTTTAGGATGATATTTTTACCCCATACAAACACTGTAATTTTACTGGAACCGTACTGTGGTACTATCACAGAGCCTGGGTTACCTGTGGTCGAAACAATCAACTGAATCAGACCAAAAAGAAACTTTAGCCGGCCAGCGGGTGTTTCTCCCGAACGAGGCTAAATATACATTATCGTCTGAAGCAGACAGATAGAACGTCTAAAGATCGTCTCCGGGACAAACGTCGATCTTCACGTACGACGAACTAAACTAATGAATTAAAAGTTTGTATGATAATCTATATTTATTTCGTACTATAGGCGACCTTTCATTCCGATCTGTCAGCGGAAAAACAAGATTCCTTCGAAACATCAGCGGAGCAATTGGTAAGCACATCCCTGTACTCCCTGTACTATTGACACCTAGTGAGGGGGCGAAATAAATGAGAATGCAATTGAACACAATGATAATACAGTTATATTGTAGAAAGACAACGCAGTGATTACTTAACGTAGCTCAGATACATGAGAGACTTTAAGATCCAAAGACGTGAAGGCAACGAGAACGTCGCTTAAAAAGTGAGTTTGTGTTCTTTCAATCTTAATCGCAATTATTCCTACCCAATTACTTTGTCAAATGTAGGCGAATCCTCCTGGAGTTGAATTCCAAGGGACCATTTCCAAGTTCAGAAAGAGAAATAAAATTTCGTCGTTGCTTGTTTACATAATCCATAAAACGCGAAATTAGGCAATTTCACGTCGTAGTCGGGCAAAAACGGCAAAGAAATGTACTAATAAGTGTGATGCACGTGCAAAGTTATTGTTTTGCTTATATAACCTATTGTTTTATTACGTTCTCGTTGCCGTCCGCGTCGTTGGATCTTAAAGTACCTATTGCTACGCGAAACATACTTGTGACAGTATGTCAATCGTCGCTCTGATCTCAAGGCAAAACAAAGAAAGACAGGAAAAAAATGAAAACAAGAATTCATAGGAACGTGGAATTAGTGGCACTGGAAAGATAATAATGATTCTTGAATTGTCTTGGCAGATATCCAAGGTTAGCCAAGCCACGACAGTGTATCTGTTGTTTTTGCTCTCGATGATAAAACGTCCTCCACGGTAAGGTATCTTATGATACGTTTCTCATCTGTTTTTAGTGTTCATATTGCCATTCAGCCTCATCTGCTATATACGCCTTACTGCAGTTCACCATAAGATCAATGTCGCAGTTTTTAAAATACAGTGACCCTGATGTTAATGGGATGGGCGGAAAACGCTTCTGTCGGGTGGAAACTAATACTAGGCGGACGCCTCTCACTTCTACTGTTTGGGAACTTTCGTTTAAGACAGGCACACCATGTATTGGACACTACTGTTAGGCAGCCCTCGCCTGTTAAGTGGACACCCATGAAGGTCGGGCAGACAGCCCCTTAATGTGGATACACTGTAAGATATATAGACACCACTCTAATCCGAGGTACCCCTCCAGCAAAGGCTCTTCTGTGAGTCGACACCCCTGTAGGCTGGTTGCCTCCGTGAACCATTGTAAGGTGGACGGCCCTGTAAGCAGACGGACAAAGAAACTGGGGAGTTGAAGCAACAACGACGGCGACGGCTAGGAAAACCTGACTTAAGAAGTGAATTCGCGCTGCCTCAAACTTAATCGCGCTCATTCCATCTCGTTTAATTCGTCAAATGTTGACAAATTGTTTTTGGAATTGAAATCTAAAAGACTGCGTCAAAGTTTAGGAAAAGAAAATAAAGTTGTTGTCTTCTGTTCCCGTCCTCGACGAAACATGAAATTACTACGGGCAGCTTCACGTTGTAGTCGTGCAACGACGGATAAGAAATGTACAAAAAAGCGTGATGCACGAGCAGAGTTGTTGTTTCGCTAATATAAACCTATTGCTTTGTCGCCGTTCTCATTGCCGTCGCCGTAGTCGTTACTTAAGCTCCCTGCCCGTGCGAAAATGTGTGCAGTTTTATAATTGGTGTTCGGCTTGATTAAATCATTTACCACTTGCAAAACATGTGTTGGGAGGAGCCACCTACAGTTTTTAAAGCACAGTTTCTGACAGGACATTTATTCGACGGAAAAAACGCAAAATAATTGTAAAGCAGACACATCCACTCCTCTGTATGAAAGGGCCTTAGTGGCTGTCTTTTACTAACCATTAACTATGATGCTTTTTTTTTTTGCTTCAGGTTTGCGTACCAGCATCTGTGATGCAGTTTACTCAAGAAATCTCACGAAAATGCAATCGTTGTCATGTGAAAGATCTTAGGTTGATAATTGTTAGATTTTCAAACTGCAGAAAGAACTTCACTGAATTCAAGGTTGGTTGAGGTGTCCTTAGAACCCAGGCCCCGCATAGTGATGGTCACCCTCGATATGTAGTTTAAAATTTGCTTACCTGGACGAGGCATGTTTAGTTTAACTGATAACAAAAGTTGTCTTTTACATGTATAACTGGAGAAATCTAGGATATTAGTTGTTTAAGGTTATTTATCTATTTATTAAGTTATTATTATTATTATTATTATTATTATTATTATTATTATTAAGTAATTTATTCTCGCGCATTTTCAAATTACTGTTCCACCCGCAAAAAGCAAAAGCTAATCAAGTTCGGCAGAGATTCCTTATTATTTGTAGGAGATCCTTGTTAATATTATTTTACTCAAGCCAATTCACAGACTCGCTTACTTGATCCATCGTGTAGCTTTGTGCCGCATCAATAGTATGCATGCATCCCAAACTATATGGATCCTCGTTGACGCTGTGCTCGTCTCTACGATTCTGTAAAGCTGCAATTCATAGGAATTGCCGTGAGGTTCGGAAAATGCTGGGTGGTATCGGCTTTCCAATCTTGTGTGTGTTTGTTCACTTATAAACTCATCTTTTTTCTAGTTAACTAAAGTTGAACAAGTTTTTCACTTTGTTTTACGAATTATTTATTTTTTGTCACTCGACAGCTTGCTATAGAGGAAATGAAGTCACGTGTTCATGAACAGGGTGTTATTTGTTTTGGTGTATTTGTCAGCCTAGCCCTCAATAATCAAAAGGTACAGTACATTATTCATTTTACCTCTTCGTAGCGAACTTCACAGGAATATTTAACAATTACATAGTCTAACAACTTCGATTTTGTCGTTTCTAACTAGTGTGAAAATTTATAGTAGAGTTACTGGCCTAAGAGAGTGTTACCACATGTATTTGAACTCAAACCATGAAATCCTAACGGTGAATTCCTAATGCCTACTGCTACGTAGAGTTTAGAAGGGTTCTATGTTAATTCAAGGCTTATTCTGGACGTTACCCTGCGAACAGAGGTTTCTTTCTTGCATGGCTTGTCAGTCACGACTTCGTTTACAAAATTAACTTTCGTGTTTGGTGGTGTTGAATCCCATGTTGTAACCACTGAAAGCTATCTTGTATTTCAACAGGAAAATCCTGACAATTCAAAGCTGGCGGAAAAGGCAGCCGAATTAACCATCGGAGCCTTGCTGGATGTGCCCCCAATATTTAATGGACAAACGTTCGACGCAATCACGTGACAGGCGCGGCTTTCAAGGCAGTCTCCATTTTTCGTGCTAGTCACTTGGATTTATGTTTTCGCTTTTGGAGAATATGAAGGCTCACATGGCGGCAGGATCCCTTGCATGACCAGCTGGGTACACACTGTTGCTACACGGTGGGTAGCCTACGAAGGAGATGTGTGGGTTCTGTTGACGATGGACAGCTATCACCAACAATCGATCAAGGTTTCTTTGTTAAAACTCGCATGAGACAGAAAATCATTTGAAATGAATCTTTCATTTTGCCACCAAATTGTTGGCTTTTGCAGGAACAAAGCCGCGCAGGTTTTTTTTTACCCTCTTTGGCGACCCAAATAACGCCGAACGGCCGTTCTTAGGATAGTTCGAAATTTCCTTTTCAGTTCTAAGGTAGTCTGTTGAAGTAAAGTGGTTATACAAATTGAGCATGACGGGCTTTGCTCACCAAAAAAAATTATGCAAATTAGGCTAAGGGTAGATTGAATCTACCCATGGCTTATGATTAACTGAAACGGGAGATCACAATTCGCGCCTTCATACGACTGAGGTGTTACTTTGGAATCCTCGGTAATTACTTTTTTCGCACTTGCCGGCATCCAAAAACACCCGGCGTGGGAATCACGAGACGCGTAAATAAGACATTTCTTGACATAATAAAAAGGTTTTCCAGATACGGACGCGCATTTGTTGGCTTTACTCGCGTGGAGACACACGTCAACTGTTACTTCTCACGCGAAATAGTATTCAAGGCATGGCTCTACTGTAAAAAAACCCCGCTCTTTATTGATCGCACAACCATAATTATAGCAGGCGATAGCAAGAGAAATAACTATCACTCGAATGGGATAATCGAAGATCAAGAACCAAACCTTAGCGAGAGCGGGGTTTATATCTGTTACTAAAGAGAAATTGAAAATGAAACATAAACCCTTGGCCGACTCAGAAAATATTACGAGAAGCTAAGGTTTACCACCCGGGAAACATTTTAATGACGGCCTAAATCTATTCTTACGGAAGGAATGAGATTATTTGCAATTATGTCGATCGAACTGTATACTATCTTCTGTCTATTACTGTGTAGTCGGCTGGAACATCACACAAAACGGCGTCACCAACGAGGTTCGATGTGATAAATTAAGCACATTTACTTACCTGTGATTAATTAATGTTTACTCAATGAGAATGATTTAATCCCAGAGAAACTACGATTTCTGGAATTCTTGGACATCAGTAACTACAACTGACTTATAACAGCTTCATTTTAATAGCGACTTGATTCTATAATAATAAACCGTGAGATCTAACGCAAAGCTCATAGGGCACGGCGAAGGGAAGGTAACCAGAGGGTTTGAAGTAATCTCAGGAAGTTAACCCTAAGATTCTATTTTGCTAAAGTAATGCTTTGATTTATTTAACGTACGATAATTGACTCGGTTGTGTTTTACTGACAAGCACATTTTTTTGCAACCCAAGCTTCTTAATTAAGCCAGAGAAGGGATCAAAATCATTTGTAAGAACTAATAGACATGTGAGTGTTATTTAACTTTTCATTTGACGTTTTACAGTACGGATAGCTCGGTAACGAGCGACAAGATAATTTCATTTTTACATACATATATTAGCATCGTTTGAATTTAACGAATAATACTAATAATAAAAACGTTTTGATTGTGTTATCATGATTTTGGTTAAAACAATTTTGTCACATTGTGTCGCTGAAAGTTTATCTCATTACCCAAGCAATAATTGTAACTAAAGTAAATTCTATGTGAATTTCTGAAAGAAAACTAAAGCAAATCAGTGTACACTCCATCACCTTCTGCAAATTATAGCCCTGTGTCAAAGAAAAATAGTTTTAAATCACTCAATAATGATGTTGATAATAATAGCAATAAACAATAATAATAATAATCCGAAACAGAACCAGTTAGTACAAAATGAAAATGATGAAAATTAGGTCCTGTCATCAGATAACAACAGTCCACAAATGAACTGACTACCCAAGAGAAACAGAACCAGTTAGTACAAAATGAAAATGATGAAAATTAGGTCCTGTCATCACATAACAACAGTGCACAAATGAACTGACAACCCAAGAGAAACAGAACCAGTTAGTACAGAATGAAAATGATGAAAATTAGGTCCTGTCATCAGATAACAACAGTCCACAAGTGAACTGACTACCCAAGAGAAACAGAACCAGTTAGTACAGAATGAAAATGATGAAAATCAGGTCCTGTCATCAGATAACAACAGCCCATAAAGAACTGACTACCCAAGAGAAACAAAACCAGTTAGTACAAAATGAAAACTGTGATGAAAATTAGGTTCTGCCATCAGATAACAACAGCCTATAAATGAGCTGACTACCCAAGAGAAACAGAACCAGTTAGTACAAAATGAAAACTGTGATGAAAATTAGGTTCTGCCATCAGATAACAACAGCCCATAAATGAACTGACTACCCAAGAGAAACAGAACCAGTTAGTACAAAATGAAAATGATGAAAATTAGGTCCTGTCATCAGATAACAACAGTCCACAAATGAACTGACTACCCAAGAGAAACAGAACCAGTTAGTACAAAATGAAAACTGTGATGAACATTAGGTCCTGTCATCAGATAACAATAGCCCATAAATGAACTGACTACCCAAGAGAAACAGAACCAGTTAGTACAAAATGAAAATGATGAAAATTAGGTCCTGTCATCAGATAACAACAGCCCATAAATGAACTGACTACCCAAGAGAAACAGAACCAGTTAGTACAAAATGAAAACTGTGATGAAAATTAGGTCTTGTCATCAGACTACTCAAGAGAAACAGTACCAGTTAGTTTAAAATAATAATGATAAAAATTAGGTTTTGTCATCAGATAACAACAGCCCATAAATGAACTGACTACCCAAGAGAAACAAAACCAGTTAGTACAAAATAAGCATGATAAAAATTAGATTTTGCCATTAGATAACAAAAGCCCATAAATAAACTGACTACCGAAGAGAAACAGAATAATAAAGCTAAATGATTTCTTTAAATTGAAGTGACCAGAAAACAGAAATACCTCACAGTATTGGGAATAATTTGACTAAAAACAAACTTACCTCAAGTCTAATATCACTAATATGTAACTTAAGTCCGTAACAGAATTTACAAGGCCATCCGGTGGAATGATATTCTGGCGAAGAACATCAGTGATCAAACGAACGTGGAAGCGACGTACACAGTAGCTGGCATCATGTTGAATTCCACTTCGGCATAGGCCGATTTGGCGGGTTCAAGTTCCCGCGTTGCCACGTCTTTCGTCAGGAAATCTCCTAAATATTTCATTTTTGGAGAAACCCGTCGGTCGGACTCCACATATTTCTTTTTTGAGTGCATGCCAATGCTTTTGGGGGTTGTAACCCTCGACAGACTCGAAATGGGAAACGAAGACTCATACCGTCGACGGTCGCCTTCACTTCAAATGGTTTCGAAATCAAAACCACAGCGCTTTTGAACTTTGAAAGTCTAAGGTAGAATATTAATTAATTAGTAAGAATTTAACTCGGTTACATTGCATGATCGCTGCCTGACCCTCAAAAACAAAAAAAATCGTACATGTACGCTGCCGTCCATTCATTTGAGCGGCACTGGAAACAAGTTTTTGCGGCGTTCTGTCACACACTACATGAAATACGGGTCGCTCCTTCAAAAATTTTATCAAAGTGACAAAGGAAATATAAAATGCTTTAACGTAATGTCTTTTAACCCTGGCGTGCCCCGTCCAAATCACCGGCAGTCCGATCTGGATTTGTTTATCATGTACATTACTTTCTACGGGTAGATGACGCGAGCTTTTATTTTTAAGATACATTTCGAATGATCAAAATCTTTTTCATTTTAAACAGAAAGGTCACGCCGCAATAAAACGGTTGCGTGGGATGCTGGCTCCTCGCCTTGCCTCGCGCTCAAATGACGCGTCTCTCGCGGATACTCGGTGTCTGGTTTACTTATTATGTTCCGGTCTTAATTAATTTTATGACACCAAGCAAACACCTTTCTATCGCGTACCAGGGCATCAATTTCCGGCGCCTGCTGAGATTTTTTTTCTTGAGCAAAGCTCCTCATGCTAGAAAAATCTTTTTTTTTTTAAGGATTTTCTTTACTGAAAGTTCGGATAAACTGTGTGTTTAGAGTAACCATCCGTTGGTAGGGATGCCGAGGTGAACGACTGATACAAAGCTGTCACTAACTATTAGAACGGCTCTATTGCTGCTGCAAAAGATTTTAGTGGAAATGCTTTTAATTTCATAAAAATATCTTTCGCTCTCCAGAGATTAGGTGAATTAAGCTAAAATTATGGAAGCCAATTTATTTACTGAGCTGTAAAAATAAGTTGTTTTAAGTCAAATGTAAATAAATCTAGAGATAAAGAAGGTGACTGTTGGATATCTTCGGCGAGAAAAAAATCTCAGTCTTGCCATAGCTTATTCACAGCGCCTCTATTTTCTCCTCAGAGTCCGTCGAGCGCGCGTGATAAAAACCGATTTCGAAAACAAAGAGAAGAAAAATAAAGCAACGTCTACTTTTTTCTTTCTCGGGCTCCGCGCTCGCCGAATAAAACAACGTCTGTGTACAGGCTATTCTTGCCACTGCTCTTATTTTTTTACTTTTATAAAATTCAGTTTGTAAAATATTATAAAAATAAAAAAGCAACTTGCAAGGACTCCCAGGGACGTCTCACTGGAGTGGCCACCGTGACTCAGGAGAGGTTTTTTCTTTGAACTATGTTATACAGCATAAAGAATTGTACCACTCAAAACTACTGCCAAAGAGTGTTCATTTGAATGGTCATCATGACTATTGGATTTTGTCCACAGACTCAAAAGTGTTAAACTACCTTGAGAACTTTATTAAGTTTCCGTCCACAAACTCGTAAGCAAGTCAAGAATAGCTACATAACGTATCATTAAACACATCGCTGTTGATTTGTTTAGTAATTCTGTTGAAATACACAGGTGCACCAATACAAGCGAGGAACAAGTGATATTATTCTCACATATGTCAGCTCATATGTTATTTTCTGCCAAAAGAAAATGTAGCTGGCATTATAGACCCGTAGAAAGGTAAACAACCATTTTAGAGATCTTAGTGAAACAATACTAAACACACGAAATCGAACGCACGTTAAATCGAATGTGATTTAGAACAGATTATTAAATAGGTGGTATCAACTTACTTGAGTAATTATGGCAAGTTTAAGAAAAAGACCGCGTCAGTAGAATCAGAAAACAGCAACATTTGATGGCAAAGAATACTAACTTCGTGGGCGTTGATGGGTCAGCTCGGTCCTGTTGCGAAAGTCCCGATATTAACAGACACAAAATGCAGTTTTTGTTTATATTCAAGATGGTCAGGTCTCAATGGTTTTACAGATACTATGATTAAACTATCATTTCAAAAAACAAAATAGACTGATTTGTCAGCTAGGACTGGCGATTTTATTCCCTAGATTTTGCATTTGCTATGATGAACATCCATTGTTTTACGCAAATTGACCTAAGTCCAACAATCGACACCTTTGTACGGAAGCATCCATGTTGTCTCCTCCTTGCTAATATCCTAACTGAGTAAACGGCAAATCATGCCCACAGGACTACAGTGTGTGTTTTAATGTATTCAACCATTATGGATATATACATTTTTAAGTCTATGACACTCTCTCTTCAATGAAAGCGAAAAAATGCTAGCTTCATTTGGCACTGTTATTGGAAATTTGTGCTCAGAATCACAAAACGAAATTTCTGAGGACCTAAAGTATTAAACTTTTCCGGGGGAGAATGCCTTATACCCCATGCCTTCTAAAGCTCGATTGTCAATTTAGACAAAAATACCACATTAGAAACCCCTCTATGCCGTAACGCTGGCTACACACCTGTCGAGGTGATATTGAACTCGAGAATCAAGAATGTTCTGGGAAGAGACATTGTCAAGACTCCCGAATCAATATCAGAGACTACTTAACGACTTCCTGTTGCCGATGGAAGTATGCCAACAATAAGCAGGTGACCAACGCTTTAAGTTCCTTGTGAACCTTTTCTTTCTTTCTCGAAAATGTTTCTGTTGTAGCTGGACGTTTCTTATTAAACGTGTCGCATGAATTTGAACCTTGTAAACGTGTCGATGCGACATGGTGTGTGAACTACGATAATTTGTTGATTATAAAAATTTGCAGCTAAATCATGGCCTTTTATTACTGGTTTTCAGCCTGCGTAATGTTGTCAACAAACTCTTTGAATTTAAAAGAACTCATATGCTGCAGCTAAGAAAGCGTTTGACTTATCCTCTCATCAAGTAAAATCTTGTTAACTCGAAATAAGTAACTAGAACTAACGTACGTCGTCCGAGCTTCGTCCTTTTGGATAAAGAATAATTATTCCATCTAATAATGCGTGAAAACACATTTCACTATCTTGTAATACTTATTACCATAGAAGCTTTCTCTACTCTAAATTGAAGGTGGAGGCTATCGTGCATGCTCTTCAATAGTTAACAGGGGCACCCAACTTCAATTTTCAGAAATATCTGTTGCGAAAACGATTTGGGATCTAGAATTTTCCGAATATTTGTTGTAAAATTTCTTGCTTGCCTGCCTCTCGAGCTCCTAGGATTTTCGAACATTTTAACGGGATTTTGCCCTAAAAAGGTCACCTAGAATTTTCGGGAGCCTTTCTCTGGCTGAAATTTTTGAAAACGTAAGTTTTGATCCTACAGTTTTCGGATCACTCGACTTTCAGCTAGTAAATCAGAACAGATGAAAAATTTTTAGGGGATAGAAATATGCCTATATCTACCGTTTAAATACTAAAATACATTTAACAATGCTGTGTTAAAGTGGTTTTGAACTATATTCTCGTTGGGTGCCCCTGAAATAAATTTAATTTCGAATTCTCAGAAACTTCAATTCTTAAGGGTCGACATAGAGACGGTTTATATTTGGAAGGACGATCTTGAGACGTTTTCTGACATGTGTCCACCTAAGTACGTAGTGACAGTCAAACCTCGCTTTATGGACACCCACTTAATACGGACACCTCATTATTACGGACAGTTTGCTTTGTCCCTAGGGACAGTAAGCCGTACATTTTCTCTGAATTTAACCCGCTTATTGCTGACACCCCGTTAATACAGACACTTTCTATTGTGCCCTCAGTGTCCGCTTTATCGGAGTTCGACTGTAGGCAGCACGACTGTGTCACCGTGTTCTTCACTGCCCGTTTGATTTCTTTCATCTTCCAGCAAAAAACCAATGGGTTCAGAGAGGAATTTAGGTATAACATCGAAACTGAAGCATTCCACGCGATATCATTTTCTCTTCTATAACGGTTTAACACTGTCGCTACCATGAATGGAACATAGGAAGCAACCATTGTCACCTGAATCCAGGCTATGCTAGAAACGGTTCTCTTGTATCGTTGCATGTTTAATGGCCGCGGTAATCCTTCGTTCTGTTGCTCTTCATTACGACGGTCTTGTACTCTACCTTGGTGTTGCCGAAGTTTGAGAAATATTTTTACGTAGGAAAAGATTGAGGCTACTAACGAAAAGGTTCCCCAGATTGTAGCCCCATTTAAAGCAATTCGAAAGCTCACGAAAGAGCCCATCATTCCAAACAAAATACCAATCAACCAGAAACAAGTAACTAGTACAACAACTCGCTTCAACGTTACAACGATTCTGTATCGCAAGCCCAGCGTAAGGGCGAGAAGTCTGTCTAAACTTATAGCGGTCGATGTCAGGACTGATACTCCACACAAAATAAAACTTAAAGATGAATTTGCTTCGATGATGTAGAACAAATTCCCAGGGCTAATTATCTTTGTCGCACTATTTAGGATACGGATAGCAAACAATGGCTGCAGAAAAAGGCCAACGCAAAGATCAGTGACTGAAAGGCATCGAAATAACAGTTTTGTCGGTGGATGAATAGAAGGGACTTTATAAAGAGCCACCAGGATCAGTGTGTTCCCCACGAATGCGGTGATGGAAAAGACAAAATTTAGAGCTGAAAGAAATATAGCTATGCCTGGTTGTAATGTGCTTGTTTTGTTCACCATCATGTCTGCGTCGTCAAAGCTGTTCCCCCCTTTTTTTTTTTCGCTAGGTCATCGGTCATGCGGTGAGAAAATTCCGATTGACACCTTTTCACTGAGCTTATACCATGAACTAACACTTACATTAATTAATTCGCATAATTATGTTTATAACGTACCTGCTTCGATTTCGTTAGTGTGACAGGTTGTAATTAACAGTATTGGTTCTTAGGTTCTTGCGTCATTCTGCCGATGTCGAGATATGAAGAGATTTTGCTAAGAAACATATTAAAGCAGACAGCGAACACAAAAATCGGCCCAATTTTTCATTTAGGTCTTTCCTTTAGACTGGAAAATCGACCCTAAAAATGGTAACCTGTAAATTGGCCTCCACCGAAGAGTATGTGCGGGCGTGAATTAAAGGCACCTTTTAATTTTGTTTATTTTAGGGGCTCATTGTGATAAGTTCGAAAACAGGTGTGGTGAAGAGTTATGTGACGCGGGTTCGGGCAAAAATTCTTCTTTAAGGCTACTACTGTTATCGAACTTTATTCACTATTATTTTTTACTATAAATATAACAGTTTAGCTTGATGGGAAAATGTTTTGTAGGTCAGTTTGCCGGATACTTTTTTTCTTAAATCTCCCATGGTCACCCCTTAAAAGGTGAATGGAATGGAATGGATGTTTATTATTAAGTCTACAAACTGAAGCTTCGCTTTTGGCTTGGTTAAATCTGTATATTATTATATGGATTTAATGTATTCAGTGTAACGATACAACCTGTTTATAGATTGAAGTATACGTAATAAACACCGTTGTCATCGATTAACTTTCCTGTTATTCTTGTAATCAGAGAAAAAAGTCCATAGAGCCTTGGTTATTGAACAAGGCCTACCACACTTCTGTGAGCAACTAAACGAACTGCTTCAGAGAAGAAATGTTGCGGTAAGTTATATTAAAGCGTGCGCCCTAGTGTTTATTGGAAGACATGTCTCTTGGTCGACTTTTTAAAATCGTTTGTATGATAATGTATATTTATTTCGCACTATAGGCGACCTTTCATTCCGATCTGTCAGCGGAAAAACAAGATTCCTTCGAAACATCAGCGGAGCAGTTGGTAAGCACATCCCTGTAATCCCTGTACTATTGACACCTAGTGAGGGGGCGAAATCAATGAGAATGCAATTGAATACAATGATAATACAGTTATATTGTAGAAAGACAATGCAATGGTGATTACTTCACGTAGCTCAGATACATGAGGGACTTTAAGATCCAAAGACGTGAAGGCAACGAGAACGTCGCTTAAAAAGTGAGTTTGCGTTCTTTCAGTATTAATCGCAATTATTCCTACGCAATTACTTTCTCAAATGTAGGCGAACCCTCCTGGAGTTGAATTCCAAGGGACCATTTCTAAGTTCAGAAAGAGAATTAAATTTCGTCGTTGCTTGTTTACATAATCCATAAAACGCGAAATTAGGCAATTTCACGTCGTAGACGTGCAAAAACGGCAAAGAAATGTACTAATAAGCGTGAAGCACGTGCAAAGTTATTGTTTTGCTTATAAAACCGTGCGTTTCTCATCTGTCTTTAGTGTTCATATTGCCCTTCAGTCTCATTTGCCATGTATACCTTACTGCTTTTCACCATAAGATCAATGTCGTAGTTTTTGAAATATAGTGACCCTGTTAACGGGAGAACGTTTTTTAGCATGGGCGCATCTGTGGGCGGAAAACGCTACTGTCGGGTGGACACTAATACTAGGCGGACACCCCTCACTTCTACTGTATGGGAACTTTCCTTTAAGACAGGCACACTATATATAGGACACTACTGTAAGGTAGCCCTGTTAAGTGGATACCCATCAAGTTCGAGCAGACAGCAGCCCCTTAATGTGGATACACTGTAAGATATATAGACACCACTCTAATCCGAGGTACCCCTCCAGCAAAGGCTCTTCTGTAAGTCGACACCCTTGTAGGCTGGTTGCCTCTGTGAGCCAGTGTAAGGTGGACAGCACTGTAAGCGGACGGACAAAGAAACTTGGGAGTTTATATAAGCAACAACGACGGTGACGGCTAGGAAAACCTGACTTAAGAAGTGAATTCGCGCTGCCTCAAACTTAATCGCGCTCATTCCATCTCGTTCAATTCGTCAAATGTTGACAAATTTCTTTTTGGAATTGAAATCTAAAGGATTGCATCAAAGTTCAGGAAAAGAAAAAGAAAGTTGTTGTCTTGTGTTCCCGTCCTCGACGAAACATGAAATTACTACGGGCAGCTTCACGTTGTAGTCGGGCAACGACGGCAGAGAAATGTACAAAAAAGCGTGATGCACGTGCAACGTTGCCGTTTTGCTAATCTAAACCTATTGCTTTGTCGCCGTTCTCATTGCCGTCGCCGTAGTCGTTGCTTAAGCTCCCTGCCCGTGCGAAAACGTTTGCAGTTGTATAATTGGTGTTCGGCTTGATTAAATCATTTACCACTTGCAAAACATGTGTTGGGAGGAGCCACCCACAATTTAAGCACAGTTTCTGACAGGACATATATTCGACGGAAAAAACGCAAAATAATTGTAAAGCAGACACATCTACTCCTCTGTATGAAAGGGCTAGCCTTGGTGGCTGTCTTTTACTAACCATTAACTATCACGATTTTCTTTGCTTCAGGTTTGCGTACCAACATCTGTGATGCAGTTTACACAAGAAATCTCACGAAAATACAGTCATCGTCATGTGAAAGAACTTAGGATGATAATTGTTAGATTTTCAAACTGCAGAAAGAACTTCACTGAATTCAAGGTTGGTTGAGGTGTCCTTAGAACCCAGGCCCCGCATAGTGATGGTCACCCTCGATATGTAGTTTAAAATTTGCTTACCTGGACGAGGCATGTTTAGTTTAACTGATAACAAAAGTTGTCTTTTACATGTATAACTGGAGAAATCTAGGATATTAGTTGTTTAAGGTTATTTATCTATTTATTAAGTTATTATTATTATTATTATTAAGTAATTTATTCTCGCGCATTTTCAATTTACTGTTCCACCCGCAAAAAGCAAAAGCTAATCAAGTTCGGCAGAGATTCCTTATTATTTGTAGGAGATCCTTGTTAATATTATTTTACTCAAGCCAATTCACAGACTCGCTTACTTGATCCATCGTGTAGCTTAGTGCCGCATCAATAGTATGCATGCATCCCAAACTATATGGATCCTCGTTTACGCTGTGCTCGTCTCTACGATTCTGTAAAGCTGCAATTCATAGGAATTGCCGTGGGGTTCGGAAATGCTGGGTGGTATCGGCTTTCCAATCTTGTGTGTGTTTGTTTACTTATAAACTCATCTTTTTTCTAGTTAACTAAAGTTGAAGAAGTTTTTCACTTTGTTTTACGAAACATTTATTTTTTGTCACTCAACAGCTTGCTATAGAGAAAATGAAGTCACGTGTTCATGAACAGGGTGTTATTTTTTTGGTGTATTTGTCAGCCTAGGCCTCAGTAATCAAAAGGTACAGTACATTATTCATTTTACCTCTTCGTAGCGAACTCCACAGGAATATTTAACAATTACATAGTCTAACAACTTCGATTTTGTCGTTTCTAACTAGAGTGAAAATTTATAGTAGAATTACCGGCCCTAAGAGAGTGTTACCACATGTATTTGAACTCAAACCATGAAAACCTAACGGTGAATTCCTAATGCCCACTGCTACGTAGAGTTAACCAACTACGCGAACGACTTCCTTTACAACAGTTAGCTTTCATGTTTGGTGGGGTTGAATCCCATGTTATAACCACTAAAGGATATCTTGTATTTCAACAGGAAAATCCTGACAATTCAAAGCTGGCGGAAAAGGCAGCCGAATTAACCATCGGAGCCTTTCTGGATGTGTCCCCAATATTTAATGGACAAACGTTCGACGCAATCACGTGACAGGCGCGGCTTTCAACGCAGTCTCCATTTTTCGTGCAAGTCACTTGGATTTATGTTTTCGCTTTTGGAGAATATGAAGCTCACTTGGCGGCAGGATCCCTTGCATGGCCAACTGGGTACACACTGTTGCTACGCGATGGGTAGCCTACGAAGGAGATGTGTGGGTTCTGTTGACGATGGACAGCTATCAACAACAATCGAGCAAGGTTTCTTTGTTAAAACTCGCATGAGACAGAAAATCATTTGAAATGAATCTTTCATTTTGCTACCAAATTGTTGGCTTTAGCAGGAACAAAACCGCGCAGGTTTTTTTACCCTCGTTGGCGACCCAAATAACGCCGAACGGCGGTTCTTAGGATTGTTTGAAATATCCTTTTTAGTTCTAAGCTAGTCTGTTGAAGTAAAGCTGGTTATACAAATTGAGCACTAGAATAATCTTTTTTTTTTAAAGATTTTCTTTTCTGAAAGTTCGGATAAACTGTGTGTTTAGAGTAACCATTGGTAGTGGTGCCGAGGTGAACGACTGATACAAAGCTGTCACTAAATATTAGATTGGCTCTGTTGCTGCTGCAAATGATTTTAGTGGAAATGCTTTTAATTTCTTAAAAGTATCTTTCGTTCTCCAGAGATTAAGTGAATTAAGCTAAAGTTATGGAAGTTAATTATTTACTGAGCTGTAAAAATAAGTGGTTTTAAGTCAAATGTAAATAAAACTAGAGATAAAGAAGGTGACTGTTGGATATCTTCGGCTAGAAAGAAATTCTTTTTGTCATAGCCTGTTCACAGTGCCTCTATTTTCTCTTCAAAGTCCGTCGAGCGCGCGTGATAGAAACCGATTTCGAAAACAAAGAAAAGAAAAATAAAACAACGTCTTTTTTTTTCTTGCTCGGGCTCCGCGCTCACCGAATAAAAAAAACGTCTGAGTACAGGCTATTCTTGTCACTGCAATTATTTTTTAACTTTTATAAAATTCAGTTTGAAAAATAAAAAAGCAGTTTGCAAGGACTCTCAGGGACGTCTCATTGGAATGGCCACCGTGACTCAAGAGTGGTTTTCTTTCAAAGACTAAACAGTTTGAACAATGTTATACAGCACCACTCAAAACTACTGCCAAAGAGTGTTCATTTTAATGATCATCATGACTATTGGATTTCGTCCACAGACTCAAAAGAGTTAAACCACCATGGGAAACTTTATTAAGTTTCCTTCCACAAACTCGTAAGCTAGAATAGCTACATAACGTATCACTAAACGCATCGTAGTTGATTTGTTTAGTAATTCTGTTGAAATACACAGGTGTACCAATACGAGCTAGGAACAAGTGATATTATTCTCACATATGTCAGTTCATATGATATTTGCTGCCAAACGGAAAATGAAGCTGGCATTATAGACCCGTAGAAAGGTAAACAACCATTTTAGAGCACTTAATGAAACAATACTAAACGCACGAACGCGCGTTAAATCAAATGTGACTTAGAACAAATGATTAAATAGGTGGTATCAACTTACTTGAGTTATTATGGCAAGTTTAAGAAAAAGACTGTGCCAGTAGATTCAGAAAAAAGAAAGATTTGATGGCAACGAATACTAACTTCGTAGGCGTTGATGAGTTAGCTTGGCCCTGTTGCGAAAGTCCCGATATTAACGGACACAAAATGCTGTTTTTGTTCATATTCAAGATGGGCAGGTCTCAAGAGTGTTACAGATACTATAATTAAACTATCAGTTCAAAACACAAAATAGACTGATTTCTTAGCTAGGACAGGCGCTTTTATTCCCTAGATTTTGATTTGAATATTTGATAAAAGTTATACTTTAGGGAATGGGCCCCTGGAAGAACGAGAGGTCCCGGGTTCGATCCACGGGCCCGGGCCAGCACAAGGGCCAACACGACTATGTGTGCACGAGGGGCAAGGAAGGCACCGTCAGGAGTTAGTGAGAGGTCTTGGGCGCACGAGGTCCCAAGTTCGATCCCAGGTGGCATTACATCTTTGTTTCAAGACTTCTCTCCTTTCTGTGTAGCTTTAACTAGCTTTAAATACCCTTAAAACGTACCCTTTACGTGGAAAATAGTCTACAAAGACAATTTTGTGAACACATATCTACACCTTTTAGTATGTTTACAGTCCGATTGAATGACATAAGGATGTCAGCCATGCATATAACGCGAGGAGAAACTCAAAGAGTTAGTAAATAACCAAGCGCCTTGTGTCAAGTATATTCTGTTGTTTAACCACCTCTGATGTGAAAAGGCAACAGCTGAGTAATTGGAAATTGAGTAGAATGGAGTGGTACAAGCGAAAACAAAACTTGCTAGTTCCCACAATCAGTTATAAAATAAGAGACAACGGAATGAGAATTGTTATTGATCTTTTGCTGCATTGAAGAGAATCGAAGTGGCCTGGCCCAGAGAGGGGTAAGTGATTCTGGAAAACTTATAGTATTACAGTTGCTTTTGAAATTACTTGGAAAGGATTCCTTGACTTATATGTGACCTCAGTGAGCAAATCAACTTGTTGATATTCAGTTGCAAACTTTAAAAGAATTGTTATGAGGAATTTCAGAGCCACCATATTTTCTTAAAAAGCAAGGGGGCACAATTCGCACGGGTTTTTTGAAATGTGATAGTGTTTTTGGTTCCGACAAACTTGTTCACCACATGTGAAATGATTAATACTAATGCGGGGGGAGGGGGAGGGGGGACTAAATGTGGAGTTCCAGGCTTCGTTGCGTCCCAGGTTTACTCGCGGTCTCCTTACTTTTAACTTTTTTAAATCACTTTACGCTATCACTATTTATTTCGTCCGAAAACTATAGTATTTTGCAGTTTTAAACAATTTTTATTGTCAAGTCACCAGCGGCTTTTTTCGATGCATGGTGTAACGTCACCTCTTCAAGGTCATTAAAACAGCTGTTTTTGCGTGTTGAAACATTTTCACTTCTATTTTTAGGCCTCCGAACTGTATAATGGATATCCCAAGGTTAATAGCGGCCTTGTTACTTGTTTCTATGATAACACACCTGTCACTCAGCGCACTTCTGTCCTACGAAGCGCAAGATACAGTTCTTGATCTAATGACCGAGAAAGGCTTCAGTGGCCTGGTAACCACCAACCTGCTAAAGAAAGACGGACCTCGGCCTATTTACCGCAAGGACCTGGGCACTAATCATATTGCCTACTATGAAATCCTAAGCGGTGACGGGAAGGAATTCTATCTTCTATCAGCTGGTTCCAAAACTGGTGATAACCGGTTTGTGGAGAGCGGTGAGATCAATGCTACTGCTCAGCAATACCGTCCAACTGATGCGCTAAACATTCAAGCAAGAAAGAATGGCCAGAGTTGTTACAGGCATTACCGTCTTAGCCAGGCTGGGTTGTACATGTGTGAAGACCAGCGTGGAACTCCTGTCGCCGCCACGTATAACTGGACTTCAAACACGCCGGTTAGTCTGTGGTTTTTGAAGTTTTTGATATTAAAAGGTATCTGTAGGATTACAACATTTTTCTCTACTTTCGCTACAAAAATAATGACGGCCGTGATACCTTTAAGAAAACTGACAATCATCAGCAAGGCAGCCCAGGGCTGTATGCAGGCAGACGACTTATTTTTATGATTATGATTATGATCATTATATTATTAGCAGTTCTTCATTTATTTATTTATTTATGTTTGTTTTTTTGTTTTCGATGCAAAGCTTCGTGGTTAATTTTACCTTGGTATGCGATTAAATAAATAATATTAGTTTCCTCGTGGTCAGTGCCATACATGTGATCAGTTACTTCATTCTTTGTCTTATAACAGAGCCAGCCCATATACTAAATATTAAAAAGCAACATACTGATTTTTGTACCAGTCTATTTATTTTGTTTCATTCATATTGGATAAGTTTTTCTTTCTCAGAATCCTTTTTCTCAAACAAAAATAGCAATCTAAAAATAATAATCAGTATACAAGAGTTAACTGAGATTCAAGCAAAAAATTGCGAACTTTTTTCTTGAATTTTATACAATATTTTCGTAATTTTTCTATGCGCACGACGGAAAGAAGCACTGCTGTTTAAGCCCAGGAACAGAGACTGGAAATAAGTTGTGTATTCGCTTTCAGGTTAATACCTCGCAGTGGAAAAGTTTAGCTGGAATGGTAAAGTTAAGCCTTGTAGACTTTAACAAAGAATGGAAAGAGCTCTCGTACGAAGTTGGCGAGGAAGGTGAATGGGGGAGCCTCAAGTACACACAGATCGATGTAAAGAAAGAAGAAAGATGCGGAGAAGATGTTTTGGAGGCAGGATCTAAAGCCAGGGTGTCTCTGGGATTGCGCTCCCAGTCTAAGGTATCTCCAAGGATACTGTTCTCTGGTACAGGTGGCAAAAAAAGTGATCTTACAAACGCTGAATGGCAGAAAAGACTTTGTCAAGTTCTGAGGAATGGTGAGATGTGGCTTTCCAATAAATCGCAGATTTAGGCATGAGAGATTTTAAGACACTTTCGTCCCCAGAGGCTGCGATCCTTTTGTTTATGATGCTGACCAAAAAGGAACGCGGCCTCTGGGAACGAGGATGAGTTTAAGATAGCACGACGGCGACAGCGGCAAAAACATCACGTGATCTCTACAAAAGTGAGTTCGCGTTCGTAGATATTTCATCATGATTATTCTAACTTGCTCGTGACTCTGTCAAACCTAGGCGAACTCTCCTCAGTGGAGTTCAAAGAATAAAGAATCTGCTGTTGGGACAGGATATTAACGAGAAATATTCTTCATCACCAGGGGCCAATTTAATAAAAATTTTACACGATGTTTAATTAATTTTAATACAACTGTGCCTATTGTTTTAAGGTCTAAAAACAACAGCTACACTTGTAATATTACCCTTGTTATCACGGTTATATTAAATTGGCCCCACTTTTTCGAACGTCACTGATACCAGGTCCGCGACAGGATGGGTTCCACTCTGTGCAACGTTCGAGAAATTGTTGGTGATGAAGAATATTTCTCTGTAATCTCAAGGAGAAAACATATGCAAGTCCCGAAAGAGAGAGAGAAAACTGATTCGTCAGTAACGGATAACAAATGTACCAAAGAGTGTGATGCGCGTGCGATGTTATTGTTTTGTTATTGCTGTTTTGATGTTCTTGTTGCCGTAAACTGGGAGGAGTGTAAGCTTAGAGTTTAGGGGGTAGGGGGTAGGGGTAGAAAGTGGTCAAGCAAAAAGCTTTCCTGTCCCCCACCCCGCGCTTCTCGTGCTCTGCATTGATATTCGCGTCCAGTTCCTGGTTAACCCCTTATCCCAAACTAAGAACGAAAACAAAACAAGAATAGTAATAAAATTGAGGTGCAAGAAAAATTTATTATGTGATATTTCTTAAACATAACAAGAGCACAACGATGAAGAGTTAAACCTACAAGAATTTTGGAAGTAACCTTTTATGATTGTCTTGGTCAAAAATTGCTCGTAATCTGTCAAAAAAAATGGTTCAATGGTTTCTGTAATGAATTGTTCCCATGATCATTAACTGTACGTAAATTTCAGTTTGTACCGGTCGCGACCTGACTGTGGTAAACAGCCAACTATTTTTCGTCGCTCGGAATGGTATTAATTATTTTGAGCTGGCCATTCACCAAGATCACCTTACAGTAAAGAAAGTGCTCATGAACACAGACGTCGGTTTTAGGATTCAAGTGACTCTAGCCGATGGAACGGTGGTAGAAAAACGTTTTGGCATAGAGACGAACTACACCTCTCGGACCAAACGTTGGAGTTCGTGGTCCTATTGGAGTATCTACTCCCCGCATTTGTTTCCAAACTACAACCAACACAGATGTTGTGGATGTTATAGTGGCTGCGGACCAGTGGCCTGGGCACAGATATTTGCTTATTATGACAGGTAAAACTCGTTATTAGCGTATCGCCCCATTCTCGTCCCCGGAGCCCCTCGTTCATTTTGGTTACAAATTAAGCCGAGTGGCTTGGGGACGAGAATACGTATCGCTCCATACAAGGTAGTCCGGTTACATTTTACCTGTGGAATCTGGAATCTTGGGTGTTGGAATCAGGAATTCAGCTCAGGATCCCGGAATCAAGTACCTGGAATCTAGACTCTACAGAGTGAAATCCCTGGAATCCAGTATCCAAGAGCTTCCAAGGCTCTCTTGGATGATAGCCTTACACAGGGCGAAGTGTGTTTTATCTCCCGCAACTTCATTAGATAAGATTTTTCTCTACCTGGCATTCGAAGGAAGCCTCTTTGACAGTACTTTCACATGATATTACTGTTTATATTTCTTGTTTATTATACTGCACAAGGATTCTTTAAACTTCATTGGGTCTGTAGACAAAATCCTATTGGTGATGTGACCATTCAAATGAAAGTCACTGGGCAGTGCTTTTACCTGAAGCTATTTGTTTTCGGTTAGCTCCGATCCTGCCTTTAGCTATGTATTTACACTGGACGAAAAAACGGATTTACTAATGTTTGCGAAAGATGCAAATATGTGGTAAATTTGGAGCTCCAAATTTGCATTACATTTGCGCTGTCGGCTAAAGTGTGGGCAAATACATATATTTGCTAGATAGGTATTGATACGCAAAAGTGAAGTAAATGTAATGGTTTGATACATATTTGCAGCATGGGCAAATCTTCAACATTTCTACCAGTTTACTCAAATTTACATCCTTGGCAAAAATGACAGTTTTCACTTTACTTCAAATGCAGGCAAAAATATTGCAAAACCCCTAATTTGCAGTGGTATTTGCTCTTGTTTTTCCAGGATACCAAAAGAACACTTTTGCATGTGGTTTACTCGTATTTGCCTTAAGAGCAAAAATAATAAATTTCTAGACATTTGGCTGTATCATAAATTTGCACATTTGCATCATAATTATCCATATTTGCAAGGGGAGCAAATATAGTGAGCTGCATAACATTTGCTGACAGTCAAAGGTGATGTGCATGTGACATTTCCTATATGTTTGATCCGTTTTGTGACTAAAGTAAATTTCCAATCTCAACTGTAACATTACATTGTTACAATAAAATTTTGTACACGCTGTGAGACTCCGCCCAGAGATCCAACCCCTTACATGCATCTTTCCTGTTAACTGTTTTATGTGCACTGTCATTTTAATATAAAGGAATCAGAAACCAGTTAATTTTTTTGACAATTTTACATTCACAAATTTCTTCTGTTAGTCTTTTTACAGAACGAAATGACAGATAGTCTACACTGTCATATACTTTAACTCAGGAAATCCCTATCCTTTCATACCTGAAGCATGAAAAAGGTGTCCCTTTCTGACAGCGCCCCTGGCATAAACCTTTCCCGGGCTACTAATTTAAAGCAAATACACTAATTCAAATCTACTCGTTATTAAGGTCCAGTAGTCAGATCATTGATGCACTGTATTTCCTACAGTCAGGGCCATAGCCAGTATGAGGCAAACCGAGGCACTTGCCTCTGTCATTTAAGGTTTGATCCTGGCAGTGTTTGGTTTCAACGTAGCCATCATAAAGACCCTGAATAGCTAGGCGGGGAATTCAACCATGGATATTGCCTCAGTCCTTATTTTTTTCTGTCTACGGCCCTTGAACTTGGGATACAAGGAGGATCTACAGGAGCTACCGGTCGAATTGTCAAATCCTACCTGACAAAGCCCCAACCCCCCCCCCCCCCCCCATAAACAATGAACAGACCTTTATTGGGTTACAGGATCACAGGAGCTCTGAGTTGGCCTTAGATCATGAAAAGTCTAGAGCTATAAAGAAAAAACTAAGGTGGTGAAACAAATTAACATGCAGCCTTTAAACTTCTGGACTGGACTGGGTTGGTCAAAGATGGGTTAAGATAACACAAGGTTAGGTCCAGTGGTCAGATCATTTACTGTATTTTTTGTACATCATACTAAAAAATCAAATTTGGTCCGAAATAAAAAGTTTTGTGGATTTCAAACTCAGTGTTGTGATTATTCACTTGTACATAATTTCCTCATGGCCATTTAACCAACAAACTTAATTCAATTTAAAACCAACAATTTTAGTTTAACCAGTATTTGTTGTAGTTTTGACTGCCCACCTAGAGATGACCACATCTCGATGGCCGGCTTCCTAAAAATGACCACATTTTGAAAACCCAACAGCCAATACTACAACAAAATATGGTGAAACTGCTCACAATTTTATTTGAACATTGTCTCAGCTGACAAATTTATGAAAGGCTAATTTTTCTTACTTTGTTGTTTGCAACCCTGAGTTTGAGTTTCATTGATTTTAATGTTGATTTTGAGTTTTACTGTTCATTAAGTACTACCTATTCAATCCAAAAAAGTCATAGCATTTTTGCTGGCTAGAATTCACCTGAAGCCTGGTAATTTGCTTGGGATACAAGGAGGATCTACAGGAGCTACCGGTCGAATGGTCAAATCCTACCTGAAAGGCCCCCCCCCCCCCTTCCCCCCTGCACAATAAACAATGCACAGATCTTTATTGGATTACAGGAGCTCTGATTTGGCATTGGATCATGAAAAGTCTAGAGCTATAAAGAAAAAACTAAGGTAGTGAAACAAATTAACATGCAGCATTTATCCTTCTGGACTGGGTTTGCTCAAAGATGGGTTAAGATAACACAAGGTTAGGTCCAGTAGTCAGATCATTTACTGTATTTTTTGTACATCATACTTGTGGATTTCAAACTCAGTGTTGTGATTATTCACTTGTACATAATTTCCTCATGGCCATTTAACCAACAAACTTAATTCAATTTAAAACCAACAATTTTAGTTTAACCGGTATTTGTTGTAGTTTTGACTGCCCACCTAGAGATGACCACATCTCGATGGCCGGCTTCCTAAAAATGACCACATTTTGAAAACCCAACAGCCAATACTACAACAACATATGGTGAAACTGCTCACAATTTTATTTGAACATTAACTCAGCTGACAAATTTATGAAAGGCTAATTTTTCTTACTTTGTTGTTTGCAACCCTGAGTTTGAGTCTCACTGTTCATTAAGTACTACCTATTCAA
Organism: Porites cylindrica; assembly: GCA_964035525.1. Lineage (NCBI taxonomy): Eukaryota > Metazoa > Cnidaria > Anthozoa > Scleractinia > Poritidae > Porites > Porites cylindrica. The sequence goes on along the minus strand of OZ037777.1, from coordinate 26,512,830 downwards.
TCCAAAAAAAGGCATAGCATTTTTGCTGGCTAAAATTCACCTGAATCCTGGTTATTTGATCTTAAGATACAAGGAGCGGGGTTGTGGCTTCCCCAAAAAATTCTGATGAAGAGAGGGTCTTCATATACAGGAGCTACCGGTCAAATCCCACCCAACAAAGCCCCCCCCCCCCCCCCCTCCTTAAAAAATGAACAGACCCCTACTGGGTTACAGGAGCTCTGAGTTGGCCTTGGATCATGAAAAGTTATAAGCTATAAAGAAAAAACTAAGGTGGTGGAACAAATTAACATGCAGCATTTATCCTTCCAGGCTGGGTTGTTTAAAGCTGGGTTAAGATAACCCAAGGTTAGTACGAAATATGAATTCAGATATGAAAGTTTTAAAAACAAATTCATTTGAATTCCTTTTGTCTACAATTTGGTGATTTGATACTTAAAAAAAAAGGGAAAATTATCTGACAAAATGCTTTTGATTAAAAGGAAAAAGAAACGCAGGTTAAAATCTAACACTGGGTTAGTGCTAATCGGTCTTTGGAACAACTGGGCCCTGGTCTTTTTTTGGGTCCAATTCTAAATCACATAACCACTTCGAAGTGAGTCAATGGTACATGACCTGGGCATGTGTTACATTCCCCTTCTGTCATTTGATAATAGTAAAGCCTAGGGTCGCACAATGGGCAGGGATCTCCAATTACTAAAATTAAAAATTCAAAATGACACAGTAACTGTTGTATACAGTTACAGAGGGCCCACACTACCTCCCCTTTACATTAAGTAAATACACTACAACAAATCTACTGGACAAAGGTCCAGTAGTCAGATCATTTACTGTATTTTTTCTACATCATAATATTATTATTAAAAAGCTAACAATAACAAGGCCACCCACAGTACCTTAAATTTGGTAAAAAAAAAAAAAAAAGGTTCTGTGCATTTCAAAGTCAGGGTTGAGATTATTCACTTGTACACAATTTCCTCATGGCCATTTATTCAAGAAACTTCACATCAAAACTGACAATTTTGTTCTTACCGCTATTTGTTCTAGTTTTCACTGACTATACCTAGAGATGACCACATCTTGATGGTAAGCCTCCTAAAAATGACCACATTTTGAAAGCCCAACAGCCAATACTACAACGAATGGTGAAATTGCTTTGTATTTCATATCATTTGTGAATAGAAACTCAGCACAGACATGAATGAATAATTTCTTTGCTGCTCTTTACAACCCTGATTTTGAGTTCAATATGATTTGTCTTTTTAAACTGCTCAAACAGACTGGCGAGATTTATATCAGCCTTCACTCAACAACAATAACATCAGGTGCATTTCTTCACTTAAACCTAAACTTCTTAGACCAACGGGGTTTACACCATCAATATTATTATACCCTTTTACTAAATGAGCCGAATTTTAATAGATTTATTTAGAAAAGGAATTCACACAGTAAGATGACTTTTTGATTTTCCTTTTTAAATAGGAATATGATATTTTATAATTGCTGGACAAAAAAAAGGTTCCAGCTAAAAATTTGTTTTGAGCAGTGACAGTAAATCTCAACTTTGGATCTGTCTGAAGGCATTTTCTTTGCCCTTCCACAAAATCACTTTCTACTTTCACTTTGCCAGAAACTTTTGCCATGACTTAGTAACGCCAAGTGAAAACATAATATCTGAGGCATATTTCTTAAGCTATATGTCAGTGCTAGTGAGCAGTCATGGACTGCTGTTTTGAAGGGGCATCCGATAGCAAGATAGCCTTTCCAAAATCAATGAGCATTGGGTGGTACATATTGTTTACCTCTGTAAGAATAATGTTGTCACTCTTTATATCTCTGTGGGGAAACCTGTATGAGTGCAAATGTTCTATAGCTTCACACAATTTCAGTACATTATGTTTCCGCAGAACACTGTGAAAGGGACATGGATTTCCTTAGCAGGGCACCGCACAAAGAACAAGAAAAATAATATTGTAAAGATGGTAAAAATATAACCCAAGGAAGTACACGTGAGGTTTCTGTTTTGTGACATTTACCCCAAACAGATGGGGTATTGATGGATGGGAGCATTCAGTATATAAGCTTCAATTCTGTCATCTTGTGAAGAGGAAAAAATGATTACTGTAAATAAATTGAGACCCACTGGAATACCCCTGTAGCATTTCTTCATGCACAGACCACAAACAGCTTCCCCATGCTGAACCTGTATTTCATTGACCTCTTTATCTTTTGGAGAGTTCAGGTGATGCAACTCAATTTCAAGAACATTGGAAATAACTCCTGTACCACTCAAGGAAGAATCTGAAACAAATACACAAAAAAGTCCCTAAACCCACTAAAAATAACTGTTAACTCTACCTTTATTGATAATATTGTGAAATTAAATGAATTATGTTACTTGTGTTGCCATTATCTTTATGAACATTATAAATACACATGTGGCACATTTTAGCATTTTTGACCTTTTGACTCAGCTTACATGTATCATTATAAACTATTATAAACAAAACAACCTTGTATATGAAAACATGACAAAACAAAACAGAAAAAAATGACAGTAACGCATATAAAATAAAGGCTCCACCCTACCCCTGTCAAAATCAATGGTACATGTACAGGTATTACGCTCAATATGTCAATATAGCGCCAGAGGTAGTATAAATTACTCAAGCAATTAATCTTGAGCTACTTCTGCCAAATACCAATAAATTAGCATTTTAACATTGCATAACTACATATTTTGCTGACTTAACACCACTTAAATTTTTCAACAATGCTTTTTTCAGCTGGATCACTACCATACGCACGCGACACGCGTGCTCATACATGCTACAAATGTAAATATGGATGCAAATGTAGTTTATTCCCGGTTATAACATAGATGTGGCAGTAGAAGCACGATATACAAAGCAAAATACATCGACTTTACCTTTTAAATTTCGAATATCCTTGAGAAGAAATCCAGCAACATAGGCAATCTCTTCTCCCGCCAAATCGCCAAAAGACCGCGCGCCCGATTTCCCAAGCATTTGCGCCTCAGTGGTGCTGGTCAGCGGCAGTCTGCATAACCGTTCGAGAACGAGGCACAACAATTGAAATTCGTCGACCGTTGACACGTTCCACTGCCATCGATTTGCCATCAGCTTTTACTTCGTACGTTTAACGCCATATTTATCAAGAGGTTTCGAATTTTTCTTCTTTGTGGGGTTGACTGTCGAGTATGGAGGAATCGGCCAGTCTTATTTGTTCGAATTTATCGAACGAATGTGTCCTCGAAGAACTTATAAAAATAATCGCTCGAACTCGAGGGAACTGCATACTTATAGATCCTTCGACGAAAATCCACCATGAAAGGCATCTAGATAGCTCCATCGGCGACGATCAAGTAGTAACGAGTGGATCCAAGAAAAGCAGCCGTTAGTACTTAGTAAATAGACTTCGGTGAATCGATGCTGTTTTAATTAGCAGACATTGTAAAACCAAGAGGCAGGAGAAATGTTGAGGACAAACAAATGCTGAGGGAGCAACTAATCGGGAGTAAAAGAAATGCTCAGTAAGTATAAGAAAGTTCGTTGTTACTGTTAAGCCATTAATGATGCTATTTGATAATACCTACATTTGCATTCCAATATTCAGTAATCAACAAGGACCACTCCTACTTCTGAAACTTTATTTGTCCTGTTGTTGTAAAAAATACTGTAATCTTTTGTTTGGTTGTTCTCTTCAGATAAATGGTCTTAGAAAATTTAATAAGAATTGAAGCAAGTGTTAATTCCCCTCTATGAGGCCAAAATTAACCTTATCCTCTAGTGCCTACTTTCTCCAAAGGCTTTTCCAAAATTTAAAAGAGGAGTAAAGGCAGTGACTGCCATGGTGCTGAAAACATAGTGTAGCTAGAATTTAGATCATGGTACCCTGCTTTCACTGATTGTTTTTTATGATCACCCCATGTAAGGGATTCTGGAATCCGGGAAATTTTTGCTTATGGAATCCAGAATTCGGGCAATTTTTGTCGCGGAATCCTAAATTCTGAGCTTTGAAACCTGAAATACAAGTCAAACGATTGGAATCCAGAAACCAAGTAATCCACTGAAAAAGGTTCCGGAATCCGCAGCGTGGAATCCAGAATCTAAAACTGTCTTGGATTCCCTCATATGAGGCAATTATAGTATAATTAAACTTTTGTTCCCAAGATACACTGTAAGTGATGGCAATATTGCAGAAGAAGCAGGTTCATGAAGTTTTAAGTAATATGTCAATAATGTTGTTATGGTAGTGATGTAGTGGGACACTCACTATAAAATTAATACAATGATTTACCTGGAGTCAATTGTCTTGTTACAAAAGGGTTTCTCGCATTCATTTTTTCATTTTGTTTTTGCTCAAAGAAGGTCTTAGTTTTAACAGGTACAGTGTAATCAGGATTATGATGACCGCTTGGGGTTAGATTTGAGACATGAAAGTTACGAGCCAGCAATTTGTTTAAACTAGTTAATTTTGATATCAGTTAACTCAGGAAATAAGTAAGTTTAGTCACCTAGTGTGACTGCAGCCAGTAATAATACATGTAATATCTAATAGCAACCTTTTTTGCTATAAAAGGCTAGAATATTTAGACAGAAAAGGACAATAGTATTTTTCATGACAAGCATCTACAGCTTTAGTTTCAATATTAATGGTCTCAATTATGTATAATTTCTGTTTGTTGCAGAAAAAGCTGAAGAGACAACCCTTTTCCAGTCAACCTCTATTTCGAAGAAGGATTGTTGTAAGTTCAAAGCTTGTATAATTGTGGAGTACATGTCTTCAGAGCAAGGCAATACAGACCAAGGAGATGACGAATCCGAGAAAAGTGCTTTGCAGGAGGCCTCTAGCATGGAGGAGTCAACAACTTAGCCTGTAAAAACCTCTTTGCCATAGCTGAACAGTAAAGCAAAATTAAAACAGTCACATGTAAGCTTGTCATTACTCAATGACAATAGAAAGGACGAATGGCTTCTCCTCAGAGCAGGAGGCACCAGAGATAATGCTCCTGAATTTGCTTTGTGATAAGGAAATATAAGTTAATCCAAGGCTCTTAAAGAAATTCCAGATTATTTATGACTGGTCATACTTACAGGTACATGTACATGTAGTTCTGCAAATACAGTAATCCTTTAATCACTCTCTGTTTATGACACTGTTGTTTAGAAAAAGATAAATCTGTGTAAACAGTACAAATCCTGATGGTGTTGATTTGTCCTGAGAATTCTGGTGGCAGGTAGATCAAATTGGTTGATGTGATAAATTTTTCATTAGAATCCTTTGGCTACCAGTCAGCAGGTTAAAAAGGCCAATTAATGTACAAATGTTTCTTTTAAATCTGTTTGCTTAACTGCAGGCATTTGAGTTCTGCTGGCAACACTTCACAGTACATTTGTACCGATTACAGCAATTACAACTGACCTGCTTGAACAAAAAAACAAAACAAATTTAGGTACACCCTGCTTTTTGTCATGATTTGTTACGGAATTTTGCAAAGGATTGCAACATGACTCAAGAAAAAGAGTAATGAGAGACAGCAGTGTAGTTATTTTGCAGGCTAGCCAGATCAACCTTTTGTACTACATGTACATGTATACTGAGTTTAAAATAATTATTAGCTTCTTTCATTGGGAGCAACTACAGTGACAATGGTAATGTTGACATGCTGTGGAATACTTATAGCTGGTCATTACTTTCATGACCCTCAATTTTCTTAGAACGGGGCAAGTACTAGAAGCTCCGGCTGGTACTTCCTCTAAGAGCATATCCAATACTATACAGGAACCATTAGCAACAAAAATGAAGTTAAAGAAGTCTGATCTGAATTTGAATAGCTGTATGTACCTAAACTATTTCTTAGTTTGCTAAATGCTATAACCCAGTTGTTATACCAGCAAAAATTGTACATTGGTAGCAAGAATTAGGCCTTTCATTCTAATAGAGCCTAAAGAAAAAAATGCCACCAGAATCAAATTTTGTTTAATCTGTAAATAGCAATAAATACAAAAATACTAATTATTTATTAAAATGGGTGTCTTGAGGGTTCCATTTAGTTGAAACAGGATTTGGTCCTTAGATACAAAAGTTTAAGTAAGAAATAGTCTTGTCATAAGTAAATATTGGTCCAAGGCTGAAAGGATTTTTAACCTGTTTCTGAGTTGCAAAAACCTAAAGAACTGAAACAGGTTTGAGGCAACTCTGAAACACCTACAGCTGTATGTAGAATATCTTACACATTTAGATGAAGAACACTTTTCTTATAATATTAATAGTTAGTAATGATCTGATAGAGCATAGAGTGGAGACAAGTAAACATCAACGAACAGTAAAATTGGGAATTAATATGAAGAGCTGTATGTACAGCTTTATACTGTAGTTTGTAATGTCTGTAATAATGTGTAAGCCACTTTAGTTTATGGAATAAATCATTTAAACATTAATGGGAGGTCACTGCTAGAATTTCTTTCAGTAACTTTAATGTTTGATTAATTATGGCCACTTGTTAGGAACCTGAAGTGAGCCATATTATAATTAAAAATATTTTTAAAATTTTATCGCATTTGCTACAACCCAAGCAAACTCGTTTAAACCTTGGAATTTACATTTGCTACTGGAGAAAACGTGCTCAATTTTATGGGTTTGATGACATTTGCTAACCAAATTAAAGTCAGAATTTGATTACATTTGCTACCTGAGCGAAAAATTGTACAATACTAACAGTTTGATCAGATTTGCTGCCCAAGCAACTTTGTTCAAAACTTGACTTTTGACCACATTTGCCGCTACAAGCAAAATTTTGTGTTTGATCAAATTTGCACACCCTAGAAAATTTGTTCAAAGTTTAGGTTTGCTAACATTTGCTTCGTGAGCAAACATGTTTAATACAAAGAGTTTGGTTACATTCGCCATGCAAAGCAATCTGGTTCAATTATGAAAATTTGATCACCCATGATAACCCAAGCAAACATTGTTCAAATTAGATACTTCGCTCACATTTGCAAAGCTGCGTAAACGTTCTGAAAATAACAGGTTTACATGCTTTTACATCTAAAGCAAAAGCTGTGCAAAACAGCAGATTTGCGCTATCATTTGCGTAATGTGCAAATATAGTTCAAAGAAACATATTTGCCTACACATTTGAACCATCTGCAAATGACCCTCAAATCCATGGCTGCCCATTATCTTTGCACCAAGATGTAAATGTTGTGCAAATGTGGCATTTACCGTCATTGCTACGGATAGCAAATCTAGTGCAATATCAGTCTTTGCTCTTGCGCAAAATTGTGCAAATGTGGTATTTGCTACACATTTGCTGTAATTTGGCTACCCTAGTAAATCCATTTTTTCGTCCAGTGTTAAAATCAGGGCATATAAGTTGTCAGTGTGGGTAACCCAGGATTTTCGCTAGTCTTACTCGTAACAACTAGCTGAACTGATCACTTCTACGCCAAATGGAAGAAAACCTTGGCCTCACTTGTCTTTATTGACGAACTTATCCTTATTTATTTAACAGATTGGCACACCTCTCGTCATCATACGGATATAATACGAAGCTCTATCAAGGCTTTTACGGTGTTTCTGGGAGCTCTGCATACCAGCCACCGTGGTACACTGTAAGTAAATACTCATAGGCTTGAAACAAATTATCTAGCGCCCAGGCCCCAATTGATCAAAGGGTGTATAACGCCGCTATCTACTGAATAAATCCCTATCCGGTGGATAACGCAATTCGCTCCTTTGTCTTAAATCTTTTTCGTATCTTTATTTAACAGCCCAGATATTACGTTGAAAATATCCGCGCCCAGGTCGATACTTTCTGCTTATTTGGAGGCGGAGCGACAACACACTGGGATATGACCGACAGCAAACTGTGGAACTGGTACCTAGCCGACAGAGTCCCCTGGGAGGTAGCCTGTCGTCCTACACGAGTTGGTGGTCCAGTCTCCCTGGGATATATCGCCCTTGGATCAGAAACTCCGCAATCAATGCCGTCAAGGCCCGGTATCCTGCCATCGTGGGGATCTGGGTCGGCTCATCTCAGCATTACGCCGTTGCTACTAGATACCGATCAAGGTGAGAATGTTTGAGTGATTTATGTGGCTGAGATAAAGTTAAATTCAAGTCAGTTCGCCCAGTTGTATCTATCGGGTGGCACGTGACCTAGCCGACACCTTGGCGGTTGCATTTATGCACACTAGATCATACTTTCCTTCACACTGTATTTCAGATGATTTTCTATTGAACGTGCACGCTATTCCAGTAAGACAAAGGACCAAATCTCCTGAGAATCACGCTAGGTACACTGAGGCAACACAACAAACTAGGTAATAAGGCCATTTGCTTTCACGTACTGATAGTCTCAATGCATCATTGTCAAAATTACATTTGCTTTCAACTACGAGCGCAAACGTAGATTATAAGAATAGTTAAAAAGACAAGTTGTATTTTTGAACAATATCAAAAATACACTGCATCACTACTCATGATTTCGGTTCATAAAGTTAGCGCTAGCCCGGCACACCCTTTGGTAGGGCTGTGGCTGAGTTCTCAGGTTGCCGGGTCAGGGTATGTGCAGTTAGTTAGCGGACAATTGAACAGCAAGGGATTTCTTTTGGTTCTATTTTCAGTCTTAGTAGTCTTGATTCCTATGAAAATAGCCGTGGTCATGCCCATGGTAGCCTTGCGAAATCCCCGGTCCTGAATGACAGCTACCGTTTCTCGAAAGTCCCGATATCTTTTCGGGCCCGAAGGCAAATTTTGAAATCAAGACTACTTGAATAGTAGCAAACTTCCTATATCTAGCTCACTAACAGCCAATTTTGCTTCGTAAACTGATAGTTTCAATGCATCGTTGTCAAAATTATTGAAACTTTGATCTTGAACACAAACACGGCAAACACAGAACAGTTTTTCGGGCTCGAACAGTTAGCGGGACGTTCGAGAAACGGGCCCCCTGGTCTGACACCACAACCAAAGCGTTTTTCTACTTTTCAGATACAAGAAATGGCGAATCTGCTTTTGGTTTTTCGGTTGGCATTGTGGTGCGTGGATCTACCGTTATGATCATGAGTGGTACCTGCATATGGGATGGGGAGGCAGTGGAAACACCTGGCGGAAGGCCAAGGCATTCTCTGCCTTTGTCGCTAGAAAATAACCAGTTGCACTGGAAATAACCAGATTGGACGTGAAGAAACCAAGGTCGTCATATTTTAGTTTATTTGTGAACGCGCTGTTGCTTCAGTAGAAATCGTGTAACGATTTTATTAAAAGTAGATGCGACCTTCATGATATCTGACTTGTTGATGTATATTTGATAAAATTTTCCCGAGTTACAAAAATGAATTTTGGCTGTCCGCTTCAAAAATGCAAACTTGACACTCAATGAATCTCTTATGTAAAGCCTTCCCTCCTTTAGACAATCCATGTTGTTGCAGCTCTTAAATCCTATTTATAGTTGCTTTGAATAAGACGCGGTCAGTCCCACCTCATCCTCACCAAAAATCGGGGATAAAAAAGGAAAAAAAAACACTTAATTTGAATGTCAATGCATTTAGCACGAAAGTACTTATAAGAGTACTTATACGTCTTATACTGGAGACGGGAACTAAGCTAGTCCAGCTGAGGACAAATACCGAACAAACAGAACACAACAAAGCTGTGTTACACAGTTTATTGAACTGTCGCAAGAATATAACGCGTACGACCCGACCAAGCTAGTGCTAAAGAGGTGAACCCTACACATTTTGTTTCATTTTACTTCAAGTAACGGGGTCTAATATGACAGACAAACACTGAGTGATCATGATTTTTTTGCATTGTCTTTTTTTGTTATGGTATGTGCATGAGTACGTCAATCCTAACATGGCAAAGTGAATATCAGCTATATCTAGTTCAAATATGATTAACGCTGACTTATATCATGGTTTGGCAAGTCTTGTAAATGTCTTGTAAATGTCTTATTATCCACTCCCCACAGGGCTTTTCAGGGATAATTCACAACACTGGTTGGGGGACTTTGCCAGACTGCTTAAGGTGCAGTTTACAAGTAATGAAGGAATGAGTAATGATGCCCCCATACATGAGTGTGAAAGTGAGATAGACCACTACACCGGGCACTACGTGCCCTACTCTTTACGAAGAGTGTGTGAGTTCTTTAACGTCCCACAGATTTATTACATGGGCAAGGGCCTGTGAGACGGGGCCTACGGTTTATCGTCCTTATCCGAGAAGACTAGAAAGTCTAACCATTTGCAGATGTTATTACAAAGGCAGCACTTTCTCCTCAGTTATTTAAAGACCGTGAGTGTTGGTCCGGCCGGGGTTTGAACCTACGGCCTTCCGCTCAGCAGACCGGCGCTCTCCCAACTGAGCTAACCGGGCGGCGGCTAACCGGCTAACCGGATTGCAAGTCTTCATGGTCGTGGATTTCCATCAATCTCATTAAAACAGGACTTAAATTTTGTTCAGGCCACAGACATTTTGCAGTAGTGATTCCCCCACAATAGTCTCGAATAAAAACTGAGCTATCATGATTGACTTATATATTAGCCTGATCCGTGCATCTTACGATTCATTCGCGAAATTTGCGTCCCGTTTTCCATGGGTTCGTCGCATTTTTTTTTTTATCGCGCTTCAACACAACCGTCAGCTACACAGTATTTTTCATGTCACACCTTCTTAACCGCGTTATTTAACTCTCCACTGTCTACTCCTTCTCTTCCTCCCCAGTGTTCAGACTCGTTGTTCAAATGAGTAATACTTCAATCAAAATTGGAGAAGGTGGAACGTAAATGTGTTTCAAGGAATGTGACGAGTATATTCTAGTGTTATGTCAAAATACGATAGGGGCCTATTTTAAATGATAAGATTTTAAATAAGAGAAAAAAATATATATCTTTCCACATGCGCCTCACATATCACGCCAAAATGTTCCCTTTTATTGAAGACAATTGACTTATAAAATAGCCATGGTATAGGTGAAGAATATTTCGGTAACGTATTGTTTTTTAACCTAGTCTAACACTCGATTTGTTCTTGTGTCCCGTCTGTGGACCACGTCCAACAAGAGCCTGGCGCTGGGCTTTTTCAGCCATCCTATCAAATGAACTAATAAACAAATACCAATCAGATTAATGGATATAGAAGCCACTGTGGGAAACAAAATAACATATAATGGAGTGAGAGCTGGCGCTGGAAATTAAAGGTGATGTGATTTTTAAAGGGCTATACAGCTTGTATGAAGATGGTTACGAACACGAGACAGTAATAATATCATAATGAAATGAAAAGCAGAGCAAGCTGAGGTACAGCACTAGAATTTTAGTTGTAGTTACCTCGTCCGTGGATGCTAAACATTTGCTAAAACATGAAAATGTGCTTTGGCCAATGAAGCAGAATACTGACTGTTGATTCATTCCTTTCCTGCTGACACGTCAGTTTTCGTTACAAATCGTTCAAACTGGCCTATGTATAAGCATGCCTGCGATCGTACATCCAAGAAAATTTTGTATTCAGTTTCCTTCACGCTCGTCGGTAAAAATACAGAGAAAGTCAAGGAAGCGAAAGTGAGAGTAAGTGAAATGTCACGGAAGATATGAAAGAAAGTCAAAACAGACTGAATATTTAAGAAAGCAAATAGCAAAATACTTGATACCTTTTGAGTGTCTGTTCTCTAACCAAGTCCCTCACGGCCTGTGAAGTGCGAGCTGCATCACGGTTCTAAGGATGAGAACAAACGTCAGGTGATGTTCTTAAGATGCTCATGAGTGAACATGGCAACCTGTAATACCTATATTCGCCACTTTAAAAACAAGAAGGGCGCTGGAGCCCAAAATGCGTCACGCAGTTGCTTCTGGAATCGTAACTGGGAACAGCGCCGGCCAGCTATTGGTCAATTTGTTTTCCTGTCCCTAGTAACAGTCCCAGAAGTCTTTGGGAAAATTAATTCGCCCCAGTTTCTCTCTTGTTTTTAAATTGGCGAATGGGTAAGAGCGAGCTCTACGCTCGTTTCGTATCTTGAATTCAAAAGAAATTATAAAAATAACAAAACAACGCCTAAACATGAGACGCCAGAATTAACAAGCATGATACTTCATCTCCTTCTTCCTCGCGTGCTTGTTTTATCAAAATTTGGGACGATTGCCATTGTATTACAAATCCACCACTTAGAAAAATGCTTACCAATCTCCTTATTTCTTCTTTCTCTGTATTCACCATCTTACTCCTTTCATCTTTGACGTCAATCACCTCCTGGATTTCTCTTTTCCTTTCTTCTTCAGCTTCTTTCACTCTGTTAAATTTAAACACTTGTTTGACTATAATTTTTGTACTCCACCATCCTTTCTAAAATCGCCTTATTTTTATCTATTGTCTCGATCCCGAGAGCGACTGATTTTTTTGACACAAAAGACGAAGCGTGGTCTTTCATGGGAAGAAAACAGATCCACAAATCAACGCGCACCGCGATATAAAAGTAGCAAGGCCTGGGAATGAGCTTGTGTTTTCCTCAAAAAAAAAAAAGAAAGAAAATATCATTACCTTTGAAAGTTATATTGATGCTCATCTTTCTCAGCCTCAAGCTGCGATTTGACTCTCCGTTGTTTTGACGCTATTGTCAAGGTGGCCGTGTCTTTTGCTCGCTCGTCTTTCTATAAAAAAAAAAAAAACGATTATGGGAAAGTTGAACCCACACGACTCTCAACAGATCGAAAATAATGCCGACGCCCATTCTAAGAAAGGAAAAACTTTCCTCCTATACACTTCCACGCATGCGTACAGTAGTTAAAACCAGCGGTTTGTTCGTTACCTTGTTTGATCTTAAAACAAAGTACCCTGACAATTTTTGAAAATATGAAAACAAGGATAAGTGGGAGCTAGGGGTTAGCAGAAAGCAAGAATGCTATAACTGGACAGTGGAAAGCAAGCATTACCTCTTGCCTGAAGACCGTAAGTTCTTTACGCCACTCCTCCATATCACTGTTTAGTTTTCTCAGTTGTTCTTGCTGTCGTTCAACTCTTTCCGCTCGCTTGAGTCTGAGAGCACACAAAAAAATTCAGTATCATCAATCATGGACAAAAGTCCTGGAACAGAGATGCACTTAATATTGTAAATATAGCCTGCATAGCATAGCAGCCGCTTGGAAGTAACGGACGCAAGAAAGAACTGGGCGTACCATGCGCCTACTAAGTAGGCTACTGTAAACAACATAATATACACCACTAACGGGAAAACGAGTGTGGTGGGCCCTACATTTTATGAATTATCCTTCTTGGTTCTGTTTATGATTAGAAATGCACTTAGCCGCTCTAGTCTCCTCCTCTAGCGTAGTTAACAGACACTTCAGCTTGAGTGTACTTAACAAATCGACAACAATTTTCCTTGGTCTGCAATCTTATCGACCATAGAAATGACATCAAAATGTTCAAAACTTAAGTGGAACCACAAGGCCGCAGGCGCAAACATGACGTCATTCCCATGGTCTGTGATCTTATCGAACATAGCGCTCCACCAATCAGCGTGCGAGAAATCGTTTAGTTATGATAAAAGAAATGTTATGAACAGCTCTCCCAAGTCTGTAAAATATTGAAGCATAATTTTTCTTTGGTATGGCCTCGATCCACAGAGCTTAAAATGCACGTTTCTTGACAAGTGTAAATACAAAAAAATGCTTTTATTGCTGAAATGTACTTACTTGTTTTGTATTAATTGATTGTCCTTTCTAGCTAACTGTCTTTGATAATTCACCAAAGCTGTTTGGTGCTTGATTGCTACTTCATGCTGAAGGTCCTCTTCTTCTTGTCTAAAGAATGAAAATTAATTCTTAAGATATCTTGACTCAATGGTAATTTTTAACTTGAATGTTTTGTTTACCAATTACAGATCACCTGATGTTAACCAATAGGACTATTTCTTTCAAATGCCGTCTTATCCGCATGCATATGACAAAAAATATATGCACAATTTATGAAAGGACAAAAAGGGCAAATTCCCTAGGAAAAATAACTCTGTATAAATTGTAAAAACAAAACATACTAGCCGAAAAGGCCTATACGTGATACGCACGTGTCCGTTATTGACCAACAGTGAGGTCAAGATAGCCATTTTTGAGTTTCTATGGACAAAGTCGAAGTCGGGAGCAGTTGGCGAGAATAAGTAGCCAAATAGTCATCGAGGCTTTCATTAAAACAACTCCAGCCCCGTCCCCCCCCCCCCCCTTCCCCCAAAGTACCGTTGGGCCCCAGCAGTTACCTAGCAGGCATTGAAATTATATTTACAATGGCCTGAATAATTATCCTAAAACAGAGCAAAACCGTTGCTAACCTTAACTGCTGAATAAGTCCTCTTCTTGAGCTGAGATGTTTGTTTCTCACAGCTCGGTTTCTGCTTTGAACGTTCTATAAAACAAAATGATATTACTTTGTTTTTTTTGCCACTCAAGCCAGCCTCTGTTTACATCTTTCAATTAAAGTTGTTTACTACAGAGGCTATATATCTGACGATATCTGCTATGTTTTTAAAAAGCTAAAACGTGTCTTTGCTCAACTGAATTCCAAACATAAAGGCACCGTTTTGTTATTTACTATAGGTACATTTTGAGTACATTTAACTGCTTCCTGTCGTCCGTTGCAACGGATGCCAAGGATGGACAATGATTAAAACTTGAAAAGTTATGCCCGCAAAAATCACCAAAAAATTATTATGGTGCGTTCTGAGCTTCTCTGAAATTCATATCTTCTTAAATGGCCTATTAAAGCCATAGGAAATAGCCTATTTAAAACCACACAATGTCTTTGAGCCACAAGGCCTTACCATGTTTTCATGATTAGACAAAAGATCCCTTTTTTCAATGGCACTTTTATGTTTCTCTAAAAGATTCAGATGAGTCATTGTACGATGTAGTTCGTCCTCCTGTTTCTTCTGCCAAAGATTCTCTTCCTGCGGACAAGCAAAAAAGTTGAGTGCAAAAAGCACCAAACTTCACCATTTGCAAACAATACTTGCAGATGTATGGGTCTTCATAGCTCAGTTGGTACAGCACTACAGCCCTAAAACGCAGAGGCCATGGGCCCGAATCCCGTTGGGGCCCAAAATTTTTTTCGGGTTAATAATTTGCCACACCCTGCAAGTAAAGCCTTCTTTTGTCGTCTTTAGTGAGGAGGAAAAAAGGAGGCTGTCTGAATAACATCAAACCTTTGAGGTCGCCGCAGCAACCAAACTTCTGGACTAGTCAATCTTGTTCTCTCTTGTCAAACTGGTTTTTTGAGTGCGAGCATCCTTTTTTTGATAAACCGATGATCATAACCGAGCCCGCTGTAGCAAGCACACGGCTATCAGGCCTGGGTTCGAAACTGTATCCTAGCAACATGCCAAGCATGCACAACGAAGATGTTACTCAATTCATGCAGAGTCTTACTCGAGTAACGTATTTTCTCGAATAATAGCCGTCCGATTAATCGCTTCTCTCGAATAATCGCCCCCCTTTGAAGGAAAATATTTAAAATAATCGCCTTCCTCTAATAATCGCCCCCCCCCCCCCACCCATCTCGCCATTTTTTCTTTCTTTTATCCCCTCCCTGTCAAGTTGAAGTAGAATCTGATCCAGCAAAACTGATGAGTGACGATTCAAGCTCTGAAAATTAATCAAGGAACCGAATTTGGAACATTTAAAAAGTCGATGTTCAGTTTATTTGAAGTGATAAGTTTTTTTTATTTCTGCGGGGATAATAAGACAAAACGTTTAGGGCACGACTTCCTATAAGCAATATTTGAAATCATCGCCTCCCTCGAATAATTACCCACTTTTGACGTGAAGAAAAGAAATAATCGTCACCGACTATTATTCGAGGAAATACGGACCTACGCCCAAATTTATCAAGCGAAAGAAAGACTCTGCTGACTTGAATTTGCAATTGCTTAAATTGCAATCATAACACTGCAACTTCATTTAAAATTTGCTTTCCGCAGTTCACATCATCTTTATCGCAGTACTTGCAGTTTTCTAATACCTGTTTCTGCTTTTTCTCAGTTTCTTTAATCTTCTTGGCAAGGAGTCTGTTTTCCTGTCAAAGCAAATAAAGGGAACAATAATATGGTCTTGGGTTATGGTCTTAGGGACTTGAAAGCCCACATGAATGAGATAATCAAACTGACTACTACAGGCTAGAGGTATGAAAAAAAAAAACGTAAAAAACGAGGGTGGTCTTGGTTTGTTTTTTTCTTTTTTTTGTCATTTTGCTTTTTTAAACCTAACTATGATTACTACGACTATCTAATATATTTTAAGATTTACTGTAGCTCTGCCATTGATTTTTCCATTTTTTATAAGCCCGGTGGCTTCTCTTGGACTTCCTCGCCTTGAGAGTTTAAATAATTAGATTTTTCTTGCTTCTGTACAACTTATGGCAAAACAATAAACTGAACTGAACTGGACTGGTGGTCCTTTCTGTATAATTCCAGTCCCGCCATCCACCCCTTCTCTCCCGTAGGGGTGGGGGTAGGGGCGGGGGTGTTTAAACCCTGACCCTATTTAAAGATTTAAAGAAAGGCAAACGAAAATCGATCCCCTATTCAAGTCATAAATCTGAAAATGAGACCCAATTCAAGGAAAAAACAAACACTAACAATTTAACGGAAATCCCCAAAAAGGTAAAGTTAAGTCTTAATAGAGGACTTGATTCTCGCGTAGCTGCGCATTTACCCACTTTAATTTTAGCTGATATAATAACAGTACCCTACCTAAGGATCACACCGGGTACACAAAGCCAACAAGAGCAAAAAAGATAGACTATACATGTATTTAAGGATGGAGATCCCAAAAACCATACCCTAATAAGCGGCACATACCTATACGGCCCATGTTAGGAGTACCCCTCCCCCCTCCACATGGGCCTTCTTAAAGTCCCACCGTCTACAAAAGCACCACGGCAAACGCCTTCAAAGCTAGCTTGTTCCAGGCGTTCAGATAGTGGGGACAACGCAAAAAAATGTGAGCAGGAAACAGAGCAAGAGGCTCAATTTCGCGCCGCTCTTCACTATCTCAACGACTGGAACAGGCTACTTTAACGATGAGATATTGGGCTATTTAAACCCTTAATTCGGATTCTACCTTACACGAGAAACTACTGAAAAAAATCATCTCCGAAGCATGCTCGCTCATGAAAGTAAAAGTTAGACGTGTGAGCCCTGATGTTCAGACCAACAAGCTTTGTATATGAAGAGCCCAAAACGAAAAAGAAACAGTGTTCTTAGCAGGATTTTCTACTGACACTGGGGACCACAGGACCCTTAAGAGGGTCATGAGGGAGAAAAGCGGGTCACAATTTTTAATTACAGTTAACTCAACGTTTAACTCACAGGTCTGAGTTTAAGAAAAACGCACTTAGATCGAACAAAGGGAAACATGAACGGCGTGTAAATGAAAACGTACCTTAATGTGTTCCTGCTTTCGTTTCTCCATTTGCCAAGCGTAGTCTTTAGACAGTAGCATCTCTACTTTGTCTTTTTTAAGCCGCTGTTCGTTTCTTAGTCGTCTTGCCCGCACTTCGTACTAGATTGTCGTAAAAAGGTGAAAAAGGCCTTTCATGAACCTTAGGTTATTCATCTTAACGCTATGGTTTAAAAATAACATCGACAACAAGTTTCTTCGCCCTCTGTTCAGAGCTTTTTATAGCCTAAGAAAAGTGTCTTCTTCACCATGCCATCTTTAAAATGTGATTAGGTTTGACCAAGTTAACCGGTTAATAACCATGCGGATTTCGGGGAAATAGATAGTTAAATAACAAGCCTATAATTTGGCCTTCATTCCTTTAGTTTCACTTTTTCTTCTTATGTTGAATACAAGGAAAATAAAGAAATATTCAAAGCGCACTCCCGTTCCTAAATTCGTTAAATTTTGAGGAAAGAACAATTTTATACCCTGACTACCATGGCCACGGGTGTTCAAACGTTGGACAGCGCTATTCACCGGATAAATCACTATAAAGCGCATAAGTATTAGGACAAACAATTGCGCTATCCACTGGATAGAGTACCCAATGGACAGCGTTACGTTATCCAACTGGGGCTAGAGGTTTGTTTTTTCGCTTGCCGCGGGACGCGGTGTTGTCGGCCTTAGGCCGACACATCTTCGGCGGAATCCCGAGCACACGACTGAATACGGATCGAAGTGTCTGGCATCCAGGGTAACAATGCCTTTTACAGAGTACTTGATGTTACCTGCTTAGCATCTTTTGCTTTGTAACTCTCCCATATTTCTGCTTGTTTCTGTCGCTGTCTCGCCTGTCTCAGTTGTTCTTCTAACTTTTTTTGCTCGTCCCATTCCAATTCTAACATGAGCCGCTCCTTACGAGCTCTTTCCTCGTCTTCGTGTCGGGACATCATTAGGTCCACGATGCGTTGATCCTACGGAACACATCACACGATGTTAAAGGTGCTTTAGAAGTATAACGCTAATTTTGCTATCCTTTTAAAGCCTAAAACGTATCTTCGCGTCAGTTGAATTCCAAAACTTATGATCCAGTATTGTTATTTAACACTTCATTTTAGCACTGAAACTGTTTCCTGTTGTCTGTTGCAACGGTGGGAACTTGAACAAGTATATGCTCGAGACAACATTCATGCAACCGTCATCACACATGAAACACACCAATTTATAAACAATGCATTGCTAGCTCACTAACAAGGTGGCCTCTTTTATAAAGCCTAGTGGTTTCCTGAGGTACTCTTCTCCTTCATGAATTGAACCATTTTTCTGAGCAACCCAGAAATAACCAATATCGCCCCCTATTCCAGGCTCTAGAAACAGATACTACAAGTACAACTAAGAAAATAATGCTTGGAAAAAAAATCCGAGCCCCCAGCGGGAATCGAACCCACGACCTTCCAAATACCGGTAGGACGCTCTAACTACTGAGCTATTGGCGACTCACACGGCGAGCTGGTCGAAGGTTTTGGGGTAGCCACAGGACTTCACATCTCGCGAGCACGCTGGACTAATCCCATGCTCCCAAAATAACGCCAACCCAGAGTCATGCGCATCCTCTCACGATGGCTATTATCAAAAGCGGAGATTATGAGATCTTTTTTTAATGAGTTATCCAAAGCGTAATTCGTAACAATAAAATGGTTTGAACATATGTCGCAAATCTTATCGCTGTTTCATCCAAATTTCGGTAACAAAAGCACGATCGTTCGCGAAACTTAGCCGATATTATTTCCCGGCCGGTGTAGTCAATCGATAAAAATCGGTACCGATAAATCGATAAAAATCGGTAAATCAGATGTGATTGATAAGGATTGTATCGGGATTATTTGCAGGTTTCCAAAATGAGCTTAGGCTTCTCAGTAAGTGCCGGCAACCGGCGAAAAAAACAAGCTACTTTGAGGTTTGAGCCCTCTACTGGGGGAAAATGGGTAAAATGAGGGAGTGAAAGCCTCAAATTGCCTACAGTACCTCAATGACTACCAGGCCGCCTACTTCTACATCCTAGCTGTGAACTTTAAAATTTGATGAGAACCCCGATGAGCTGAATTGAAATCCTGACTTGCACTTTGCGCCTCTCGCCTTATCATAATTTGTTTTATTAGCGATTATTTTCATGATATGATACTACACTGAAAAAGGAAAAAATCACACTCTACTGAGTATAATCGCCTACCTTCCCTGACAAACTTTTTCTCTCCAAAACACTCGGAACAGAACGCAGTCCTTCCAAGTTATCCAACGAAGATGTCCGTTTAATGCGCCGTGAGGCCGTTTTCCTAAAGGAACCTCCAGATGAGGGATTCTTACTTATCCTTGGAGAATGTCCCTCCTCGGAGCGCCCACTGCTGCTGGACCAAGCCTTTTCTGCCCCACTCCCTCCCTCTGAGTCAGTACTCTCGGCGTAAGTCACAACACCACCGCGGGGGCTGATGGGACTGCGGCTTTTGGCGCTAGTATGACCGCTGTAAAAAAAGTGATTAAACAACACAGACATGTCAGACAAACCGAACGCGGCTGGTAGCAATTAATTCGCGATGGAAGTCTACCGTAACTTGAGGGAAAGAGGGCTTATCAAAAACCACCGAGTCGTGGAAACTATCTTGAACTGTAGTCCTGTCGAACACAACTAATCATTCAAAAGTTAGTGCTTGTCATTGGTCGTGCCGCCTGGGAAATTTGCTTCAACCGGCAATCAGAAGCACTACCCAGACCTGTGTAGTGACGCGTCATCAGTACGGAATTTCGGCGCTCGTTTCTGCAGTGCCAGTGTTCACTGGGTATACTTAGTCCTAGCTATTCCTATGCTGAGAAATAAAGAGACAGAGATAGAGATAGATGTGCATTTTTAGATCAGTTACTTCGTTTGACTTTATCACGGAATATGAATAACGGACTAAACTCAAAAAATCGCTTCTTTTGGCTTTCAATGCATGGCAATGAATCCAGAAATCTGCCCCTGGTTGTTTTTTGGTGTAATTATTTAATAATACATTGTTATTAGTAGCTTTAATTCCACCTTGTCTATTCTATTTTTTTTTATACATCTGGAACTGACCCACCCCCTCCCATCAAAAGTCACGTGACCGGTCCGATAGGAAGGATACGACCCGCAAGATCCAGCCGCCATTTTGTCTTTTTTCGAAGGAGAAAGCTCATTTTATAATTGGGCATGCCACAAGTAGCCCACAAAATACATTCTACGTGTACGGCCCGGTAAATTGACCAATCACAAACGATTTTATGAACAGAGTTTTGTTAAAACAAGCAACGAAGAAGAAAAATGAAAGATTTATAACACGACGTTTCGGGGTCCTCATGACTCCATTACCAAGTGAGATGTTCACGAATAATATTACAATCTTCTCATCTCTTGCATTTGCTAGACTGTAATATTATTCACACCTCACTCCATAATGGAGTCAGGAGGATTCCCGAACGTCATGCTATACATGTAAATCTTTCATTTTTCTTCTTAATCACAAACGAGTGTAATAATTATCCAATACAAACCTGTATCTTGTTTTTCCTGTGGGAGGTCTCTGAGATTTAACATCTACTCCATACATGTTTTCTTTACCTCTGTGATCAAATGTAAAATCCAGGTCTGAACATGATTATGCGAGTGAAGTAATGTAATTAGTTATTTTCCAATTTTCAATAAAAAATTTTTTCTTTTTGTTTTAGTGAATACCGATGAATGTGATTTGAATTATGCATACATGTACAAATAACAAAGACTCGCTCCTCAACCAGAAATAGAGTATTTGGAGAAAAATTTCTCGTCAAAACTCGTCATTATAAGTGGGACATTTATTAAAAAAAACTATCCTTTATTTTAAGGTTATGGGATTTTGAAAAGCACTTTCCCTATAAAGCCTTTCCGTTCAAAACGCCCTCGGAAAAAAGTCTCAAAAAAGGAATGTCAAAAGCCCCAAGTTCTATTTCGGTATTTAGCATGTACGGCGCTGAGATTTGCCTCTAAAGTAACGCGACATTTTTTTAAAAAATTGATAAAAATATTGAAAATAACAACTCCATGTAATCAAACCTGGAATAATTTTGGCTCTCTCTAAGGGAGGATCTCCAATCACTCCGTTCCTTGATTTCTTCTTCTTCAAGGGAACTGTTCTTTCCCCTTGTAAAGCTACTTACATCTCTCTCAGCTACATGAAAATCTAAAAAAAGTATAGACAAAATTTGGATCAATAAAAAAAATGCCAGCAAAATATCCTTAATTCATGAAAAGCTTTAAAATTTTATTAGCTCATTTTCCAGCTCTTTTAAACCTTACCTGTGCCTCTAATTGGTGATCTTGTTAAATGTTTTCTGTCTTCATTGTGCAAACCAGCCTCAGTATTTCTCTCCCTCATTATTCTTTCTCTTTCATCCCGGCAAAGCTTCAGTTTTCCTGGAAATAAAATTCAGGTGCTAGAGCTTAATGCATGTTAAAATAGACCTTTTCACAGCTTTTTTCAAACTATTTTCATGTACCAGTTAGGGAAAATCTATTGACTCCGCGGGAAAGAGCATCTTTAAATTAGTAAAATTACCGAGTCTGAAAGTGATTTGTTGAAAACTAGAAAAAGCATAGTTCTCCAAGGACGTGAAATTTTACAGACATTTGTATGGTAGGGGGCAGACAAACTTAGCCCCCCCAATTGTTACCCCCTGTTACCTCTTGTTACCCCTTATTACCTCCTGTTACCCCTATTACCCCTTGTTACCCCTTGTTACCCCTGTTACACCTTGTTTCAACTTGATACCCCTATTAACCTTGTCACCCCTAGTTACCCCTGTTACCCGTTGTTACCAGTTATTACCCCTAAATACCCTTTGTTACCCTTTATAAACCTTGTTACCCCTTGTTACTTATTGTTACCCTTGTTAAGCCTTGTTACCTATGGCGTACATTTGCGGACAAAAATAATTGAAAATAAAATACAATTTGAAGTTCAAAAATTAGACTATCCATGTCGAAATCTCGTCGTATGAATTTGAAATCGCAATGAACGCAGTCGAAATAGCATCGTTCGAACTTGAAGTTACTACTTTGAACAAGTTGAAACTATAAAGGGAAAACTCGACATCGGGGATGTTAAGTTCAAATCACCATTCCAACTAAAATGCAAATTACATGATTTGAACTTCAATTTACCTTCTCCACTCTAATAAGCTACTTAATCGTCAACAATGCAACCATAATCTCCCACAAAATTCCAAATGAAACCTTTAATTTGAACTTAAAGTCACGTCACATATTCGAATTCGAAAAACCAAAATTTCAATTCGAAAGGAAGCGGAAGTAAAAATACACAGGAACCGGAAATGATAAGAGTTTCGCTACACTGTACATACGGAATGTTTGCCTAACTGCATTTTAGCGCGAAATCGAACTCTCTGGTCAATATGGCGGACAATTCTAGCTTTATCTGTTCAAATCAAGCAATTGTAGGTCTGCTCCGTTACATTTGCCCAATTATTTTATTCAACAATCTAACTTATCTATAAAAAAAAACTATGTTTAGTGAAAATGGCTTACTCCAAATCGATGTGGCATGGGTGATACTGGCCTTCCTATTTCTACAAAATTTGTGCACCTTTTAAGTACCGTAAAAGTGCTATGAGAAGTTATATCGTTATAATGGCTAAACTATTTTCGGATAAAAGTAGGTAAATGAAAGGAGGAAGCATAATTCTTTGCCACTGTATGAGTCACGATTACGTTATTTTAATGATAAAGCTAGAATTAATTATCGTAAACGTCCTTCAGTTCACCAACATGGCGGCCCCTCGAGGCCTTGTCAAAACTGTCATTCCTGTATGTTTGGAACCAAAGAGAATTCAAACCTTAGCATATGCGTTCAGTATTTAGGAAACCATTCTAAGACTGCGTGCCAAAAATCAGCCAAATCGACGAGGTACCGTGTCAAGCCGAAGTTCAAATTTTACAGAAAACCACTCTTAAGTTTGCCACGACAGCCCGTCGCAATCTCTTGGATTGTCCTAGAGTCACCCTTATTCGAGTGAAGGGAAAATCTTTTCGCGCCAAAATGCAGTTATGCAAACATCCCGTATGTAAAGTGTTGCAAAACTCTTATCATTTCCGGTTCCTGTGTATTTTTACTTCCGCTTCCTTTCGAATTGAAATTTTGGTTTTTCGAATTCGAATATGTGACGTGACTTTAAGTTCAAATTAAAGGTTTCATTTGGAATTTTGTGGGAGATTATGGTTGTTTTGTTGACGATTAAGTAGCTTATTAGAGTGGAGAAGGTGAATTGAAGTTCAAATCATGTAATTTACATTTTAGTTGAAATGGTGATTTGAACTTCAACATCCGCGATGTCGAGTTTTCCCTTTATAGTTTCAACTTGTTCAAAGTAGTAACTTCAAGTTCGAATGATGCTATTTCGACTGCGTTCATTGCCATTTCAAATTCATATGACGAGATTTCGACATGGATAGTCTAATTTTTGAACTTCAAATTGTATTTTATTTTCAATTATTTTTGTCCGCAAATGTACGCCATAGTTACCCCTTGTCACCACCTGTTATTTCTTTGTGCCCGGACATCGTGCGTCTGAGCATATCTTTAGTTTAAGAACATTAATAGACCAACATGTTACCCACTCCCCCAGAGGTAAACTTTATACTTGTTTTGTTGATGTTAAAAAGGCATTTGACTCAATTTGGCACCACGGTTTACTATACAAACTGTTGAAATATAACATAGGTGGCTCCTTTTACAAAATAATTTCCAGCATGTATTCAAATTCAATATGTTGTGTGAAAGACAATTATACTCTATGGAGGCCCGTTCTGGTCAAAATTAATATAATAAAATGGCATAACAAGTGACTTTTTCGGCCAGTGCAGCATTTATTATGGACCCGTTGTGTATTTTTGTCATCACTACACAGGATTTTTTTTAGTGTGTTGTTATTTTTTTTTAACTGCATGAATTATTTTTTATTAAGGTTGTTTACTTTTTTTATGTTGTTGTATGAATAAATTTTTCATGCGTACAACAAATAATTTTTTAGTGGTACCGCGAATTATTTTTAATACAAGTATTGAGAATTATTTTTTCATCGTGCTGATAATTATTTTTCGCTGTATCGCGAATTTATTTTTGGGCCTACAATGCTTTGCGGGCCTTGCAGTTGAAGTGGACTGGTTCGAGTCTTTGACTTCCTTGGGCGACCATTTTGAAAACTTTGCAAGTGGAGGAGTGTTTTCAAAGAGAATGCCAAGGCGAAACATTGTCAGAGAAAGAAACGACAGAGGTTTTCATCTTCCTTACAAAATCTGTCGGGGGCTAGTAGTCTGTCGTTAGTGGTGAGGTTTTCTGGACCGAAGATTTAATAGAGGAGACTACGAAGGGACTTCACGACTCGTACACAATTCTAACCCTTATTCGGAACATGACATGTCTGCCAGAATGAAGTGTTCTTTACCCGGTCTTGTACCTCGAGTCTTCGTCTCATACTACACATGCTGGTTTTCGGAACGAAGACGCGGAGAATGAGAGTGTCCCCTACCCTGAAGTTCAGGAAGAAGCTCCCGATTCTAATCCAGACGGACGAGCACCAGAAGCAGAGCCAGATGGACTCGAGGGAGAAGACCTTTTGGGAAATTCGATTGATTTATCTAATATTTATGTTATGGCATTATTAGCTATATATCGCTGGTATCTGACGTTGGACAGACTCATTCATCTCCGAATATTAAAAACATAATGTTAAAAATCAGGAACTACTATACTGCCATCGTAAAGGCACTCGAGCAAGTTCCCCATGTTAGTTAGTTAGTGAGGTCTACTCTCACTAGCACTCTGCGAAGGTCTTCTACCTCGAATCCATTTGGCTCTGCTAGTTCTTGTGCCCGCCCGTCAGGATTTGAATCGGGAGATTTTTCCTGAAGTTCAGGGTAGAGGGCATTCTCTTTCATAGCATCTTCGTTCCGAAAGCCAGCATGTGTAGTACGGGACGAAGGCTCGAGGTATAAGATTGGGTAGAGAAATGTTCAACTAGGGAGACATGTCATGTGCAATAAGCAGGGTGTCCAGCGGCATGGTTGCTCAAAAATATATGAAAATAGGAGACTCAGCATTGAGAAAATAGGAAAAATAGGAAACTTTGTATTAAAAAATAGGAGAAAAATAGGAAAATCAATAGTACTTTTGTGGACAAAGATAGCCTCCCTGCACCCCATCAGGGTTATAATAAAGGCTACGAGTCCTCAGATTCTACGTTCGCAGGATTGAGATCAACTTTCGCGGCTAAGAAGGAGTAAAAATGATCAGTAACGTTAAGTTTATTGCCTCAGTTACGCTACAATCAGAATGATATGCTTGACTACAGGTCGAGCCTGGTTCTATAATCAAAGGTGATCATATGCAAATTCCCCTCAAGTTGGCGGCAAATCTTTGAAAAGCTTTGAAGAGTGAAATTTCTTAGGATAGAAATTTCTTACGATTGAGTTGTCATTGAAGGATATCGAACTAGAACGTAAAAGTCCTATGGAAAGCTTTCCTTCCATGAATCTGCAATCGGTAGCTGGTTGAGAATATGGTTGTTTGAGTCAAAACACCTTATAATTTTAAGCACGAAACCAGGCTTTCTGCGGTGTACGCAAAATGACACTGATCTATTTGGTACCAGATTGTAAGTTTGTCATGGTTAAGTTCTAAGAAGGACATAACACTGCTTAGCTATGACTGCAAGACCGGTTTTGTAACCAAAATATTGGATCCTTCATCAGTTGCTTAGGTATAGCTGTTAACAAGGGCTCACCAAGACAGCTAGCGCCATAAACTAAACTTTAGTCTGTTCTTTCAATGTAGCATCCAGAATCAGCTGGTGATCATCATGATTGGTTTTTAAAAACAAGATGCTGATTGGATTGGCCTGTGTTGTGAGAGGACAACCTGATCCTGTTTTCAGTTTCAAAGATGAACATAAAAGCGAGCAAGACTTCAAAATAAAATATAACAAGTACAGATACTGAAATGCAGTTTCAGTGGGCTATACACAATATTATTCAATAGTCACGAGGAGAACTATAACACTACATGTATACAATACATGTACATGTAGAAGCACTAGAAAATTATACAAAGACTAACAATATAACAAAAATGTTAACAGAAGTCTAACAGGCAATAGAGTTCATGGAAAGAACAAACGTAACTGTTATTTTTACTAATATTAGAATATCAAAGTCAACATACTACTTGCTTTATGATAAATTTCACTCAAAAACACATACAATTATAATTTCATTTTCAATTTTGTTACAAATTTTTTCTTCACCGGCTAAAAAATAGAAAAAATATGAGATTTTAGTTTAAAAATAGGAATAGGCTCAAAAAATAGGAAAAAATAGGAACTGGACACCCTGAATTGTGTACGAGTCCCTTCGCAGTCTCCTCTATTAAATCTTCGGTCCAGAAAACCTCATCACGAACGGCACAGACTACTGGCTCCCGACAGATTTTTTAAGAAAGATGAAAACCTCTGTCGTTTCTTTCTCTGACAATGTTTCGCCTTGGCATTCTCTTTGAAAACACTCCTCCACTTGCAAAGTTTTCAAAATGGTCGCCTAAGGAAGTCAAAGACTCGAACCAGTCCACTTCAACTGCAAGGCCCGCAAAGCATTGTAGGCCCAAAAATAAATTCGCGATACAGCGAAAAATAATTATCAGCACGATGAAAAAATAATTCTCAATACTTTTATTAAAAATAATTCGCGGTACCACTAAAAAATTATTTGTGGTACGCATGAAAAATTTATTCATACAACAACATAAAAAAAGTAAACAACCTTAATAAAAAATAATTCATGCAGTTAAAAAAAAAATAACAACACACTAAAAAAAATCCTGTGTAGTGATGACAAAAATACACAACGGGTCCATAATAAATGCTGCACTGGCCGAAAAAGTCACTTGTGATGCCATTTTATTATATTAATTTTGACCAGAACGGGCCTCCATAATACTCGATCAGAATTTTTCAACTATGATAAAGGTGTACGACAAGGCTGTATTCTGTCGCCGCTTCTATTTAACCTTTATCTAAACGAACTACCCTTCATTCTAAATAACAATGCTAAAGATTCTATCTTACTACCAGATGGTTCTCACTTCAACTGTCTACTTTATGCCGATGATTTACTTCTAATATCTACCTCGGCAGAAGGTTTGCAACAAAGTCTTGACAGACTATCAAAATATTGTCAGGATTGGCTTCTTAAGATTAATCCAACTAAAACCAAAGTTATTGTATTTCAGAAGAAAAGTAGAAAATCAGCAATAGATAAACACAATTTTATGGTTAGCAATGAAAGCATTGAAATCGTCAATAACTATACCTATCTTGGAGTGAAATTTTCAGCCAATGGAAATTTTACAAATCACAAGGAAAACTTAACAGAAAAAACAAAGAGATCCTTTTTTGCCGCTCGTCGTTATCTAGATTTTCTAAAATTACCAATTCACATCATCAACAAACTGTTCAATACACTATTTTTCCCAATTTTAACGTATTGCTCTGAAGTTTGGGGAATCTATGATAAAAGTGATCATAGCCGCTGGGATAAAGACTTGATTGAGAAAACGCATATACATTTTTGGAAGATGTGTTTAGGTTTAAACAAACGTTCACCGAATGTTGCATCGAGAAATGAGCTTGGTAGATTATCTCTAAATTTACAAATAACAATGAACATTTTCAAATTTTGGATTCACCTTGAAAATCAACCCCCTGACAGCATCGCTAAACTCTGCTTAAACATATCGGATAAAATGGCCGAAGAAAATAAATCAGGTCTAATAAATAAAATAAATCTTTTGAGTACACAACTTAATATTCATAAACAGTCAGTTACCTTTAAACACCCTTCTACTTTCCTATCCAAAGCTGAGAATACTTTGTCAAAACATCTGAAAAACCACCAGCTAAATTTGATAAGAACAAATAAAAAACTAAAATTCTACTCCATCTTTAAAAATGAAACAAATCACTCTGAATTCATCAATCATATCCGGAATCCTGAACATAGGCGTGTAGCTTCCAAATTTAGGATAGGAAACTGGAAGATTTACAATCCCCAAAACTCCTGAAGACCTTAGAATCTGTGATCATTACAGCCAAAATTCGGTTGAAAATGAACTGCACATATTATTTCACTGTGATCAATACAATGATTTGAGAAAGACTCTTTTTATTAAAATCAACGACCGAAATACATTATTTACACATTACTATATCCATGATAAAGTCTGTTTTCTTTTTAACAATACTGATTCACATATCAGCAGGCTAGCTGCTAATTTCATCTTTCAAGCATTTGAAAGACGAAAGAAACATAGTTAATTCTACTATTCCATCATACCTGTATTTCCTTAAACTTAGCTGTTTATTATTGTTATTTTAATCGGTAACACCTGTACAAAATGGTAATACTGAATAAACTTGTTGTTGTTGTTGTTGTTGTTACCCCTTGTTACCCCTTGTTACCCCTAGTTATCCCTTGTTATTCCTGTTACCCCTAGTTATCCCTTGCTACCCCTGTTACTTATTGTTACCCCTTGTTTCCCCTAGTTATCCCTTGCTACCCCTTGTTACCCCTGTTACCCTTTGTTACCCCCTGTTACCACTAGTCAAATCTTGTTACCCCTGTTACCCCTTGTTATCCCTGTTACCCCTTGTTACCTCTGTTACCCCTTGTAACCCCTGTTACCAGTTGTTACCCCTTGTTACCCCTGTTACCACTTGTTACCCACTGTTACCAGTTGTTACCCACTGTTACCCCTGTTAACAAGGGGTAACAGAGGTAACAAGGGGTGACGATGGGTAAAAAGGGGTAACAATAGCTAACAAGGCGTAAAGGAGGTAACAAGAGGTAACAAGGGGTAACAAGAGGTAACAAGGGGTAACAGGGGTAACAAGGGGTAACAGGCGGTAACAATGGGTACAAGAGGTAACAAGGGGTAACAGGGGTAACAAGGGGTGAGAGAGGTAACAAGGGGTAACAGAGGTACCAAGGGGTAACAGGGTTAACACGGGTAACAGAGGTAACGAAAGGTAACAAGAGGTAACACGGGTACCAGGGGTAACAAGGGGTAACAGAGGTAAAAAGGGGTAACAGAGGTAACAAGGGGAAACAGGGGTAACAAAGGGTAACAGGGGTAACAACGGGTAACAACAGGTAACAGGGGTAAAAGAGGTAACAAGGGGTAACAGAGGTAACAAGCGGTAACAGGGGTAAAAAGGGGTAACAGGGGTAACAACGGGTAACAGGGGTAACAAGGGGTAACAAGGGGTAACAGAGGTAAAAAGGGGTAACAGGGGTAACAAGGGGTAACAAAGGTAACAAGGGGTAACAGAGGTAACAGGAGTAACAAGGGGTAACAGAGGTAACAAGGGGTAACAGGGGTAACAAAGGGTAACAGGGGTAACAACGGGTAACAATGGGTAAGAGGAGTAACAGACGTAACAAGGGGTAACAGGGGTAACAGAGGTAACAAGCGGTAACAGGGGTAAAAAGGGTAAACATGGGTAACAAAAGGTAAAGAAAGGTAACAGGAGAAAAAGGGGTAACAGGGGTAACAGAAGTAACAAGGGGTAAAAAGGGGTAACAGGAGTAACAAGGGGTAAAAAGGGGTAACAAGGGCTAACAATGGGTAATAAACGTAACAAGGGGTAACAATGGGTAACAGGGGTAACAAGGGGTAATACCGTGTAACAGGGGTAACAAGGAGTAAAAGGGGTACCAAAAGGTAACAAGAGGTAAGAGGGGTGACAAGGAATAACAGGGGTAACAAGGGGTAACAGAGGTAACAAGGGGTTACTGGAGTAACAAGATGTAACAGGGGTAACAGGGGTAACAAGGGGTAACAGAGGTAACAAGGGGTAACAATGGGTAACAATGGGTAACAGGGGTAACAAGGAGTAACAGGGGTAACAAGGGGTAACAATGGGTAACAGGGGTAACAAGGGGTAACAATGGGTAACAGAGGTAACAAGGGGTAACAATGGGTAACAGGGGTAACAAGGGGTAACAATGGGTAACAGGGGTACCAAGGGATAACAGGGGTAACAAGGGGTAACAAACTAACAAGGGGTAACAGGGGTAACAAGGGGTAACAAGGGGTAACAGGGGTAACAAGGGGTAACAAGAGGTAACAAGGGGTAACATGGGGTAACAGAGGTAACAAGGCGTAACCGGCGTAACAAGAGGTAACAGGGGTAACAAGGGGTAACAATGGGTAACAGAGGTAACAAGGGGTAACAAGGGGTAATAACGGGTAAGAGGGGTAACAAGGAGTAAAAGAGGTAACAAAAGGTAACAAGAGGTAAGAGGGGTGACAAGGAATAACAGAGGTAACAAGGGGTTACTGGGGTAACAAGATGTAACAGGGGTAACCAGGGTAAGAGAGGTAACAAGGGGTAACAATGGGTAACAGGGGTACCAAGGGGTAACAGGGGTAACAAGGGGTAACAAGGGGTAACAGGGGTAACAAGGGGTAACAAGAGGTAACAAGGGGTAACATGGGGTAACAGAGGTAACAAGGCGTAACCGGCGTAACAAGAGGTAACAGGGGTAACAAGGGGTAACAATAGATAACAAGGGAAAAACAATGGTTAACAACAGGTAACAGGGGTAACAGAGGTAACAAGGGGTAACAAGGCGTAACAGGGGTAAAAGAGGTAACAACCGGTAACAGGGGTAAAAAGGGGTAACAAAAGGTAACAAGAGGTAACAGGGGAACAAGGGGTAACAAGAGTAACAAGGGGTAACAGGGGTAACAAGAGGTAACAGGGATAACAAGAGGTAACAGGGGTAACAAGGGGTAACAGGGGTAACAGGAGATAACAGGGATAACAAGAGGTAACAGGGGTAACAAGAGGTAACAGGGGTAACAAGGGGTAATAGGGGTAACAAAAAATAACAAGAGGTAACAGAGGTAACAGGGGTAACAGGGGTAACAAGGGGTAACAAGAGGTAACAGGGGTTACAGGGGGAAACAGGGGTAACAGGGGTAACAAGGGGTAATAGGGGTAACAAGGGGTAACAGGGGTAACAAGGGGTAACATTGGTTAACAGAGGTAACAAGGGGTAACAGAGGTAACAGGGCTAACAAAGGGTAACAGAGGTAACAAGGGGTAACAGGGGTAACAAGGAGTAACAAGAGGTAACAGGGGTAACAAGGGGTAACAGAGGTAACAAGGGGTAACAGGGGCAACAAGGGGTAACAGAGGTAACAAGGGGTAACAAGAGGTAACAGGGATAACAAGAGGTAACAGGGGTAACAAGGGGTAACAAAAGGTAACAGGGGTAACAAGGGGTAACAGGGGTAACAAGGGGTAACAGAGGTAACAAGGGGTAAAAAGGGGTAACAGGGGTAACAAGAGGTAACAAAGGGTAACAGGAGTAACAAGGGGTAACAGAGGTAAATGGGGGTAACAAAGGGTAACAGGGGTAATAACGGGTAACAGGGGTAACAGAGGTAACAAGGGGTAACAAGGGGTAACAGAGGTAAAAAGGGGTAACAAGGGGTAACAAAGGTAACAAGGGGTAAGAGAGGTAACAGGAGTAACAAGGGGTAACAGAGGTAACAAGGGGTAACAGGGGTAACAAAGGGTAACAGGGGTAACAACGGGTAACAACAGGTAAGAGGGGTAACAGACGTAACAAGGGGTAACAGGGGTAACAGAGGTACAGAGGTGCTTTGTTACCTCCTATTACCCCTTGTTACCCATTGTTACCCCCTGTTACCCCTTGTTACCGCTTGGTACCCTAGTTACCCTTTGGCTTTGTTACCCCCTGTTACTTCTTGTTACCAGTTGCAGAGCTATCTCTTTGCTTGTTTTACATCTTTTTAAAATTTGGCTCTTTCCAGCAGTGTTGACGGATTTTCCCACACTGTTACATGTCAAAAGTTGAAAAAAAGAAAAAGAAAACGAGGAAAGGTTTGTTGAGAGGATGTCTAATGATTTAAAATTATATCCAGGATTGAATGCAGATCTTTTCATTCTCTTGATGTTTTTGAATAGATTTTCATACCATTAAGAGGAACAAAGTTGATCAGCAGCCTCCCACACAGCCATTATTAGGCCTTACGGTTATCACGAATTCTGGAAGGAACGCATGACGATCAGCTGCACGTAGCAACTTGAAATAAAACTATCTGTAACATTTTACACTGACTTCACCAAAAAACTATACCCAAATTTTGGCAAAATTCCCTGACCTCATCACAACCCTGTTTAACCACAAGACAGAGTGGAACAAAATGTGATTATTAAGAGCAAAAATTTCAACCTACTAAGTCTTTGCCTCTCGTGTTCCTGGAAAACTTCATGCACAGCTCGATGAGAGTAATCAGTATCATACAGAGACTTGAATTCATCAACAAACTCCTCAAAGGACTTGTGAAGTAGTTCTACGGGCTAAAATGCAATGTAAAACAAATTATTAGCACATTAGCACCCTTCAAGTCCCAATAGTGACCAAGATCAATTTTCTCCTAACAATATCCATACATTGTCAACAGAAAAGTTATGACAATTAATAAAATGATCACCTAAGTAAAAATGCCTTGATCTTTTAACAAATTCTCTTAACTCATTCTTAAAGGAAATGTATAGAGATCAGTTTGGAGAATTTGTATGTAGATACTGGGGCTTAAAGGGTTAACAGGGCTGTCATTACATTATCCCTTGTAGAACCAGACATATGCCAAACCTATGTTGATGCTATGTTTTTACTATGTTGCACTATCTTTTAACTATGTGTTGCTCAAATCTGCCTATGTATTTACTATGTAGCATGCTTCACTACATAGTCCAGGGTATGTAAAACATATATTAAAGCTATGTTAAAGCTATATGAAAATCACATAGTCTCTACATAGCTATGTCAATACTATCTAAAATCACAACATAGTTTTTAAATAGGTATGTACTTACTATGTGGTGGACAGTCTTGCATTTCCTTGCTACATATGTTCTATGTATGAACTATGTAACAGAGTGCATAGCTTTTACATAAGCTATTTATTTTCTATGCACTGGATCATGAAAGTAAATCCATTCTATGTATTTACTATGTGACAAATTCACATAGCATTTACATAGAATGCTTAAAAGAAAAATCGCCAGTTAAGGGCTACATAGCTTTTACATAGCTCAGTTTATTTGCTATGCACTGGAACTTGAAAGTAAATTCATTCTATGTATTTACTATGTGACAAATTCACATAGCATTTACATAGAATGCTCAAAAGAAAAATCACCAGTTAAGAGCTACATAGCTTTTATATAAACTATTTATTTCCTATGCACCTAACATGGTTACCATATATGTTATGTTTTTACTATGTGACAACTGAGTAAAGGGGAACAGCATTTATATATAATCTATGTATTTCCTATGTACTGGATATAAAAGTGAAATTCACTTGTCTGAGGCTAAGGAGGTACTTATATCTTCCTCGGATCTACCAAAATTTTTGTCAAAAAAATTTCTTATAAAACTAATTCTTCTGAAAGTAGAAATTTGACTATTATGACTAGCAAATCAGTGTGCTACTCAAAGTCACGATAAGTCAC
>OZ037777.1:26263709-26473709 GCA_964035525.1 Porites cylindrica | reverse complement strand
ATCAGACAAGAATCCACCAGGACAGGAATGCTGCTTGTACAATTCACCATCATAGACATCCTCAATTGCATCTGCATCTATCTTGCTGCGTTGAAAACGATACTGAAGCTTGTCAATCATGTCTTCTCCTGTTGATAACAGATAACAGGAGAAGAAAAACCATGTGACTACTTGGTAAAAATTTACAGAGGAAGAGGCTCTGTCCTGAGGTCCATCCTTTACCCTTTTTTATTCTTTTTAACCATTTTAGACATAAAAGGTACCTTTTTTTAAATACACTGGTAACTTCCATTGAAAAATTGTACCTCTTACTCATGCCTAACAACAGGAACTCTGAATATTACCTTTAAACAAAATAACAAAAAAAGTATCCATACATGACTTTATTTGACTTGGCAGTTTTCCCTAAGTCAGTAAATTAAATTCACTCTGTACACGTACCTGACAATATAGTCTTGAGCTGTTCCTCGATTGGTATTTCAATGAAATAGCTGGAACAGCTAACAATGGTTCCACACACTGGACATTTAGCTCCACTTGCAGGCGGGGATGTTCCAATGTAAACTTTGCAAATAGTATTTGAGCAATAGAAATGCTTTATAACTGGATGCTTCAGAGCCTGGAAAAATAGCTGAAACTCCTTTAGTTCAGTGATACATTTATTAGGCTTTGGGCAGTGAAAACAAACAAGCTCTAACAAATCTTCAAGTGCAGTTCCAGAAAGCTTGTGCCGTACAGCAAAGGCCATGAGTAACAAGCAACTCTCTGCAACAGTAACTGGTGCATCCTGATAAAGAGGCAAGCCATCAACAACTGTTTCCTCTTGACATTCACTAGACGGTTCTTTGAAGAATGTCATGTCTGGAACCTGGTCAGTGACAACCACATTGTCAAACAGAGGACCTTCATGAAATTGTGAAAGTTCCAGCTCTCTGTCGTTTTGCTCTTTGCCACAATAATCGTTATCAAAATCATCATCGCAAACAATATTTTGCCATATGTCAGGCGATAAACTGTCTTCGCTTATGTTAGAAATGTGAGGAAGTACCACAATAGTTTCTGCGTCTTCTTTTTCATCCTTTCCTATTTCAAAGTGTAGAATATTGTAAGATTTCTTCGCTAAATGACAACAGAATTTAATGTACTTGATGCTCCAAAAGCACAATAACATTTACTCACCTTTGCAATCGATCGACATGTTGTGAAAAATATACTTTGCTGAGGGTGTCTCGTTATCTGGTTGTGCAGTTTGGGATTCTTCGTTGCAACTAAAGTGATCGTCATTTTTATCATCAGTTAGGCAATCGTCTATGAGTTTTTGCTTTTTAAAAGGCGAGGTATCGTTTCGCAGACCTCCGATAATCGATGAAATATCTCCTTCATCTGCGAGATCACCATTCCCGTGTTCTGTCACTGGGACTCCATAGTCGAGTTTACGTCGCCACCTCGTTGTTTTTGGCACTTTTACTTTAGAATCGTACAGCCAACGTCTATTCCACTTTGAACTTGCCATTTTAACGTTTTACGAGACTTTTGATTACATAGTACGGATAACGCTTTGCTGCAAACGCTTTTGACAACAAATGTTCGCCATGTTTTATGCAAATTGTTGAAGCCTGGCCGCTAAGTTTTTGGCGCGTGCGGTGTCTTTAAAGAAGAGCGGAAAATTTCAAACAAAATTTGACAGGTGAGATATTTCACAGCGTCTCTGCGGGTTAAACGAGCCAAGAAAACGATCGTTGAACGAGTGGTGTTGAGAACTCTTTACAGTCTTAGTGCCTTCATCTCAGTTACTCCTTAAAGCCGGTTACTTGTAAGGTAAGCGTAATATAAACTTAAGTGATTTTAAAGTCCTTACTCTTGTTGATTTCCCGTAAAATCTGATCGCAGGAGATACATTCATGCGCGGGACGATTCATGAATCTCTGGTCTTGTTTTTGAATTGACACAGGGACAATGTTGCCAGGGTGTTCCTGATTTTTTCTCAATTGCTTACTTTTAGATGTACGCACTGATTGTCTGGGAAACGAAGAACGGAATAGCCGTAGAAAGAGAAGAGCTTGAAGCCATATCAACTTCAAAACTAACAGTAATGAACGGAGGAAAGATGGAATCGGGGGCGACCGTTAATATGCTGCACAAAAAGCATATTTGGGGTGGTACAGTTCAGTCGCTTCATGGTTAGTTAACAGTTACAGGCTTAGGAAGCATTTAACTCAACTTAATTCCACACTCAGTTTGCCGATTGAATATTGTAGATTACTTTTTTTGCCATCTTCCAATTCTTAGCTCAAGCTTAAAAGTCACGTTTCCGGTGTGATGTTACTCATATGTCTCCCTGTATTACAAACACGACGCTTAATTCTAAAAGCAATATGGCAAAATTAAGACGTAACCTTAAACTGGTCTGTTTCAATTACGTTTATCCTCAAGGCATTTGTCAAGTGTAGTCTCTGAACTTGTTGCCAGTTTTTTATATTAAAAAGAGAGCGCAAAAGGGCGCGAAAAATTTATGGGCACGTGCGTTGTCGGTTGAATGTTGGCACCATCTTTCACAGTTGACAGGAAGAATGCAGAGGATCAGCTTGAAAGAGAGCTTAGTGGTAACATCAGTGTCATCCCTGAAAAGCCGGTGGATGAAACTCAGAATAAAAAGTCACAAAGAAAGAGAAAGAAGAAGAGTTTCGGAACAGATTTTGAAGAAGAAGATGACAGTGAGACCGAAGTAAATGATGGTATGTATATTTTGACTCTTTTTCCAAGTACTCCTTACAACCAGCGTAAAGATCAAACCACTTCGAGGAGGATAAAATTTTTCTTTTAAATTTACAAGTGTTAAAGGTGACCGTTGAGGCGTCGTTGTATGAGAAATAGAATACTGAGTTCTGCGAACGCTAAATATCATTATATTTTACCTTTTCTTGTCTAAAATAAATAGAGGAGGCTTACCTTTTATTTCTCCCTGTGTTGTTTAGTCATTTCTGGCTGTCATTGTGTGACCCAGTGTAAATTCCTTTAAAATACCTCTTAACACCACACTGACTCTCTTGCGAGAAAGTAAATTTACATTACACACTCTAACGTGAGCTTGGGACCCCTGAAAGTTTTGGTGTTTTGGATACTCCATAAGTGGTTGCTTAGGAAAGGTGGTCTCATATGGGGGTAAGACCGATTAGGTGTCTCCATCTAACAGGAGACAGAATTAAAGAAAAGACAGTAATAAACAATTTGAATGTGCCTATGAAAAATGTGTTTCCACACTCTGTTTCAGAGCTTACTTCGTCTCCGGGACTCAAGGAAAATAACGGTCAAGGTAAAAAAAATAACGTTAATTGAGTCGGATAAGAACTCCATATCGCTCCATACTACTCTATTGTGCACGTATACAGTAGATTATAATATGAATACACATGTTTGCAGAGACTCCACTCATGCTTTAAAACTATTTTTGATTGATTAATAGTAATCATAGAATGATGTGCATGAAATAAAGTATAGTGTGTATAGTGTGAATGAGTACCTTTGAGTTTTCTTTAGCTCCAGATTAGTTTCTGTACCATCAGGCATTATTTCAAAATAGGGAAAAGACCGGAAATTGTTTTTTACAAAAATCTTTTTTTCTTTAAGGCTAACTTGTCCTACTCTCCCTCAAGTATCGTCAACAAAAACTTGAAGTAGATTATAAAAAGGTTGTGTATATATATTGGCACTGTGCAGAAATTGAGCATAACAACTTCATCCTCTTTGTTTATGTCAGTGAAATTAGCAGCATAAGCAATACATGTAATCTGAGTGTTTTTACTTTTCTAGACAAAGCTAAGAAAGCCAAGAAGTCATGTAGCAAGCCTGAGGGTAAAGAAAATGTGTCAAAAAAGGACAAGGAAATAGCTATTTCTGCCCAACACGATGAATTGATGATAACTCAGATTCTGGGAAGTTCCACCTCATCTGATCCTGTTCCAGCTCATCCACACTTTGGTGGTAAACAACCGAAGCAGCATAAACCTCCAAAATGTATCAGTGTGCTATGCAGAGAAGAAAAGGAGGCCTTGACAAACAAATTGGAAGATGTCACCAAAAGTTTGCAAGATACCCAGGCAACGCTTGAGAGGGTACAAGAAGAACTAAGTGAGTGTAATCATCTGGTGGCTTCACTATTACACTGAAAATTTTTGCACTCATCAATTGGCACAGCTTTTAAAAATGGTTTCACACTCAAAATGGTTTCGTAGCATTTGTTTGGCGGCATTTAAAACTAAAATGTAACGACGAAAATTGAGCTTATACAAAGTGTGAAATGCAGATACAGATTGCCTTTTCAAAAAAAAATCCAACGAGCAATGAAAAAAAAGAAAATGAGTACTTCTAGCTGACATTAGTCCATTAATGGTTCTTATTTGAATTATTTGTTATATAGGGGTGCTTAAAACCATGCAACCCAATAACAGTGACCTGGATAATGTCAAGTATGGCAAGCTCCCACGGTCGGTGGGTGAAGCAAAAAATGTAAGTGTAAACATGTATATATTAAAATTAATTACTTTATATGTCTGCACAGTTCAATTGCCTTGTATTTGAAATAACTGTCATTTCCAGGGTTGTGTTCTAGCAGCATCTACTGGCCCCTAATGCTTTACTTTTGCTCTTGGAAAACTAAAAAGTCTTCTTTCTTTGTTGTAAAAATCATATACAATAATTTACTGGACACCCTGGATCTTACAGTTTCAGAGAGCTGGGCTCCCAACCTGTCAGTTTTTATGTGGTAACAACGTTGATTTCCATTATCCTTTTTTACAATACAGTGGGAAGAGATTTCAAACAGTGTCTGGTGCTGTCCAGTGAAAGTCAAAGCAGCTATAAAAAACTCTTCCTCAAGAACTGCACTAGCCCTGGCTCTGTTTGGACTCTTCTACCCCAAAGAAGAGCTTGGCGGAAGAAGACTTCATCAGCTAGACCAAGAAGTCATTGAAGCAATAACAGGTATGTCTACTAGAGTACTATCAATGAAATTTAGTTACATTTGTGTCTCAATGTTTCCTTGGCTCCGTCTTGGGATATCCTCAGAGAGAAATAAGACTTACTTTTTCACTCCTGAACAGTCATTAAGTGTCCCAAAGTGTTCAGTACTTGTGTTCTTAATCTTGGCAAGGAATTATAATACTGTGAAACCTCTTTCAAAATATTCTACTGTAATGTTACACCTTTCTCCTGCTACTAGAATTCTTAATGAAAACCCAGGCTGCAGACGACTTTTTCTTTAACAATCAATGCCACTTAATGTACCTCTCTCTCAAGGAAGTCATCATAGTAAGGTTGGAAATAGGACTGCCTGTGTTGCCATGATATAGGAAGGTCCATTAATTCTAATTACTGTTTGAACAGAATCAGCAAGTAATGTTAACCTTTCTTCTACTTTACATTTAATTTTAGATTTCAGTTAAGAATTTATGCTTCTATGTTTGTTTGTTGGTTGTATGTCCAATATTCTCTGTTACATTCACTTTCAGATTTTTCAATGATTGCCAAGATCACAAAAGAGCCAAAACCAAAAAAATTAAAAGAGGGAGAGGTTGAAAAGCCGCGCAGTCCAGCCACAAGAAGTGACATAAAACAAGCTTTAAGACTCAAATGCAACAGTGTGATCAGCATTTGCCGTAAAAAGGTATTACTGTCAGTGTCAATAAAATTAGGCCAATGTTTAATTGTTTTAAGAGTGTAATAGCCTGCCAGCAAGCTCTCCGGGGCACTCTGGTGGCAGGGAAGGAAAAGGAAGGAGAGCATGCAACTGTGTCTCCGGAATTTGAATATCTGTGTCGAAAAAGTTGATGTGAAATGCTGATAGGTAGAGATGACAGTAATGACGTCATTACCCTCGGCACATGTCTTCTAATCTTTGTTGAAATTTGCATTCTTTTTCGTTTTGTACTGATTGGTGGAAATTTGACAGCTCAGTTGGCAGGGAGTCACAGGGGAATTGTAAGTGGAATTCAAATTCCAGAGACATAGTAGCAGGCTCTCCTTCCTTTTCCCACCCTGCCGCCAGAGCACCCTGGAGAGCTTGCTTACAGGCTAAGATGTAAAAGCAGTCTTTGTATTGATCGTAACAGCTTCCTTTGACTTTTCTCCAGAATTACATTAATTGTTATTCTGCAAAATAACTTTAAGTTTTTAAGGCTGCATGAATTACCTGTACTTGATTCGTTTTGTACTATGATTAATAACAACTTTTTTTTTTAAGGTCTTAAAAGAAGCGGGAAAAGAAAAAGAAAAAGCTGCTAACTGTGGATCAGCTTAAGTGCAATATTTTTCTTTATAAAACTTTCATTTGTTTTTCCTTGGTAAAGTTGATGTTAAATTTCCCAGGCTAGGGTATTTTTATGATTTATTTCATTGTTACCAAATTTCCTTTTTATCATATGTGAAAATTCTTTAAAGTTGATTTTAATTTTTTCAAATACACATTAAGACTATTAATTTATTTAGCTTCTTATCAAAAACAATTTTTTTCC
Source organism: Porites cylindrica (assembly GCA_964035525.1). Taxonomy (NCBI): domain Eukaryota; kingdom Metazoa; phylum Cnidaria; class Anthozoa; order Scleractinia; family Poritidae; genus Porites; species Porites cylindrica. Next base: position 26,467,200 of record OZ037777.1, on the reverse strand, counting down.
TTATGTAAAGCTATCCTTTACCATAAGTTTTCCCTGTGTATATAATGTTTTTCTATTCTATTGATAATTTTGAATCACGACAAGACTATGTAAATTCTATTTAAAATCTAATCATAGGCTATGTAAATGTATATGATGTTACCTACCCCAATGCTATTAAAATCCTATTTCAAACCTATGCAAAGACTATGTACTCTCTGTTTTCCCTATTTTAATTCTATGCAAAATATATGTGAACTCTATGTAAAGACTATGTTTATCATGTTTGCTCCATTCCTAGGCTATCTAAAATCTAAGCAAACCCTATTCAAAAGCTATTTAGTCAACTGTTCCCTGTTCCATTTTACTATGTAAACTCTATTTCAGTGCTATGCAAAGACTATGTACTCTCTGTTTTCCCTATTTTAATTCTATGCAAAATATATGTGAACTCTATGTAAAGACTATGTTTATCATGTTTGCTCCATTCCTAGGCTATCTAAAATCTAAGCAAACCCTATTCAAAAGCTATTTAGTCAACTGTTACCTGTTCCATTTTACTATGTAAACCCTATTTCAGTGCTATGCAAAGACTATGTACTCTCTGTTTTCCCTATTTTAATTCTATGCAAAATATATGTGAACTCTATGTAAAGACTATGTTTATCATGTTTGCTCCATTCCTAGGCTATCTAAAATCTAAGCAAACCCTATTCAAAAGCTATTTAGTAAACTGTTCCCTGTTCCATTTTACTATGTAAACTCTATTTCAGTGCTATGCAAAGACTATTTACTCCATGTTTTCCCCATTTTAATGCTATGCAAAATATATGTGAACTTTATGTAAAGACTATGTTTATCATGTTTGCTCCATTCCTAGGCTATCTAAAATCTAAGCAAACCCTATTCAAAAGCTATTTAGTCAACTGTTACCTGTTCCATTTTACTATGTAAACTCTATTTCATTGCTATGTGAAGGCTATTTATTTTCTATGATTGGTCTATGCAAATGTCTATAAAGTTGACCGCGAGGTCCAAAATCCCTTTCCAAAAGCTAAGTAAATTGTATGTATAGGCTATGTGGAAACTATGTCATTTCCCCCTTTATTTCTAATTTTAAAAACTGCATAGCTTTTAAGTAGGTTCCGTTTGACTAGCGAAAACATAGCATTTCTTATACAAAAAACATAGTCCTGGCATAGAAACAACATAGGATCTGGTAAAAGCAATGTATGAGACATTTGCATAGGTTTTACATACTCTGTGACATAGCATTTGCATAGATTCTACATAGTGTCTGATTCTACAAGGGATGTAATTATTAGCAGCCAGTAAATCAGCTGATTCTAACAAAACATAATATTTTAAACTAAAGCTGAATAGAAATAAATTCTAAAATACAAAAGTTATGACTGCCACTGCATGAATGTAATAACTGTCACTATTACAATTGAAGGGAATAAAACCCCAAGTAACATCTGTTGATTACCAAATTTCCATTCCAGTAAATACATTGATACTTATGCCGCTTCATCAAAGGGAGAATTTGATTTTAGATCAGGAGAAACACAAGGCCTTATTATGTTCCATGTATTTCATGTACTTAATTTGTACAAATTAATAATCACATTAATTTTTATTCCTAAAAACAACATTAAAAATACAACTCTACATTGATTTCAATAAATGTAACTGCTACATTTGTTGATAACATTAGTGGAAATTTTAATTAATTTGAAAATTGTTGCCTGAGCAACCTAAATAGTTTGAATTGTGTCATCAACTAGGCAGGGTTTTTGGTAGCACTTGGAAGAACCGGATGCAGTGGTTCAGCTGGCAGATGTGCAGATGTTGAGTGCCAGAGGAACCAACTCCTAGGGGGTGTCCAGGGGTATGGTTTGTAAAATTGGACTCTCTAAAATGCAATTTCCTGCATTCCCTGGACATGAATTGGGTAACTGGAAAGGTCTTTTAGGGCATTAAAAAGTGCTCACAAAAAATATACATGTGTATGACAGGAATTATCTCTTTTTTTTTCGATTGTATGCATTACAGTGTTCCAGCCAGAAAATTCTACTTGGGGGCCAAAGTGGCCCCTACAACCCATTTTTGGGGGCCAGATATTTCAAGAAAGGGCCAATGTACCAGTATCTCTCTAATATGCAAAAGAGAAGAAACAGTTGGAAAGTTCAGGAAATGAAAGTGGCAGTTTATTTGAAGCTCAGATCGAGCGTCCCTTTTTATACACAATAGAGGAAATATTCGGTAATAAAGCAAACAGTACAACCAGAATGTATGCAATAAAAATAGTAAGTAATTTCTTTCATCTAATTTTCCACTTCACCGTCAAGATCTGCTTCCATTCGCTTATTCTGAACATCCACTTTTTCGTTACTTACTGAGAAAAAACTTTTGATAGACCTCAAAGATGTGTTTGTCAGGTTTATCCTTTTTCGATACCCATGAGCTTCTGCGATATTACAAAAGCCACTAGTCAAGGCTAAGTGGTCTCCACACCACTCACAGTATATCAGGTAAACTCAAGAAGATTCATCGATTGATTTTCATGTTGTGAACAAAGGTACGGAGTCGTTGTTCTTTAGATTAAAAATTCTGTTTAATTGGAAAATTACTGTAGTTGAAGTAACAGAGACCATTTTAAGCCCAGGCAATTAAAAAAGGAAAGGGCCATAATGGCCCTTGAACGCTTTTGGTGGGGGCCATCTCTCGATCTTTTGCGGGATTCACGCAATGGCGCACTCTGGCTGGAACACTAGCTATATTACATAACTAAGTGAGTAAAATAAGGGTCAAGTCTTTCTTTGGTAAATAAATCAATAAAACGATTTTCACACTTGTTATTTCACGAGTGAACTACTGGATGTTACATGTCAAACAACCGGAAGTTGCGTCCGGCCTGAAACGAAACCCCTGACTAGGGTGGTAGTAATTTATAAAATTAAATACGCTCTTAAGAAAGTGTTAAGTAGAGCTTGTTGCTTGGAGATTAGATAAGAAATTAGAGGGGCATTAATTCTAAACGAGACACGATTTCCTCGCTAACAGTTTTCTCATCCTACTTAATCGATGGTTGAGTGTTCTTCAGGAAATTTACTTTTTATATCGTATTCAATAATATTTGTTTCTGAGTTATTTGAGTGCAAGTGTATAAATACACGAAAATCAAGTGTCTCAGTGCAAGTGTATAAATACACGAAAATCAAGGGTCTCAGTTCGAGCGAAATTACATCGAAGCCAAATAGCAAAAATGTGACGAACATGGTGCGTCATTTCAACTTCACTTTCCCCAGTTTCCACGGTCTCTGCTAGGAACACCTGAGACAATTAATGCTTTTGGAACACACACATGAAAAGATAACAAAATAAACACCTGTATTTTTAGAGTCTTGCTGCTGAAGCAAGCTTGACTAATTATACTATTAATAATTATTTAATAATAATTATTATTACACATTTGATGTCAGGTCCCAAGGGAAAAAGTCATTTATGTTTTCCCGAGAGTCCTGATGTTTCCCGAGATGACGTCGAGGGAAACATTAGGACTCAAGGAAAAACAAAACTAACTGGTTTCCCAAGGGACCTGCCATTAAGTGTTTTGATATATTTCTAGACTTTCACTTCAACAGCAACAAAAGAATAACCAGAGCATACCAAAACTGTCGACTCAGTACTTATAACAACACAAATCTATTTCTCAAAACCACTGAATGAATGATTTACAAAGTACTTTTCTAATATCTCATCTTTTTCCTCCACTAACTGCTGTTTCTCTTCTGGGATAACTTTAAAAATCATTGCTTTTTAGCTTGAGGCTTCGCATTTGTGTTGTTGTGTTCATTCACGAAAGAGAAAACTGGCAGTGTTTTTCCCGCCTTCTGTCACACCACCTTCCACCATGCTTTGATCACATGCTGTAACGTATCCCGAGCGGGGTACATTGCTTATCACGATCAGGATACATTTGATTTTAGTCAAGGCCACGTGACCAAGAATCAACCAATGACAGTCCGTGTCTAGTTGAGTGAAAGTCTAGGAAATTCAATATGTAATGATATGGCAATATTCCCCAATGTATACATACCTTTATCCCAAACCTTGAACAAGCCTATAGGAAAAGAATAAAAATATAAATTTAACAGTCATCCATTGTTAAATAGATGTACTGTTAACATCTGATGGTGATGCCCAAAAACACAACCACTTTTAAAATAATCATTATTTTGTTAAGATGAGGTTTAAATAATAATTCTAAGTCAAACGTTTGGAAAATTCATTTACACTGGTCAGAAATGTGACAAGGAAAGAGAAATGCTTTTTACAAACACGTACTTAAAAATGTTTGGATAGCAATTATTCAACTACATTTTGTGTAACACACTGAAGTTTCTGGAGTATATTATTTTATAAAGATTTACCTCAAGTGACCTGGGACTAGTCAGAACATAACGGCTTTGCTGAGCAGCAGCTTCCTCAAAGTTGTACAGATCAAGATGAAGATTTGCAGCCATTTCTTTTACTTTTGAGGTTTTTCCTGACAGAAAAATAAAGTACTGGTATTAGGAATTTTAAAAAGGCAGATTTGGTGGTAAACACTTTCATAAACTCACAGAGTAACATAATGTTAATGTAAACTCATTCATAACGTAACATGTATCCTTACTGGCCTGGTATGAAAAGAAAAATGTCTCTGTTTTTTGGATTTTGCACATGCTAATGAGGCCAGAAAGGATAATTATCATAGATATAAAATGATATATTGAAAGTTCACCATTATGAAGGAGGCTGACCAACAGTAAAGTAGCATTTTTTCAGTTACCTCTTCCATATGTGTGCAAACATAATTTATGTAGATCTTCCTCCTCCAAGCACTATTTCCTTTTAGACTTTCGTCATAACAGTTGTGAGGAATGCAATTCTTTGTTAATAGAGAGCTTTACATTCTCAGATGAGGACGACTACGAGTACGAGATTTTCTCAATACTAAGTATTGAGCGCATGAGAACCAACATCATTTTGGTGGGAAAATGCGATAGCCATCGTCATTCTACTATGGGTTTTAGCAAGAATGTTGTAGTGGCAGGAACAAGTTATCAGGTTTTATCATTTTGGGAACGAGACATCTTTAATAAAGATAACAGTGCTAAAACTTTTCCGGTGAATCAAAAGTACAATGAAGCTTTCTGGGAAATCTATTTTTTGAGAATATGTGAAAAAACTTTAAGTCAAATCTCGTACTCGTAGCTGTTCTTGTCCTTGAATCTGAAGCTCTCTGTTAACTATAGTTACTGAAGTACTTACAAAACCTGACTAGATTGGATCTAAACCATGTAACCCAATCCTTAATTTTCTGTTGATTATATTGAGTTCTGCAGGCCAGTTGATCCTGCCCACTATCCAGGTTTTGTTAACACCTCTCACAAAAGGAAGAAAAAACTTCTATCCAGGAAGTGAGGGGGCGGGGGGGAGGAATTAATATGTATTTTACAATATTATGTCTGTTTACAGTTAATGGGCCCATATAACAGAGAGGGCTAATACAGAGAGAAGTACATGATTGTACTGTACAGGTATATATTTATAGCAGTAAACAGGGATTTCACAGTATTACAACATAGCTATAAAAGCACCATATCAAAAACATAAACCACTCCTACGGGGAGTCGACTCGAAGTAATCAGATGAAATTCAGGCTACTTTTGTAAGATCTGGGTTTTAAAATAAACACACTACATGTACCTTTATATTTCTTATTATTTCAGATGGCGCAGGGAACGTAGAGCTTACACTTTACTAAAAAACAAAGGGGAAAATGACGAGTCCATCGCGAATGTGATACTGATTGCTCTCTTTATCCAAATAGGTCAAGATTTAAACTAAAACCTGATGACTTCATATATTTGGAATTTCAACTTTAAGCTTAAAACCATCAACCTCTCTAAATATTACAAGTAGAAATATTGCGAATTTGATTTTACTTAACTTGCTAAATGAATATTTCTACTCTCAGATTGTTAGTCGGGTTTAAAATCCTGAGATCTGGAAATCCCTAAAATCCACGCTGGACCCACATGTGTTCCCACATGTCGAGCTCTCTTAATTATGTAAAGTTTTAAAGTGTAAACATCGAAAATTATATATATCTTGATCTACATTCTTATCGCTTGGAATCGTTTTTAAAAACTGCAAACACTGCCGTAATAAACAATTCCCTTACCTTTTATAAGAGAATAAGCAAAACTATCGACCTACCTTTTTCAGTTGGCTCAAAAAATGATTCCCAATAATGATCATCTTCCACTCTGTTGTCAAGACGCCGCTGGAAACTTTTCGGAGACGAGTCGACTTTCCGTATTGCACTGGACTTTTCCTCTTGATCTTTGCGCTTTCTTGGCAAATAACTTTGTGCGAGCTTCAGAATATGCGATGCTTTTATCAACCGTTACCTTGAAATCACTCACTGGGATAATTATACCCTTTTTTGTTTTGTTTTTCCGTTCCAAAATTTCCCACGCTCGTTGAAAAATTTCGTTACAAGAAACAACGTTGTTGTTGACCAGCGGTCTTTCTTTAACCGCTGGACAAAGAAAAAATCTGTTTTGTGGTCGCTAGAACGCCTGGTTGATTTTGTGTTTTGCTGTTTAAGGAGCTTGTTTTTTGAGGATTGATCACACATTTTGAAAGGCACGATGAAAATTCCTTCTCCAGAATGGAGTAGTAAGGTTCTACTGCTTTACAGGCAGATTTTAAAGCAAGGAAAGTCACTGAAGTACACAGATTATGATTTTTTTCGGCGGACGATCAGACGAGAGTTCGAACAGCAAAGGGATGAAGTGGAAATCAAAGTCATCAAGGAACAGTACGAGGTACTCTCACACAAATTTTGTAACAGTTCTACTGTTATATTGTTTTGAACCCTACAACATCTTTTTATGTTCTTCTTGGTTAACCCTCACCTAATATACGGCGTACATGTACACGCCTGCCATACTCTTCATCCTGACTCTTAGGCCATCCTCTCTTTTTTCTCCGTTTAGCGTCGTCCGACCGACCCAAATTTTTGGCATTTAAAAAAAACAAAACAAAACAAAACAAAAAGTAACGATGTAGTTAAACCATTTTTCACTTGAAATAATTCTTTAATCTGAAAAATGAGCATAGTAACAGCATAGAGAACAACAGGAACTGAAAAACATGAACATTTTTTACAGTATATTGTCCATTTTGTTAATCCAAATAATGTGAATGTTAACTTTTAACGTCGTCCTGGGGTGCCAGGACCTACTATTCCAAGACTTCATCTGAATTTTTTTTAGGTTTTTTTTTTTTTTTTCAATCCGACCGACCGACCCAATATCAGAAAACGCATCATTTGACGCTAAACAAAAAAAAAGGTGGGATGGTATTAAATGAAAAAGGCATAAGATTTTTATCCCGAGCTGGAAGTCCAGAATGTTTCGTAGAGAACCCGATCGAAGACATCCTAAGACTTTCTGAAGATTTTGAAGGCCCTCCAAGCGCTCTGAAATTCTCGAGAAAGTGTTCATAAAAATACCTCGCTTTAATGCATCAGTCAAATCCAACAGCACCCAGCCACAGTTAGATTTGACTCATGCAGAAAGCTGGACAGAGTTTTCCGTTTATCTACAATCACTCACATATGGGTTGGGGGGTGGGGGGAGGGTTAATGAAGATAATAAAATATCTTTATTCTTCTTGTTTTACTGTATTGTCTTTTTATTAGAAAGGGGCACACTTTCTGAGGTCAAATTTAGGAGGACTGCAGTGATGGACAAATCTCAAGAAATCCTAGTAAGGTTTGCCAGAGCAAATTACTCAGATGGAAAGAAGTGCAGAAGACCTGTGATGTGCATAAGTGGCGTAACTTGCCCAGTGTTGAAAAAGATGACAGAAGTTACCATACATATCTGGTTCCGGGAAGCATTCACAGGTGATTGAAAGTGAGACCATGCTCTGCAGACATGTTCAAGATTCTTAATGTTGTGTGCATACACTACAGTATTAGCAGATTCTGTTTGAGAAAGGTAATATGAGAAGAAAAGCTTTGGACTCAGAAAAAACGTATCTGGTTAATATAGGGTGTTCATTTAATGTGGGATCTGTTTAACGTAGCTTTCACTGTACAGTGTATATTAATCAGTTTAAATTTTGTGTGATACTATTATTACTATTATTTGTATTCTTCAGTTCATAAAAATAGATGCTGTACTTGTTTCAGTCATATTTTTCAAAGTAATGTGCATTATCGTTTCTAACTACAACGGGTACGTCATCAAATGTTGTACAATGTGGTCTCTTTCGGCGTTTTATAATATCATCTACAAGTTTCTTTTTGTAAATCTTCCAGTTTCTGTCTTCAATGTAGAACTTGAATGCCTGTTTCTGCGTCAGGAATGCATCACTGAGCTTTTGTTTGAGTGTTTCCAAAGTCCTTCCTCTCTCTTTTTTCATGAAAATAGGTTGACTGATCAGCACACAGTGAACCTGTGGATTTTAAAACACTCTAGCAATTTGACAATTGTTTTATTATTGTTATTATTATTTATTTTCTTATCTTTTATTTTTTGGCATCAAGTGGTTTTTCACAGAGGGCAAATATGGCCTGAAATACCCCCAAAACCCCTGCCATCAATCATTTTTTTGGCATCTAGAGGTTGGTTGGAATACAAGGGTAAAAATATCAAAATATGGTCTAAAATAGCTCCCAAACCTCTCATTCTGGTAACTGACATGTGTTGATTGCAATTTATTTTTTGTCACTTTTATGTGTGTTAGTTCTTAGCTGTTTTACCTTCTTTCTGTGTCATTTTTTTATTTAACAAAAATCGCTGTTAACTTAGGAAGCTTTGAACCCATCTGTATTTGATACACTATTCACCTCAAATACAAAATGTAGCTTCGCTGGTTGCAGACAGTGCTTATTCTCACATCGAAGTTCGTTGTTTTTGATGTTGCATGCATTGTGCAGCAAAACTACTTACCAGTGCACATAATCCTTAGTTGTTCTACATGTAGTTTCGTTCGTCCACTGTTACTCGTGCTTACGGTTACTCTTCGTTTCGATACAAAGTTGTTTTGATGCAAGTTTATTCAGACGAGGCGTAAATAAATTGTAGTGTTACATACTTGCTTTAAAGAAAGTAGAATACTCGCGCCAAGTGTTGGTCAATGTTTTACTTGTTATTTCGGTGTTTGAGGTCGTATAAAAACGACTTGTATCGAAACGACTTTGTAACGAGATGACTTTGTATCGAAGCGCCCTGTTTCCATGCTTACCCTTCCAACGGATATGATGTATGTTTTCTTTAAATCCTCTCCTACTCCAAAGAAATCTCCTTCCTTCAACACGTGAATGGTCAGATATTTCTTGACAACTTTGTCTGTTTTGTTGCCTTCGCTGTCTCCCTCAGTGAAGTCGATGGGCGGAAGTTTAAGCTTTGTTTTACCGGAAGTGGAAGTTGAGCGGATGATGGTTATTTCTCTCACAACCTTACACTTCCCAGATTGAATGAAAAACACGTTTTCTGTGGGACCATCGATATCGCCAACAATCAGCTACAATTAGAATGAGCTCAAAGTATAAAATGACAAATATAACGGGGTGCGTGGTGGGTAAGCAACTTCAGAATACCAAGGGCACACAACGACTGTTTTCTGTAAAATATCTGTTCTGAGAAGCAAATAATTGCCTCAATTTTCTTTTGCTTGAGGACAGCGAAAAATTTCTAGATGAACGTTCCCTTCATGTATAATTTTCCAAGCTTATCCAATAATTCCCTACAATTTTCTGAAGTTTAATTTTTTGCAGTCGAACAAGGCTCTGCCCGTCAGTTGAGTTCACACGTAGTTAAGTAAGTAAGTAAGTAAGTAATTTTATTTAACCACATATCGCATATGAGCGATAGCTCGTTTAAATGCAAATGTGCCATAAAAATTACAACGTGATAATTTACATAATCTACATGTACAAGTAATGAATAAAAATAAAAAATAGAAAAATTAAACCAACTAAAAGATAATAATAATTTAAAAAGAAAAAATATTGGTAATCAGATTGTCTATTTACAAAATTCACAGTTGCAGTCATACGATGAAGACAACTGTATGTTTTGTAAGTTTTTCCTAAAGATAGAGAGGGACTCCGACATCCTTATTTTGTCTGGTAGACTGTTCCATTGTTTGCCAGCCTGGTACGTGAAAGAATGTTGCATATAAGATGAGGTCGGTCTTGGAAGAACAACCTTAAGATGGCCCCGTAGGCTGTAACCATTGCTTCGCAGTAAAAACATTTCCCGAATGTAGTTCGGTGCCTGGTTATAAATGCTATTGTATACAAGTATCAGTGCTTGTTCTATGCGTCGATGTTCCAAGCTTTTGATATGTACAGTTTTAAGTAGCTCTTCATAAGCAGTCGACTTGGAGTAGTTAAGAAGAGTCCTAAGAGCAAATGCATTGGTTGACTCTAGTTTTGCAGACAAACCTTTACTTAGACCTATGAACAATGGTGATGCGTATTCAAAGTGAGGCAGAATAAATGCTTTGTACAGTTTAATCATAATATCTGAGGGTATAAGTTTACGAATGCGACGAAGAATTGAAACTTTTGTGTTCACTTTCCGGCAAATTTCTTTAATATGTGCTTTAAAAGAGAGTGAATTGTCGATAATTACACCAAGGAGCTTGATCTGTGGAACGTAATCCAGTTCATTGCTGTCAATAACAAAGGGCGTTGGTAGAGTTGCTCTATTGAAGACGATGGATTGAGATTTACTATGGTTGATCGCTAGAAAGTTCTTACAAAACCAGGAAACGACCAGTTGCTCAAACGCTAGCTTAATTTATTTATCGTGGTCAGTGTTACAACAAGGAGCCTAAAAGTTTGACCTCTTTTAATCAATTCACATTCTTTCATGTAGACATTAACCAATCAGAAGTCGAAAACAGTTTCCAGCCGGCTTCTGACTGGATTAGATCTGCACGAAAGAATGTGAATAAGTTAAAAGCGGTCTCGCTATTGGGCTCCTTGCATGCTGTAAGAACTTACCGCATTTGGAGGATATTCTCTAAGTTTTGTGTGTGTAACTGTTGAGCGAGTCTCTATACTGGCCCAGTGTTTCAAGACCGGCTGTGAATTGAGCACTGACAACTTTCTCTCCCATTCGATTTGATGACTGTTTCGCAGTACCTGCAAAAAAAACAAACAACTAACCACGGCTTCCCCGGAAAATTGAGTGTTTATCCAGAAGGATAATGAACGCCATCATTCGTTTGAAGTTTGGTGAATAGCCATTGCCTACAAGGTATTTTCGGAAAATACGCCGGCGGTTAAACCAATTTATTACACGTGTTTTTCAACATAATTTCAGGTTTCTTTAGTTATGGCAACAACGATCAGGCGCTCTTTTCTTTGCGAGTGCGAAAGTCGATGAAAGTCTAACATAAGGTGACATGCTCGTCAAAAAAAGAACGAGTAAATTAATTAGTTTTTAAGGTCTTTTCCGGCAAAAAAGGACGGAATTAAGAATAAAGAATTAACTAACCTCATCAAAGTCTGGTTTATCAACTCTTAAGAATTCTGAGTCTGCTTTACATATGATTGTCGCTGTTCGTCTAATGTTATGAAGTAAAGCCAGCTCACCAAAAGCATCTCCTGCCGACATCTCGCCAACAACCTGGTGTAGATGGGTTAATGGTTCAGTTGCGATTCATCGTTTTTATTCTAGAGACGTTTGAGCCGACTGAGACATTAAAGTCGTCTTAGCAGGACTTAAACATCTAGTACGAAAAGGGTCAGTCAATATTAAGACAGTCGCGTGTAACGTCTGACGATTTCAACGCCCGCGTCGTTCAGACTTTAAATGCGCTTTTCTAGTAGAAAAATTGGACGCCGTAAATTGGGACGCATGCGTATTTATGCCCAACTCGTCCAGAAATGACTGAGAAGAGTCAGTGTCTTTTTTTTTTAAAGGCTTTTTTTTATTTTCACTGTTGTCGTCTACTTTTAAGAGCTAGTTTTCACACAAGTCGACTTTTTAAAACGTCTCCGACGTTAAATGCATCTTGACGCTGACTTTAACGTCTCTAGCATAAAAACGGTTTGCGCCCCAAATTTTTGCCATTATAAGCACTGTTTTCAATTTTCTCTTGCTCTTAACTCCTGAGAGAAAATTGAAAACAGTGCTTATAATGGCAAAAATTTGGGGCGCAAACAAATCTTTTGGTGAGAAATGGGAAAACGGTGAAGAATTAAGTACAGCACAGTACAGCAACAAGCAGAAGTCCTACTTATACTGATTTATATAACCTGTTTGTGTTGCTCGCCAGTGTGTCTGTCTTCTTCCATTCGCTCTACCATCACCGAACCTGAGACTATGAAGTAGAATGATATACCAGCATGTCCTGAAAGCAAGACCAAAAAGGGATGGCAAACGTCGTCTTATTTCTTCCAGGATGGAACAATAGGCTGATTTAGCAACAGAACGGGAACGTCATTTGACGACGGGAAAGCGCGTGGAAAGGACTAAACTCGACTTCCTGTGCCCAATTTGCCGCTCTACCATTGGTCAAGCCAGTTGTTTGATTTGCGCGCGCCGTCGTCAACTGACGTTCCCGTTCTGTTGCTGAATCAGCCTAATATGTCTAGAAGACGCAATATTGTCTCGCCCCACGTGAAGGAATCCGGATTCAGGAAAGTCTGGAAAATGTTTGCTTCTGGTATGCTAATCTGGAACATTTTTGCTTGTGGAGTACGCAATCCTCGGGTTTGGAATCTGGAATACAGTTCAAACGATCCGGAATCCCGCTAAAGATTGTAATCAAGTTCCACTGACAAAAAATCCGGAATCCAATATACCTGGAATCTGGAATCCATGGTGTGGAATCCAGAATCTAAGACTGTCTTGGTTTCCCTAACATGGGGCAAATTGATACTTTCTCTACATTGTCAATCCTCTTACCTTGCTTTATAACAACTCTTCCCTTTTCGAACATGTCGTAGTACAATACTCTGGCTAATTCTCGTTTGACGTACATGGGATATCGGTCAAAACATTTCAGTTTCTTTACAACCTGCAGAACTACTTCGATTTCTTCGTCCGTTCTGTTCCAGGAAAACTTTCGTAGTGTTGTCTTTATGGAAGGCGGCAGCGATCCACACGATTGGACATGAGGCTTGAAGGCTTAAAAAATGAAAGAAAACCAATTCCAATAGTACATGTTGTGTTTGTACTTACAAGAAGTCAAAGGAGCAATAATTAATAGGACAGTCGGTAACTGTTCGGCTTTTCTGTCCGGGCGATTGCGAGTTCGATTTCCAGGTTAGACCTCAAATCCGAGTTTGTTTCGATTTCTCTCCTTGTCGTGTACTTATGAGTGTAGCTTCAAAAACCCATAAGACGGAGAATTGACGAAGAGAGGGGGTAAAACTAATCTGCAGTATACTGTAGGCCGCAGCCATTTTTCTGTCAGTTATTATCATTATCGATGATCTTGACCATTATCAATATCGATTATCAATATTATTATCGATTATTATTATCATTTTCATAGTTAAAGGTCTTACGTACGTACCATTTACATTAAAGCTGAGTCTTCCCTCGCCATCTTCAGTCTTAGCAACAAAGCCTCGAGCTCGGGTGTGGTCATCTGACTGCCGGACTTCCTACACGTGTTATGAACGTGTTATTAAACAAAACAGCAGCGAAACATGATACTAAAGTGCTCTAGTTTATGGGGATGATTCAAGGGTTGACAATTTGTTGAGTAGAAATACTTAGACGATAGGAAGTAGTCAGTACAAGTGGTTCCAGTATTTTTCTTTTCTCCTTTCCGTTTTACTCGTTTCTCCCCTTTCAGTAACACGCCCAAATCTCAGCCTTTTTTCCCGGAGTCGCGTCCATCAGAACAGAGATCGGAATATACTTTCAAGAAAAAGTCTTCAAGATGAGAGTGTCTTTCTGACAGACTTGAATATTTCTTTGCTAATCAGGAAGTAAGAAGAGAGTCACCTTAGAAGGCTTATGGGTAAGAGCTGAGTTTCTTTACAATAGTAACTTTATTCAAGTCAAGTTAAGCTGTGTTGCCTCTTAGAGTTGCCAGCTGGTGTGGTTTTCAAACAGTCGGCTAGATATATACTCTATGACAGGTGTTTTGAAGTGTTTTGTCGAAAAGCTAATCAAAGACTCAAAGCAACATTAAACAGGCAGGGACTGCGTAATCCGCGAGATTGAGAAAATCATTGTCGACTTTGCTTTTATTACTGATCGGTTAAATGCGGCAGTTATGAGCCAATCTAGACTCGGTAGTAAATTCACATAATTGAAAGCATTTATAACGCTAAACTGTTGTATCACCTTAAGTATAGAAGACCATTTTCTTTGTTTAGTGATGGCCTTTGCCACTTTTTTGAAACTCAAACCCCCTTTGGCTTGTTTCTGCCATAGTGTGGACGGCGCTGTCGTAACTTCTTTAGCACTCCGAGCTTGTTCGGCGCTGGGATCAAAATTTTCCTCGTCAAAGTCAGGTAGAAGAAATGGGTTCGTAACACCACTGGCTCTTCGCGGACTCTTTCGTACATCAGTGGCAGACTTCTTCTTATCCTTCATTCTTATCCTTCAAGTCCCTAAATCACAAATAGTACCAAACTTTAATGGGACAGTCATTTACTACTTCCCTGTTTCATCTACATAATTCACCCTGCCAAATGAGACTGTCTTTCGCTTGCTCAATTGTGGTGGGCTCCAGAAAGACTCTGCCTGAATCAAGGGCGGATTTAGGGATGGGCCAAGGAGGCCCCGGCCCTCCCTTTTGTCCGGGAATTTTTTTTCTTTTGTAAATGTTTGTCAGATGGTACTTTAAGCTTTGTTATTTGAATAAATTTTCTTTAAAACACATATTTAATTAGAAAATTTATCGAATTTTGTTCGAATCAACCGCCCCTATGAACTAACTTCAAACCTAAATTTAAGCATCCAGAATGCACTAGATTGCATGTCAGAGAACGTCAATCTCAAAATTTTGCAGGAGGAGCATGCGCCCGAAACTCCCTAGAAACGTGCGCTGTTCGCAGGCCTGATAGGTGCTATCGCACCCATATTGCCACTGTATACTATATCTCTAAGCCCCCTCTGTCAAAAAATCCTCCGTCCGCCCCTGTGAGTCAAGTAAGATCTTTGTTGAGCATGCACTGCATGTTGCTAAGATACAGTTTCAAACCCAGGCGCAGGGGCTCAGTTAAGATCATCAGTTTATTAATAAATGGATGCTAAAGGGGGGAGGGGAGGGTAAGAAAGAGAAGAAGGGAGATCATGGATGCTCACACTCAAAACCAATTTAAAAAGAGAAAAGAAGATTGACTAGTCCAAAATTCCTCAAAGTTTTAACGCGATTCAAACAGAGCTTCCTTTTCTTCAACTCGCTCAACAAGACAAAAGACGACTCCGCTCACAACGAACGTACAACGAAATATTCTTGAAGCCACATCAGGGATTCTCATTCTTAGCCGTAGTTGTATCTTATAATCTTATTATTAATAAATGAATGTTACTATCTCATAAACTTTGAAGCCACATTACGGGACTCTTATTCTTAGCCGTAGTTCTATCTTTTTTCATAGAATCTGGTATCTCAGAAGATCCGTTTTTTGTATTTTCCATTTAAGGACGATAACACAAACCCTTGTCATCCCATAAAATTAAAAAACACGTCACGCCAGAGCCTAAAAATTTCGTTAAGGAATTCGAACTGGGCTAAAAAGCGACAGTACAGGTTCAGTGGTAGGGTATGCACAAAACGTAAACCATGCAGTCAAAACTCAGTCCAAACAAAAATGGCCAGGCCGTGTTACGAAAAAACTTGTAGAAGTTATGCTGAACGCGTCATTGGATTGAGTTTCTTCCGTTTTGTTTTTAATCCTATCAAAGGGTATGTTTTGATTAGTTTCAGGGTAACGAGGAACTTTGCGACTCGTCAAATTTTATTATTAACAAATAATACCGAAATAATATCCCTGATATGTGCGCATTGGTCAAGATACTTCAGTGATCATATAACCCGGGGTCCTCTGCAGCAGTTCTCCGGCGTTCGTTTAATCCAATGTTTCACAAACACAAAGAAGATAATAACCTTACCTGGTAAAGTTGAACCAGACACAACCGTTCGATCTCTCCGAGCGAGTCGGCTTCTCTTTTCTGGATTCAGCTCTAAATTACCGCCTTCCAAAGATTTATGACGAAATTAATTAAAGGTGCGCGAGCTTGCCATTTGGTAGTTTTTCCTTTTTTTTACGTTAATCGAATGATCAGCAAAGTTAACAATGATTAAAAGTCCGCCTTGCGTAGCAAACCTTACTGGCTGTAGTATTTGTAACGGACCACCGGGGCCATCATAGTCTAGTAAACACAGGCACTTTTAAGCTCACCACTATACTACAAAACACAACACCGTCAAGTCACATGACCCTAGACTTCCTGCGCTAGGGAAGTCCCGGATGTACATTACACTGGCTGATATGGATGCATTTTTGTAAGACAATACCGCTTTTTTCTTTTCCTTGTCGAAGAGTCAACAAGAAAGGTCTGTAGCGCTCGAAACGCCAGCTTATTATAAATTTCTTAACACTTAGGGCAAAATGTTGGCTTAGGGGTGGGGTAGGTCGGCAGTTTCCCGGAACCTCGTATAATGATCTACCTTTTAATATAGTGAAGTTATCAAAAGCTATCAAACGCCAGCGGACGGCTGAGTATAAAGTTTTGCAATTTTCTAGGATTTTAACCACAATCTTTAAAACACAGAGATGGGTCGTTTTTTTCTGTTTACCTCACGTACTGGCGAATAAAAACATCATCAAGTAGTATTACGAGTACAATTTGTAACGGTACAAACTTTGAACTGCTAATAGAGAGCTTAAGCAGCGACGTTTTTGAGTGACGCACGTCAACCGGAAGTGAGGTATTTTCTCTCTTAACATGCCTTGATGATAAAAAATTTGTATTCTTTAGCTTCTTTACTGTTATAGAGGCGATTTGACTGAAAATTTGCGCGAAACCACAGTCAAAAAATGAAAAAAGGCCACTTCCGGTTGACGTGCGTCGCTCAAAAACGTTGCTGCTTAAGCTCCCTAATATTAAGTTTTACAGGTTGAGCGTCTATCGCACGTAACTTTTTTATAGTTACATCAATCTCGACCCAGAGCTCTTCTGCGCATGTTGAGGAGAGAGATCAAGAGCTCTGGGGAACTCTGGAGCAAGATTGTCTCTGATTGATTTCGGCAAAAACAATAAAAGTGTTCTGATTGGTCCATTCAAGTTTGCACGAGAGCGATTGAACGTGCGGTGTGTCTGGCATGTGAGCGGGTTTTTCCCTAGAAATGTGTAGTAAACACGCCCGGCCGATTCTTGATTTTAGCGATTCCAAAACAACAGTTGCACGACCAATTAGGCAGAATTAATGGATTTTCCAATTTTCAAGTATTAAGTAGCCTAGCGACATATCGAAAATTGATACAGAAAAAGATTTGAACTTGAAAAATGAAATGAAAATACACCGACATTTTGCTGATTTTTCTTTGACTTCCACGTTATAGTATCCACACGAAGTAGCCGAGTATGAATGAAAACTTGAGCTTCATGTCGTAAATTGCCCAAAAACAGACTTGCAAAAAATAAAAACAGAAAAAGTAAATCGTTCCCTGAAGTGATGCGTGTACAATGCGACTGGATATTTATAGTTGTCTCCTTTTCCCACGATTTCGCATTTCAAAGCAGCTTCGCTGATGTGAGCAAACATAAATAAAAGGACGCTTAATTCATATTTTGGAAATTTTTATTGGAAATTCGATACGTTAATCTTAACAAGCCATTAGGGTTTCACTTACCGCCTCGTGAAGTACTCCAAACAAATTTTCAATCGACTGTCAAGCTTATGCAAACTTCAAGTCTCAAATCTGTGATTGGGAACGTTTAACAGTATTTTCTCAGCAGCCGCCACAAGAGCCTTGAATACCTGAAAATTCTTCAAGGGCTCAGTTAAGTGAATTTCTTCAGTTCTAATACCGAAGCAGCACAAGACTTTCGCGATGAAGTGGATACAAAAGAAGCAAAAAGTATTGGTTGGATCAAAGAGCATGCGCTGTGAAGCCCAAATAGCCAGATTTTGGCTACGCGCGCAGAGATTCCCAGAGCTTACGCGCGCATTCCCAAACCCGCAAGCACTGGGGTCGAGAATGACAGTTACATGTTCTATTTATGCGCGCGCAATAAGTGAATTATGATGTAACAAGGTCTATTCTTTTTATCCCCTGTCGTACATTCACATGTCCAGTTAGTTTCAGAAATCTCCAATTGTCATTTAGGCACTTAGCTACAGTAAAAAACAACGTGCTACGATGAACTCAGAGGGAAGATCCGCCGAAATTGAGCAAAACCTTCGATTCAAAGTGGAAGAGAAGAAAATTACACCACTGGAAAGATTTCGGAGCCTCGCTCGCTCTGTGATGTCTCAGGGCCGGTGGACAAAAGATCTGCGATCAAAAGTTGCTGAAGAACACAATAGAGAGTTTAATGTAAGTCGCAGACAAAGCAGAGGAGGTGAAGAAATCTTGTCTTTCAATGCAAGTGGTAAGCGAGTTTTGTAGTTTTTAAACATGTTTACGCTTATGCGTTTATCTTGATAGTAAATATACAGTCATAAGGCAAGGCCGTGTGGCACGGTCTATGCGATCTATCTGTTCTTTAGTAAATTTTCTCCAGGCGTGTTTTGAAACCGCTTACTAATGCAGCTAATGAATAGACTGAGGTTACCCAAGTCATTTTTCATCGATTTTTTTTTATTATATAAGCTAAAATATAAGAAAGTTCTTAGGTGTTACTATGCAGGTTCATTCGCAGAAGACATATTGCTCTCTCAACTACAAGTTTCACCAAAAAAAAGCATAATACATATATTTAGCCAAAGCTAAAAGCGAAGCTCCAGTTAATACATTGCAGTGGTAATTGCTTGGACTTAAAAAGCGGCCGTCCGAGATAATTCGTCTTTCTCCTAAAAAATAATTGGACTTGAGCCTGTGATCAATTAACTGCAGCTAATACCGGGTAAGCGGAAAACTTCAAAAACACGAGACCTAGATGAGCTGACGTCTGAGCCTGCTATGCGGTCATAGAAATGATATTTCACATAGGTCACCCTGTGGTGCGGACGGACGAGTATATGGACGTACGGTCACGTGATTATCAAATTTTCTTACATGAATAGATCACCAAATTTTATAACCCATAGTGCTCAGCTGAACGCCCTTCGCACGCGTGAGGACTCCACTAAAATCAAATTTTGTAATTCTGTTATCCACCCCAAACTTGTGAAATTATTCATACTCATCTACTAAGCATAAATCTCTTTGGCATCAGTTTATATTGCCACGTAAAGTATTCATAAGTCATTCCAAGTCAAAAATGAAAATCAAGGAGACATGGGAAGAAAACAAACAAAATATGTTTTTATCATTACTTTGTACGGGTGTGGTGTTCTTCAGGCACTTAAAGGACAACTACAAACAAGCAGCATTTAATTATTTGAACGATTTATTAAAATTACACAGTGCTGTTATTAATATTGCAATGGATAGTTGTGATAATCGCTTTAAGGGAAAATTGTAAGTGAAAAGATTATTTAATGAAAGAACTTTAACCAAACATGCAGTCATGACTCTAACAAGAGGGTGCTAATGGGGGTACCCAATTCTCAGTTAACTACTTTTTTTTTTGGCCTGCAGTGAATTCTCAGTTAATTGCTAATTTTGGTTAGCTATTAACTTTTACTTGAGCAGTCCTACAGCAAATATTATTCTGTCATAACCCGAATTTTCTTTACTTCAGCACGTCAATCACTTTTGGGGGTAGGTCCTACTGAAATCAAGGTATAAATTTACATGAATTCACATAAACTCCGCCACTACTACAATTTATAAGTAACTGAAAATATGGTAAAGAACATAGTTGTCTAACCAAAGCAGCAAAAGTGGATAAACGATAGCTATTAAGACCTGAATATGACACCAGCGTCATAGATCCAGACGCACTAGTGATGATCTCGTACTGATCTTCCCAAACTGGGCCCTGTTGCTCGAAGCATGGTTAGCGTTAACCAGCGTTTAATACCTTGACAACGTATTGGTTTTGATACTGCTTAACCAATGGTTAAAGCTAACCATGCTTTGAGCAACTCAGCCCTGGTCATGCATTTCCTGCCATAAACTACTTCAAGGTCACCTTCTTCGTCACTTTCATTATCTGAATCAGTTATGTACTTATCTAGTTGATATACTGTATGTGTTCTGTGTCTTGTTGTTGGCCTAAGTTTCAATCCATTTTCAATCCTTGCAATCCATTGCAACAGACGACGGGAAACAATATCAATGCCACAATAGTCTTAAATAACAAAACTGAACCATTATTTTTGGAATTCAATTGATTCAAAAAAAGTTTTAGCTTTTTAAAAAGATAGCAAATAGCATGGCATAGCTATAGTCCCGTGACGCTGGTGGTAAAGATACCGCTTTATCTTGAGTTGATTCCCTTCTTATAGTTTGTTGGCAAACAGGTGGAAAGTTCTGTAACCAGTCCACCCCCATCTCAACGTCATCTTCTTTTGTCATTGTTTGCACCGATGGTAGAGACATAGTTGAGAGTGCTAACAAAGGCATGAAAGTATTTGACATGGGACAATTCGACTTTTCGGTTAATGTCGAACTCGTAGTTCTTTAAGCGATCCCTCCGCTCTATTTCCAAAGTCTTGGGCGTAGCTCAAAGCACCAAATGTTTTGTGTTGAATTAAGTGAGAAGCCAACAGCAGGTTTTCCACCTGCGTTGTCAGAAAATTTTGGTACCTCGATACAGACTTTGTCGACATCCTCGTTCGCGTCCCTCAGTGTTACCTTTTTCGCCTATTTAAAAAGCGTCATAAAGATATCCAAAGGTTTCAATAATGAAACTGTTTCAGAAAGACCGGTTTAAACAATAGCTGATTTCTTTAAGCCATCAGAACTCAATTCTTTTTGGCCAGATCCAATGCTAAGAGTCACAGCTTTTTTCTTTGGTAGTAATGTTTAACTTAACGTCCTCTTGGGTCCGTAACGACAGTATTTCCTTATCCCAACACAGAAATCTTGTTAATATTACAATCACAAATTATTCGTTGAGTTTTCTACAACCGGCTCTATGACGGACGCTTTCTGTCTGCCGGGTACTGCTCTGGTGCCTTTTGCACATAACAGTTAGCAAGTATTGGACGTCGTTGAGCAAAATATCGTGATTTGTCAGAAGAGATTAGATCAATTATATGCCGAAGCCGAAGGCTGAGGCAAGTAATTGATCTGCGAGACACCGACAAGCCACGATATTTTGCGATAACCGAGTTCAATAATTGTTTTGTAATTCGATCACCGAGTTTGTTTTTTAAGGAATATCTTAGGGAAGCGAAGCGATCTGCCATTTCCACGCAAGAGCGATCGCAAGAAGGAGAAAACGCGGTTTCATTTACGCTTGAGCAGAATAGTATTTGCAGCCAAAAACAGTTGAACGACATTGCGCACAAGCACACCATTATTTATCGGCACTTATTTGCAGGTCACGAGGTGGGCTCTCGGCCAATGAAAAGGAAGAAACATTTGCATCGAATGATAATATCAGTTAATGTGCACCGGGTCATGTTCATCAGCGGGACAGAAAAAAGTCAGAAAATAGGATTTCTGTTTGCAAAACTTTGTTGCTTTCATTAACATCAACGATCGTTTTCAGTACAATTAATAGAATGTCACTTAACTGTTAACTTTTCATTTCTCAGTTAACTACTAATTTTTTGGCCAATTATCAGTTAACTACTGTTTTTTTGGCCAAATATCAACCCCATTGGCACACTTAAACAACTGTACCTGCGACAACTGCACATTATGAATGCACTCTGTTTTTTCTCCAGCATTCAAGTCCCAGGCGGTGAACTCGTATGGTGGCTTGTCAAAGAGAGCCAAACTTATACTTGAAAAGAATCCCTGGCAGAGAAGGCCTGAGGAAATGAAGGTATGATTTCAGCTCAAGGTCGGCTTTCCTTTAAAAAACCTGCAAAATTAGAGTGATGTCAAGAGTTTTTTCGGAGGTGAAGACAGGAAAGAAAATGGACGTATTTGACAGGGGGGAACTTTATCCACTCGTCCAAACGCGTTGACAACAGGATAGAACTCACCCAGTGATATTTTAGATATATTTTTATACATTACAGACTGATAATTCATAACGATGAAACACATATCGACTTTTTTAGGTTAGGGTTCGAACCTGGCAATTAATAACCTTTTTTTTTTTTTCGTTTGTTGTCTCTTTTTCTTTCTTCTTTTTTTTCTTTTAGTCTTTACCTTTTTTCCTCGATTTTCCTCTCTTGGAATCTTTTCCTTTTATTCCTAATACTGTCTTAGCTTCTCGGGGTTCTGCAATACTTGTATTTCTAGGTATGAGCGTTTTTAAGCTAGGCATAGCTTCCAGATGGTACTTATCCGCGCGGGAAACAGAGAATACGGGAGTCATGGAACTGTTTGAATTTTGATAATTTTCGTGACAGAGCTCCTTTAAACTAATAGCAAGTGTCCCATATTAAGTGACGATTATAGATATTCTTTACTTGGTTTTTCCAAAAGAGCAGTTGCTGGTACGTACAATTACCATCTTGATTTCCTCAGAGATACCACAGTAAGCGAATTACCCAGGCGCGCGCGCGTGAAATTCTCCCCCTACGAGAAAGGCGACAGTCACACGGGCGGAAGAGCTGGAAAATTTAATTTTCTCGCGTGTTTCATCACTGTACTATATAACCGTTAGGACAACGAGTATCTGTTGCTTATTATGACCATATCGTATGCCTACATGTTATTACTGGTTTCAGCATAATTCTGACTGGTAACAAACTCTTCTCTTTAGATAATTTACAATGTGGTAGATAAACTACAATGCTTCAGTCGATACACTGCACACATCAAAAGAGAGCTGGCCACAGTCGTGTACTATCAGCATTTTGGGGATGGAAGAGTGATAGTTCAGCAAGGTATCATATATTGCGTAATGTAAAGGCAGGGCGGTATCAGGTTGTTTCGCCCGATGATAAATTCGCCCAGCGGCAGTTCGCCCAGACATAAGACGACATAACTAAAATAGCATGTCTCAAAAGTATGTTTACCCTGATGTGAGTGTAATATATCATCGGTCGAATCGCCGTAAGTCTAGGCGAAACGCCATCGGGTGAATCGATTATCCGGCGTAGAACGCGTAGGACGTACGATAAAATGTCCACTGCATTTCGATAGTCCCTGAACCAATTAATTGATTAATTAACTGATTGATTCAAGTGGTCTAAGGCGACTTATGGTCCTATGGCAGACCGCAATTTGTTGTGATAAACCAAAAAAATAGTTTAAATTATAGCTGTCTCAATCTTGAACACAGGTCATCCTGGAAGATCGATGTATTTCATTGTGGGCGGAATCGTGTTAGTGCAAGTGGAAGAGAAAGATAAAGTAACAGGAATCACCAACAAACAGGTTATTAATAAAGACATCACAAACTGCTGACTGCTGCTGCTGCTGCTTATAACGCCTCCTTCACCCCCCCCCCCCCCCCCCCCCCACTCCCCAAATGGGCCCATCTACATTCAAACAACTGGCAGTTTATGTTGCTCTCCTCATACCAATTCTTTACTGGTTTGACAAAAGGCTTGCAATGAACGTTAGCTTCAAGCTGACGTTCGAGCGTACTCTCTTCGTCAGATTGCAATTATCTTCTCAGTCGAAAAAAACAAATTTTTGCATTCCATGACTTCCCGACTAAAAGGAATTTTTTCGCTCGATAATTCGAAGCAATTTCATTTCCCCACTTCTGGTCCGAAAAACCGGATAACTGCGATCAGTAAGACTTTCATTTCCTATAAACTTGAGGCAGAATCGTTGAGTTCTAGAGGGTCCTTAAAGCAAAGGGAAAGACAAAAATTCATTCTTCTAATTGAAGCAGGCAATCGGCCCAGATTCCCCCCGGATAATTTAAGGCAATACGGATTCTTCTGCAATCGGAAATCCTGGGCTTTGGAATCCGAAATTTAGCGGAAAGAATCAGGAATCCCGCTAGCGATTGAAATCCGGAATCCAGGTTTCACTGACAATGAAATCGAATCCGGAGTTCATTGAGTGGAATCCGGAATCCACAGCTTGAAATTCAGTCCAGACATCAAATCAAAAGGCTATCTGATTAAAGGGACACAATCAGCTGATGCACATGTTCATTAAATGCCATTTCTTAGCTGATTTGAATGTGAAACAAAAGCGTTTCCGGAATACTCTAAACAAACCTTGTAGAGTTGAACTAGCTACAAGGCAAAATCGTGATTGTAGGCCCTAAGCCACATCAGAGCACTCATTTTTTTTTTTACATACCATTGAGAATTAACCGATTGATTTTTCCAGGGAACCCAAACATCGACGAATACTTCCGAATTCGAAAGAGATCTTCAGTAAAAGATCGAGGAACGAATGAAACACTAGGTATGATTGAAGCGGATTTCTAGATGTATCAGACGTGTATATATTTGACTTCGGGTTGAGGTAAACGCTTTTTAAACTGGCAAAAGTAGTGTCCAGGCCAGCGCGCTCCCATAGCTGACTGTGTCCCTTTAAGTAGCAGTTGGCTAACAGGTAACTAGTACATGAATTACTCGATTTTCACTCAGGTATGGGCGATTTCTTTGTTTCAAGTAGTGCTAAATCTCTTTGACACTGTTCCCTTAAACTGCCAGGAAAAAAATTAGCTTACTTTACTCAACAGATTGTTGGGGAGATGTTCGCTGGAGACTCCTTTGGTGAACTGGCACTTCTTCACGACATCAAGAGAGCGGCCACTATTATTTGCAAAGGCGATGCAGAGTTCTTGACAGTGGAAAAACCGGATTTTGATATGGTGAGCATTTGTTTTGGGTATAGTCAATGTATATAGCATCTAGCAGTCAGAATAGGTGTTACTGACTTGAAATAGAGACCCTTTAGATTTGAGGACCAGGACGACTACGAGTAGGAGATTTGACTTGAAGTTTTTAAGCGTATTCTCAAAATATAGACTTCCCGGAAAGCTCCATTTTACCATATTTCACCAGAAAAGTTAGCTCTGTTATCTTTAGTGAAGGAGGTTGCATGCTTTCCCGATCGAAAAATGATAAAACTTCTAACATTTGATAACTTGTTTTCGCCACCACGACATTCGCGCTAAAACTCGTCGTAGAATGACGACGGCTACCAAATTTTCCCGCCCAAATGACGCTGGTTCTCGCGCGAGCACTAGCCGTAGTATTGAGAAGATCTCGTACTCGTAGCGGAGTGTTTCGCTCGATGGACTAAGAAAAAAGAGAGACTTCTCTTAGCCTAAACAAACTGAAGAAGCAGAGGCTATTTTCTTGACATCTGTTTCGTAGGTTGAACTTTTTAATCCTCCTCGCACCGTGTTTTCGTTCTTCGCGGTATCCTCCTTTGCAACACCAGTTCGATCTGGAATCCGATCGCCACATACTTATTTGCTTTAGGGGTACCGTTTCTAGCCGACCAGAAGTAGAGACCATCTGTCCTCAAATTTCAGTTAGTGATATGTAATGTGACATTCCTTATTATCATTTTTTTGAGTCGGGTGTTCAGTTTTTAATTGCATTTGTGCATGGCAGGTTTTGAAAAAAGGACATCAGCAAGAATGGGAAACAAGGATATCATTTCTGGAGACACTTCCACAGTTCAGTACCTACTCAAATGCCGAGTTACGGAAAGTCAATACCAGAGCAAAGCTAGTGGAATACCCTGAAAACACGGTAAGTGCAGAACCAACAGCGTGCGTTCGGTTCTAATTCGTTAGTTAGAGTTGTGTAGGGTTTGATGAGGCCCGTACCCCTCGGATCATTTCTTACGCTAGAAATACGTAAATCGCCGAGCCTCGCGCAGCACTTGAGGCTAACAGCAAAAAAGAGGAAGAAAGTGGAAGAATGCAACAGGAAAACTAGAAAATATATAAATATAAAAATGCAGTATAAAAACAAAACAAGAAAAACTACAATTATAAAAAAAGTTAGTAAGAAAAGAAAAGAAAAAGAAAAATACGCTTTTTCAAGATTCGAACCCAGCATATCCTGTTTACAGTGTTCACAAGTATACCCGGTCGGCCCGCCTTAATAACAATTTCTGGATCTGTCCTTATCTATTGCGTGGTATGGTTTATTACGTCATACAACGTGGTTCTTACAAGTTTTGAGCCTGTGGATAAAATTATAAAGTGATAGATTTTTGTGAAGACCATTTTGAATTTATTTGTTATGCTGTGTAAAGTGTTTTTTTTTTTTTTTTTACCTTGTTCGTAATACGGAGAATGAAGATGATAGTTGATGTAGCTTGACGATGACTTTTTTATTTCCTGAGTACGCAGGCTAACATTTTTTAAAACTCGAGTTAATAAGGTTTTTATGGGAGGCAGTGTAACCGAGTGGTCATTGCATCGGACTCGCAATCCGGCGGGTCCCGGGTTCGAGTCCCGCTCTGGGGACTTGCTGGATTTGTTCTCGGTTATCCCGACTCAAATCCTTGGTCACGCTTGTATATAAATACCCGACTGGTCCCTCCTCCCGCCAGTTGGGGTTTTTTAATCCTGTTATGTTCTGTTTGCACAAGAGCCATATTATTATGATCTCTTGATTTCCATCATTTGTTTCAGAATTATTTGATCGGAGTACCTGTAAACTAGCTGGACTATTGCACTTTCCACTATAAAACATTCCTCCTTTTTTGTTAAGTGCCAACTGCCCCAGGTTTTCGGGATGGTCAGTCATAACTCCAAACTATAACTGTTGACAAGTCAACTGAAATTAAACTTTTGTTAAGAAATAAACAAATAAAAAAAAATTAATTTGCCAATTTCTTACAGTTGAACCTTCCGTAGGCGACCACCCAAAATGCGAAGATTTTGATTGGTTCCCGCGTTCGACAGCAGTACAAGGGACTTTAAGATCCAACGACGCGACGGCGACAAGAACGTCGCTTAAAAAGTGAATTTGCGTTCCTTCAGCCTTTATAGCGATTATTCCTACCCACTTACTTTGTCAACTGTAGGCGAACCCTCCTGAAGCTGAATTTCAAGGGACCAAAATCAAGATCAGAAAGAGAAATAAAATTTCGTCGTTGGTTGTTTACGTCCTCCATAAAACGCGAAATTAGGCATTTTCACGTCGTAGTCGTACAAAAACGGGAAAGAAATGTACAAAAAAGTGTGATGCACGTGCGAAGTTGTTGTTTTGCTAATTAAACCAATTGTTTTTTGGACGTTCTCGTTGTCGTCCGCGTCGTTGGATCTTAAAGTCCCTACTATGATTGGACA
Organism: Porites cylindrica; assembly: GCA_964035525.1. Lineage (NCBI taxonomy): Eukaryota > Metazoa > Cnidaria > Anthozoa > Scleractinia > Poritidae > Porites > Porites cylindrica. The sequence goes on along the minus strand of OZ037777.1, from coordinate 26,439,757 downwards.
GATGATTATCAGATTATCAGCTGAACGAATGGTATCACGTGAGGCTGGTTATTTCCGGGTTCGTTCTCGCTGATCTTATGTCACATATTTCTTGATAAAGACCTTTAAAAGTCTTGATAACAGCCTGCCTCAAATCCTTGCTGAAAACGACGTAAATAAAAGGATTGATGGCCGAGTTAATGTTTGGTAGCGTATAGACAAACGCAACGTTGATGAAAGAAAACAAGCCCTTTAATTTAGGATTTTGTTGACTATTCAGGCAGCTTTGACACCAAGATTGAATCAAAATAATGACAAAGGTTGGCATCCAGCAGATGACAAAAGCGCCCACCACGATCGCTAAAGTCTTGGTGGCTTTGAGCTGCTGTTTAAACAATGTTTGGTTGCTCTCTTTGCTTTGCGGTATACTTGGTAGAACAATCATGGTAATTTTCGAAATGGCGCGAACATGGTCCAGGGCGATTTTAAAAATGTAGCAGTATGCACATACAATGATCGAAAGTGGGAGAAAGAAACCCACAATGGCAGCAAAAGTGTAGAAATAACGATCTGGCTTGTAACAGCCGTGATTAGTCTCAACAAGAGCCCCAGATGGAACAGTCCAGTTTGTCAAGCCAGACGAGGCTACGATTAATGAGTAAATCCAAACCGATGAGAGCATCAGCCAGGACGTTTTACGCGTAACAATCAAGTGATATCTGAGGGGGTATTTCGTGGCCAAAAAGCGGTCGACGCTTATCAAAGCTAAATTGCCGATGGACGCACAGCAGCAGAATAAATCAGCCCATACCCAGAACACACACGCTTCTTCACTTAGGCACCATCTGGTATTATGAAGTGTCTGACTAATGCGAAATGGCAGCGACAAAGTAGCAACCAAAAGATCCGAGCAAGCCAATGAGGCCACGAGATAGCTGGTAAACGTGTGAAGACTACTATTAAGCAAGACAGTCAAGCAAACCGAGAGATTTCCCAGTAAGGTTGTGACGGTTATGAAGACAAGAAAACACGCCTGGGCGACAAAAGATGCAGACGTTGGCTGTGCGCAAAAATCCCCACCCGCTGTTACGTTGGCCATTAATGTCACTCGTTGTTACAAACACGCCACGGAGACACAGACTATACACGTGCGCGTTCTCTAAAAGTTGATTTTCTCTGTTAGAATAATTGACGGTGGCAATGTTTGTTGTTTTTCACTTCCGTGGTGAAATTAACTGAACACTTTTCGATGGTTGAGTTTAACTTCTTATTTCTCAAAGGCGAATCATATTGCCTTTTTGCGCCTGAGTGTCAAATGTAGCGAAGCGAAAAAGAAAACCGAGTAGAAAACGAGTGGTTAATGGCTTAAAGAAACTGAAGAAAGACTAACTTCCACTGAGATGACAAATCATACAATGAGTCATTGTGTGTTTTGAAAGACAGGTGAAATACAAACAAGGCATACTGGAGTTTGCTTTTTTGCAAGAGGGAATGATTTATGAAAGACAAAAAAAAATCTTAAAAGGACCGAAAGATGGTGTTTTAAACTGGAGACGCAAGTTAACTATCCTAGTTTGATCTTTTAAAATAAAAATGTAATTAATTCGTCAAATAATGGCGATCCCCACATGTTCTGACTTGTCTTCAGATGGTCAAACACAACTACACGCCCAATATTGACTTGGAATGACGTTTTGTCTCAAAAATTGTCACAATTCAGTACAAACGTCAATGAAGTTAATATGAAGTAGTCGGTTTAGGTAAATGTGACAATCACATTTTACAGAAACAATGAAAATATCGCAGGATCTAAGTTTGAATAGAAATAATTCGAAAAAAATTACGGAAAAATTTACATATTAGGGAGTAGTTAGACAAGAAATAGACAGAGGAAATGAATATATTTTACTGAAAATGTATAAGTAAACGGGAGACCAAACGAGAATTAAATTCGTTGAAAACTTCCCCCCATTCTTGAATTTCAGTTCAGTTATTAAAAAAGGTGTAAGTTTCAGTATGTTTAGGATATTGCAGAAAAATGCTTTATAGCTGACTTTTTTCCTAATTATCGTAAAGTCATAAAATAATCCCCGATCTGTTTAAAATTCAACTAAAATATGAAGTTTGCGGACCTTTTGATATACACTGTGACATGCCAAAAAGATTCTTTCGCGGTGGCGTAATTTTGCAGCTGTTTTCGTGCTGAGTTTTCTCTGCAAATACCGGGAAATGACAGTCTGACCTACGCAGTTTTTGGCTCGTTGGGAAGACATTTTGGTTATTGCAAATTAAATAGTCGTGGTGTATGGTAGAGTGGGATCGAAAGCGGGAAATACCAGACCAGTAAATTCTGTACCAAGACAGATCCGTCCAAAATCACATAGCTATTGGGCCAGTATTAAGCATTAAGTAAATTTCATATTTTAGTCTCGCCTTATTTAAAGAACCAGTACCACTGGAGATATCCTTAAGTGAAAAGTAAACTTTAAAGAGTTTAGCATTTTTTTTATCGGATATTCCGAAGCTAATATATTGGCCGACGAATTTTCTATTTTTTTACAAAAGTGAGCAAGGCGGTAGCGATTTCTCATACGTTATACGCGAGACGTGCTTATACATGTAATTACCAAATTACAAACACTACCGCATCCACGAAGTCCTATCATCGTTTTTAGGTATCCTGTAACTCTAAAATGTATCAGGCATTAGTTGTGAGGTCATTTTAATAATTAAGAAAAATTTCGATATGGCCGAAGATCACATTGTACTTACTTGAAAAAGACTGCTTTTTTGCGTTGAACTTTAGAGCAAAATTATATCGAACGTTGCTACTCATAATCTACTTTTAAAGAGATTCTTTATAGAGGAGCCCGACAACTTAGAAAATTTGGTTACCTAACCATCAAAGAAATTTTGGTAGTGACGTGAATGTACGTCCACCCACCCGCCAGTCAGTCAGTCCGCACCACAGGCAAACCAATGTGAAATGTTACACTTTCTAGCTAGCGTGGGAGCCTGCAACCTGATTCTGCACATCTATGTTGTGGTCAATTGACAGCTGTCAAAAGAGGGCTTCCGCTTACCAGTATTACAGTATACCGTATCATGGGCTCAGTTGTCTACCCATCAAGGTTACGTGATTTTTTTTAAGTTTACCGCTGACAAGCGATATTAGGCTCAACTCTAATTGGATTTCTCTATTGCAATGTTTTTTCATTAACGGGAGCTTCGCCTTCCGCCTCGGCTAAATCTACATATTTTATATTCATATCCTTAGAAGGTTTTTTGTGATGACAAATTTTATCTCAGTAGAATAAGATCTATAACCCCTGTTGAAAAAGGCCAATGATGTGCAGAAACTGTTTGAAAAAGTTACCGTTGTCATTCACACCTACCATCTTCTTTTGATTCACACGATCGGGAAATAAAATCTTGGAATGTCTATAGTTTACTTAGGAAAAGAGTGATAGGCTGGAATCAAAACATTTATGGGACTTTTTAGGGGGTAGGGGCAAGGAAGAACTTCGAATTGCACCCAACAGCTCAGAGAGAGACAGCATCCGATTTAGATTTCGGAGGTTCGTGAGTATTTTGCCGACTTGACCCGAGCATAATTATCAATAAAACGTCTGTTTTACAATTTTTGAATAAAAATTAGCAGTATCGAACATACTTCCTTTACTTCTTCTTGTCCAAACCAGGTGATTCTTCGAGACACGCGTACCCCCGGCGAGTTCGTTTTCTTCATAAGGTCAGGTCAATGCAATGTTGTGCGAGAGATGGTTCTGGTCAGGAGGGAACCTGCTGTGGGCAAAAAGAGACTCATTCTCCCCCCCGTGGGAGCAGACAACAAAATCGACCCCCTGTTCAATGTGAAGACCCATGATCAAGTCAAAAAGTACTTTTTAGTGATAGCTCGCCTGGGTGAAGGAGACTATTTTGGTGTTGGAGAGGATTTGACTAAAATGAGCATCATTTCAGTTAAAAAGGTAGGAACATTGTAGCCTGCGTATCCCTCTCTCGTGAGCCGTTCGTTCACGCACGCAACATTCACCTTCCTCTTGCTTCCTACGCAGACTTACTTAGGGCTTTGTCATGCGTTCCTGGTAGGGCAGGAAATCGTAACGAATTCCTTAGAAAGTGTGCGTGGGAGGCTAACCTTCTCCTTCCACGGCTTCAAACGCCTTCCACGCAAGCTAGGAAAATTGTGCTTTAGGTAACTATATGGGAGGTGTTTGATTAGTAATGACTCTACCTTGCTTAAAAATAGATTGCAATGTGTGTTCATTAAATCGAAATGTGGTAAGAATGGCGTTTTGGTCATGAAGCTGATGCCACATTTGACATCTTCTGTGTTCTTTAACACAGAAGACGAACAGAATAAGAAATCTATTTGCATAATTCCTTTGGAAAAAAAACTGGCCTCGTATTGCTCGGCATTTGGTTCGTATGTTGGTGATTTTCTATTCAAAATAAAAATGAGTTTGGGTCTGCTTTTCCTTCTACGTATTTATAACTACAATACAGTTAAGGATTCTCCTGTATGGTTTAGAATATAAAAAGAGCTGCGCTTTTACGCTTGGCTAAATCTATAAGTAAAAACAATCATAATATTCTGCACAATGCAATAATTTGTATACAGTTACCTTTCACCCTTTGGACACGTCGCAATTATGGACAGCGGCTAGATCTCCAGCAAATATAAGGGATTTTGGCTTTTAAGATCACTAACTCGCTGTCCCGCGGTTGTCCGCAATAAAGAGAGGAGGGTATAATTGCGAAAAGACGTGATGCTGACAATAATGATAGGAAACACATGATTTACTAGCTGTACTCTTCACGGATCTACTCAGTGGTGATGGAGACGATCTGTGTTTGTAGGTCCAATGCGAGGTGCCCTCCCCTCCCTATCATTCCCAAATCCCATGACGGAGATACTAGGGGGGAGGTCACTAGTGGTTCTTGTACGTCGTCATAGAGTTAGATTAAGTGAAAGTTTGAGGTGAGATGGACCTATGATGGTTATCGAAGAAGAGTGGAAGTCTCAGCGCTTGTAGGTATCATAGAAAAGGCAGTTTTTTTTCCAATTGAAAGTTATTTTAGGCCTTATTTTAGGCCATATTAAAACACCATTTATTTCAGCTTTGAGTTAACTGTTTACTATGTTCTGTGAATACTCCACGCCTTTTTTGACTGACTGTAATTACCTCTTGAATCTTAGCTACTTGCAGAAAAGACACACCAAAAACTTAACAGAGAAGTATTTCTTTGTTTTCTCCAGTGCAGTGTAGCGAACAGCTTTCAAAACGTTTATGAAACTATTCCGAAATTTGAGATGAGTTATTGCCTTTAGGTTGAGATCGTTATGGTGCCAAGAACCGTCATGATTAAGCATGATCAAGGAAAAAGCGAAGAGGAGATGAGACTACAGCGCGATAGAGAATTCCCTTCAACAAACGAGATCTTTTATAGCTTTGTAACAGGAGAAAAATGGAAGCATTATAAACTTGACGTTTTGGATAGATTGCGAACACCTAAGTGGCTTTTGAATCCTACAACATTAGATGATGTTCCTTTGTCGACTCGTCAACTATGTGTTCGTCAGTGTAAATTCTATAGCAAGAGAAAATGCCTAACGCCAGTTCGGTAACGCAGGTACGGTTACATCGTGAACATTTCATTTCAATCTTGTAAATATTTGTCTTTGTTCTAAGTTGTTACGTTGTTTCAATACAGAAAACATTTCAATAAATTTATTTTCAGAGGAATGAAATTCATGTACGGAAATGTTTTAGTCCTCGTTAGAGAGGGGTAGAATGCGGTTCCCTATTTTCCCTTCAGGATCACCATCTTGGAGGTGGTTGTCGGAGCTTGTGTCGGTGGATACAACCCTAGCCCTGTTTATTTGTAGAAAACCTCTTCCGGGTAGAAGGGTCACTCGCCTACTCCATGTACCCTGAGCGTCACCCTTTTCGATAGCAGGCCGGTCACCCTCCTAGCCCAGCCAACTTTTCACGACATAAACAGTTTTGCTCCCCTGCTTTGTCGACTAGAGCAAGGCGAGACAATCAGCGCATGCGCTATTGCCGTTGGCTCGGGTAAAGGAGTCGACGTTTTCCTCATATAAACGCATAGGGCTCAAGTTGACTCAGCTGGTTGGGTGACCCTCTATATCAGGGCATCTGTTCCGCCCCAAAGGGTAGGGTTTTTGTGCCGTTTTGGTCTAAACTGAAACGGATATAGACTTTGTCAATTTTGGTCTGGAATCGGGTATGGTTTTCGAGGGAACTACGGGAGTTTATGAACGTATGTATCGTTTCAATTCCAAATGCTTAAGAAAGAGAAATATGCGAATTGAAAATGGATTTTAAGAAATCTTTTTCTTTGCTGTTGTAATCTAAGTAATGATGGCATAATTTATTAGAGGGCAGGTCTGAAAACGGATATGGATTTTAAAGGCCTGAAAGTCTGAAAACAAAAGTAAAAAATGACATTTTTTGGTTCTGAAATTGGGTAAGGATTCCGAGAACCGAGCAACACACCCCCACCAAGAATTCCTAGAAGTACCCCCCCGGACAAGTGTGCGATCAAACTTGTGTACCTAGCGTGATCTCCAGCGTCTGTTGTCAATACTGATGCGAGTGCAAATAAATACCCATCTAGCCCCTCGAGATCTGGTTTTGTTTATTAAGTTGTGTAAGGAATACATCGTTCAAAATTCGATCTGTCACTTCTGATGAAATGACATGCCGGATGACGTTATCCTAGCAACTTGGTCTCCAAGCAAATTGATTGCTTAAACATCACATTATTGTCACCATTAAACACAGTCCTCTGAAGGTAAGTAAAATTTAATTTCTGTTTGTAATAAGGACAGCCAAGTCATGACAAATTAATTCTTTCAACAAAAACGTCTCCCGAGGAGGATCGAAAAATGTTTGGACAGTAAAACAGGTGGTCCTGAAAACGCAACGTTGATTTACCTGTTAAAGTTGAATTTGTGCATTTTGTCTATCTTATGCCCGAAAAACACCATGATAAACAAAAATAACAAACGAAAAAGCTACACCACAAACATATCTTTTATGAACGAGCTTTCTCAGTATTATTTTCACTAAAAGTGAATATACTATTAATGCTTATTGTCACTAATCACAGATTGGGAAATATTGGCTCTCGAAGTGGACGAGTGAATCGAATTGAAACTATGTGCATTATTGTTATGATTGTTCATTACTGAGAAAGCTATGAAAGGTTGGACTAGGATTCATAAACATTTCCTAATGATTCATATGGTTTGAATACCTTACTGTCTGGATGTGAAGATCGTGTCTTCATAGTCTTTCATTTCGAGATTGATTAGAGCTAAACACCATTCTTATAAATAAATATGACAAGAAGAAAGTAAGCAAAATCCATCCTCATTTTTTTCCTTAAGTCAGTTAGAGATAACAAATAATGATTAAAGAGACTCGTGGTTACTATTTGAGCTGACCATATGTCTTGAAAACAGATTGCACGAAGGGAGTTCCCATGAAGAATCCCCAACAACTAGTCATGATCAAGTTCTGAACAATCAATAAATTATCAAGAAAGGTTAAATGGTACCTTCCTTGATATTTTGCGTTATTTCTACGGACTAAGCCCATGTTCAAACGCTGAACTTTTTAAGAGGCGACATAAATTAATTCGAATATTAGTTTAGGCCCGCATAATGAACCAAAGTATCGAAACTGCCCCCAGCTAATTCTGACGCCAAACCTTATTAGTTTGAAAAGAGACACATTTCTTAAATGTTGTTCGGCACATGAAATAGCCCATGTCTGAATCAAAGTATTGCAAATCAAAATAGCTGTTTCGATCCAGACGCTGAGGCTTTTATTTTCTCAATCTTACGGATATATAAGGCACGGACGTTTGGCGTCTGAACCGCACATGAAGATTATTGTCTTCTTGATCCTTTCTTATCAATTCAAAAGAGACGCAAAAGACTCCACACTGCTGTTAAAACTAAAGATTAGGGAGTTGACGTCCGGGGTGTTCTTGGGTTAATTTTTGCTGGGTATGTGCCGCTGGCCTCCCAGAGCTCCTACCCCATTATTAATAGTCTGTTCTGTGGCCAACGATAGACCCCATCTTTATCGCTTTTGGGCCAACTGTAATTTTCGCGATTCGTAACTTAGTAACTTTCCATTTTTGTATCTATCTTATCATTCCTTTAATTAGGTCATCCTAAAATGGATTAATCCATTTTTTTAAATTGAATAAAGGACACTCTACTTTTCACCTACAGTACAAACATTCTGATACGTTTGCTAACCGTAAATATGAAGAACTGTCATACTCCAAAAATCAGAAAATGTGCGTCCCCATTCTGGTAACTCTATTGAAAATGCAACCTCATTATAGTCAATCCAGTCGTGAAAATGAGACCCCATCCAGCGGCACATCCCCATTAGCCAATTATAAGAAAGTACCTCCCCCCCCGGGGGGGGGGGGGGGTACGAAGACCTCAGTACTGTGGTCTATCTGTGATATGGACGAACGGACTTAGACTACTACGTGCCACAGCAATCCAGTGGCTTCAAGCCGCTGTGCAGTACCACAACATATATTGGCAATCTTATAAAATAAAGTCACATTAATAGAATACAATTAAGGATATCTATATTATTGTGTGGAACCAACAGGTTGTTACTTGAACGGGAAACGAGGAGCGGGGAACGGGGAGCGGGGAACGGGAAGCGGGGAACGAGCACGGGGAACGGGACTGAATGAAAAATGAGAACAAAACAGAGAATTGGAAATGAAGTTACTGATAGGGCTAGGGTTCAAGTTGGGTTTTGTTCTCATTTTTCATTTTCCTGTTCTCCGTGCTAGTTCCTCGATCCTCTCTACAGCTTTTAGTAACATCCATCAGAAAAAAGTTAAAACAAGTAAGGTTTAATTTCCTTTAGATGATAATCCCGCCATCAGACAGAATATGAACTGCTGGATTATTATTCCAACACTGGCTTGCACGATCGTTGTCATCGTGCGTTCAGCCCCTCAGTGGGGCTATATGCCCTACGAATATTTCCACGAGTTCTACGATCATTATGGCGAAGATATCCGAAACAATATCGATCACATACAGCAGGTGCACGAAAAGCACCATGAAAATCAGCACGTCGCTCACGAGAAATTCCAGGAACATTACTACGATTTCAGAGAAAAGCATCAAGAAGGATCAGAGCATTACCAAGAGTCACTCGAGAGGGCGCAAGAGGACCAGCGGTCTACTGCAGGAACTGAGAAGAAACATATTATTTCCCATAAAGGTAAAAGAATTTTGTAAAATAAAAAAAATACCCTTTGATATCACTGTATAAGGCTCATTCGCGTCGCCTAACAAGCTCCATTTTGTCTGGAGTATATATTAGAGAGTTAAATAATTGTATAGATAGATAGAAATCTAAATTTCCATGTGGCAGCTCTTTTAGTTTTTAAACAAATTAAAAACTGCTATCCATAGAAGCCATACTTGCATTTTTGGTTGAGAGAAAGTCTCCTACCGTCGGGGGCGCTCCGTTCTCGATCGACGAGTGACTTTTTATTATAATTCCTAAATGGAGACTAGTTGGTTAATGAATGATGAACCTTTTCAGCCAGCTAAAGCCGTTTTCATGATAACAAGCGTGGACTTTCGCGCTTTGCTCGCGACGCTTAATCTCGTCCCCAGATCTCTTGTCGCTGACACAGACGAAGATCTACCGCTGACGGCTGTGTTTCAACCAAATCACCTAAAATTATTTCTGCTGAAAATGTTTGATCCCAATAGAACATTACCTTACATATATTCCATAGGTTCAGGCTCAATTGTCCGGCCAGAGATTAGAAAACACTGTTTACCCCTTTTTGATAGCCTGGAACAAGCTCTGATGCCAAATCGTAAAACGATCTTTTTTACTAGCCTATCGTTTTTACGATTCAAATCTCACAGATGTAACGTTCATCTTGTCTTTGTATTCATTTTTCTTTTTTAGAACCCGTTGAAGGTTTGTGTTGCAAACCAAATTATCGTTATATATACCATAAAATTTCGAAAATAAGCCCCTCCAAATATAAGCCCCCCCGGGGGACTTGTACTTGGAATTTGCCCTCGAATACAAAGTAAAACAAAGCAAAAATGGCAAATTTACTTCCAACTTTGAGGCTAGCCCAATCGATTTTGAGACGCAAACTTCCCTTCGTACATAAGCCCCTCCGAATATAAGCCCCTGCAAAAATAAGCCCCTCAAAAAGGGCCTTTGAAAAATATAAGCCCCGGGGCTTATTTTCGGAATTTTACCGTAATTCACCATCTGATTTTTTGTTTTCTTTCTTTACTTTTTCTCTCTCTCTTCCTTTGGTATTGAAGATTTTACCCATCCAGATCTACTATAAAGCTTTAGATTCGAGGACGAGGACGAGGACCACTACAAGGAAAAAAATTAATTTTAAGTTTTCTCCCCTATTCCACACCCCGGAAAGCTTCATTGTACCTTTTTTTCACCTCAAAAGTTGACACGCTTATCTCCGTTGAAGGAGGTTAAGCCCTCGCCCGATCGCTAAATGATAAAATTTCTTACATTTGGTAACTTGTCTTCGCCACTACGACATTCTCGCTAAAACTCGTAGTAGACAAACGACGGCTACCACATTTTCCCGCCAAAATGACGGTGGTTCGCGCGTGCGCACTACTTAGTATTGGGAAAATCTCGTACTCAAAGTCGTCCTCGTCTCAGAATTTAAAGGTCTCTAACCTCACTGGTTTGTTGCTGTAGCTTTGCCTTCACAAGTGTTTTTTTTTTCTTTATTTTTTTAAACAAGCTCTGACTAGTTTCAAGTTATTAAAATTCATATTTGGCTTAAGCTTCGAGACTGAGGGTTTTATTCGTCGCATTGATATTCAGGGATTAATAATTCATTTCTTTTGTTTGTTTTTTTTTGCCCTAAGTATTGGAGTCAAGTTTGAATTTTGATAATTCGAAACTGCAAGAGTCGAGGGACTTCCCTCTGCGCCCCAGTCCCTAGCTTTCGCAGCTCACTTGCGTGATTCTCAAATGCAGCACCTGCTCGCTATAAAATCTTCCACTTCATGAAATGATTTTTATTCATCAAAATCATCCGTTTTTTAGTTACTCCACAGATAAGTGCGAGGGAAGCCAATTCTTTTCTTCAAAAATAACTGTTCAAAGCCAGGCTCCTGCCAAAGCTTTGCCAAGGAAGAAACAATCAACAAGCTGAATACACATGAGCTCGGCCTTCCTGTTCCTCAGTTTTGCTGTCGATCGTCAAGTGAATATCAAAGCAGCATCGCTTGATGAAAACGTGCAAATATGGGGCCCTTACGATGAGGCTACTTGTGTGATAGTCTTGGTACTATAAGAATTTTTTCTTAATTCTGAAATGTATATTGCAAAGCTGTTTAGATGCCCATATTTTTGTTTGCTTGATTTCATTTCTTGTACAAATTAAGATCTCAAACTTCCCCACTTTTCCCTGTATTAGTAGAGAGATTAAGCATCGCGTTTACGGCAAACGGCAAACGTGAGATTCAAGTTGAGAAATGTTCAAAATGACAAATGAGCAGATAAAATCAGCTTAAAACAATTGTTATGGAGAGAATCGGCGTAAACCTACCGATTTTCGCGTAGATATAATAAACAGTAAACGATAAGTAAATGGAAAACTTGGTCACGTGGCGTAAATTCACGTTTGCTGTTTGCCGAAAACGCGATGCTTAATCTCTCTAGTATTTATATTGATTTTACAACGCGATTTTAAAATGTTAAGTAATATCAGTCTCATGTTAAACAACTCGCAAAACTTTGTGTTGGAGACATTGGGAAAAAAAAGTTCGAACTTAAGCAAGAGTTTATTTTTCGCTTGCTTTCGTACGTCCTTCTTAAATTTCACGTTTCAAACATTTTATCTTTCACGGCTGTTACTTCACTCATCCCAGCAAATTTCGTATCAATTTTAAGCTTTAACGGAAATATATATTGTTATTGACAGAAATATTTTTCCTTCAATGCAGTATATCATAAACTCATTGACTCACAATTAATCAGTTTCACTTGAGTAGAGCGCTGAGTATGTAGGATTGAGCGACTGATTAAAATTCTCTAGGTAGCCAGGCACTTTTAACAAAAATAAAAACAAACAGCATCTGCAGTTCAAAGACATTTTTTATTCTAGGGTATTTTAAATGTTAACAATATTTCAAAACTTTAATATTTGAAAACCCGCTCTATCTGTCTGTTGAACATCTGCTTGCTCCGTGAAACCGCGTTAAAACTTGCATGGGTTTCGTTTGTGTTAAATCTGGAGAAATAAAAAAAAAACGTGTAAAAAGTTCCAGATGATTCATAAGTCATCGGAGGGGGCTTTAGTGAGAATCTTGAAAATCTACCTCTCTCACCCTGTTTTGTAAGCGCGTCCCCCCCCCCTTACCCACCCTTGTCCCGTCAAAAATAATCATTTCGCAAATTACCCCCTTTGTTGTTACGCATGCAAAACCAAAAGATATATTTTAAGACAATTTTTAGAAGAAAAGCAAATGGAGATATAAACTTGTGGAAGGAAAGGTTTTTTTTAACTCAATGACAAAAAAAAAAATGAAGAAAAGAGAGGAAAAGAAGAAAGGAAGGGAAATAAACAAAACAAAGCAAGTGCCAAATTTTCAAGTTTCCTTTTCTTTTCTTGTCTTGAGTAGCAAATAAATAAAGGTAAAAGCTTCCGGATATGCTTTCACTGCATGTACCAACAGTACTTAACATTTTTTTTAAAAATAGCGGCACTATTTACGTTGCTATTGTGACACAAGAGTATATTTTTGAGTAGTTATTGGATAAGGCGGAGAATTATCCACTGAAGAATTATGCAGATCCTTCAGCCTCGAGCGATAACACCCTCCTCGATCTGCATAAAGGCTTCTGATCCCAAAAACTCTCTAATTATTACGGAGATAAAATAACAGGCAGATGTTTTGACTTATACCTTATTGTCTTATTTTTGTTCTCGTTTTTGTTAATTTTTTGACAATTAACAAGAGTTTTCACTCAAATTATTGGAAATTACGTTATTGCGCTTGGTAGATGGGTGGGGGAGATATTTGTGTACTTTACCAAATAATAATGAATGTCAAGAGAGGATAAAGCTCTGTCCTCTTTTGTGAATGTGCATTGAGGGTTACGATTATTGCACTCATGGTAGTAACCCCTTCACAATTTATGATTGCCGGCAATTCCAGTTCTCTACATAGCAGCTTAGAAGAACTCCTGCATAAAGCAAAAGTTACAATAGATCATGATGTTACTCAAGCTCATTTTCCGCGTCAGTGAAGCTCTATATCATAAGGGGAATGAGTAATTTTCTTCAGAATGCTTCCTCATCATTATAAGAGACTATGATGAAAAATCAACAATGCTACCTCCTCGTAATACGAGATTTTCATGGCTTTTATGCCTGGTCGCACAAACGTACGGTTTTGGGTAAAGTTACTTTGACGATTTCAGAATGCATGCGTTTTAAGGGAAAATATGATCGCGCCTTTTTGGAACCCAATCTCTCTCATTTGACCGGCTGCTATATAAACGCCACCTGTTACATCAAGCCATAAAAACACGCCAATTTAAAATTAAGTGTGATAAAAGCTCATGGCGTCAGTTATGGAGTTTAATAAAAACCGGTATTATTTCCATATCATTTCAGCTGCTACAATCACAAGAGCTTTTATTTTTCACCAACAAAGCCAGTTCAAGTGAGTCTTTTGAAGAAGTACAACAACGTGACACGTTTTTGCATTAAATAAAAACTCAGAAAAAAGCCATTTCAAACGGTTAATGACACCAGTATTGCACCTTCAACGAAACGAAAGTACACTCAATATTGAAATTCTAGACATTAGCGCTTAACAGAAAAAGTCTGAGTTTTCCAAACATTCAAGTTGTTAATCAGTACGATAACGCACAGAGGGATAAATGTATACGAAGTAGAGTGCAAATATGGCTTCATTATGAATATTTCCTCGTGGACGGGTTCTGCCGTTTCGATTTTAATTATATTGGTGAAAAAAAAAAACCAACAATAACAGACGATATTCACTTTGGCTGAAAATAAAGAAAGCTTCTTGGAAGAATAAAAGAATCAAAATTCGTCCGACTACTTGCATTAGAGGGGCCCCCAATGAACGAATGTAGCTAAATATCGGGACAGAAGTGTCTCAAATGGGTTTCTCCGTGCTTAGAAACTTGTTTGGCTAATTTGGAGTTGTCTTAAAAAGTATTTACTGTGCGGATGTCTTAGGGGAACTTTTGTCGTCTCGAACGTTTTAGGCGGCTTTTTGGTCTGATCTGGAAAATGTTAGCTACACTGATGGGTCAGGTCAAAAATCCCGAGGAAAATGATTAGCCTTTCTTTCATTAGAAGATTCCGGTCACGTTTTGCCTCAATACCGGAATTTTTACGAGACCTTTTCCTTTAAATAATAATCGAAATTTCTTGGTCATAAAATGTGAAAACACAACCCCCGAAAATCAAAGGTGAGTTAGTAGAAGAACCCCGAATAGTTTAGACGAACGGAAAGTGTTGTTAAAATCTAAACAATGCCGGTTTAAAAGCCTTTATCCCGTTTCAGAATTTTTTTGGCACTATTTGCCCCTTCGAAGAGGCAAAAAAAAGTCTTTGGGTGCCCTTAGTGTACTATTTTATTGCCCAGGTTTCCGAGAGCTAAAGCAAATAACAGCAATTGAAAAAACAAGGTTGATAGCGAGGAGACCCTCGTCAAGCGAGATAAAATGGCGACAAATATAAACGAAAAAGAGATTAGTTAAAATTGCGAGAGCCGTGGACAAATATTAGGGAAAATACAATAGTAAACTATAGATATGGACATGGACCCGTCTTCGCAATGCACGAAAAGCCAGACTAGCGACTGATACGTCCCCCTCCCTCCTCTCTTAAGAGGGCCTTAACGAGCTGTATGAGAGCTGGAATCTAATAGTTTAATACCGTTCCTTGTGACTTGAGTTTAGGCCACTGCAACAGGTTATACCCTACTAAAAAAGCCGTTGGAGTTTTCAACCCTGTGGCGGTACCTAGATTTGCACTTAGCGACCTCTTGCGGTGCCGTGTTTAAGTGTCGAAGGCTTAAAGAAAGCTTAAGTGCCTACACTTAAACGTAAAGTGCACCTCGAACCTCACACTAAGAGTCTGTAAGCGAAAGTCTACAATCTGAGCATGCCTTAATCATAAGTTTCACCTCAGTGAATGCTTTCTCATTGCACAACTTACTTTTCCTTGAATCACTTCCCTCCCAACATGCTGAGGTAATTTATACGTTTCTGTGCCACCTCCGCCAGGCTCTCTCTGCAAGGGAATTAAAAGCTAAAATATTGTAACTTTCCTTAGATTGCATGCCATCACTTTGATTAAGTTTTATTTACTTTGCCTCCGAGGAAAGCTTCCCGACCAACATGCTGTTGATCTGTATACTCTTCATTACCACCGGTTGTTCGTCTCTGTAATAAGGAATAGAAAGGGAAAATATTCAGTTTTGCTTAACGGCATGCCATCGTCTTAGTAGAGCAGTGCTTTCGTCAGCCTAAATTTTAGCCAAGTCCTCATCACGTCGCGGCACAATCCCGAGAAATAGCCACAGTGAGTGCTAAAGGAGATGGCTGAAATTCAGGCTATGCTAACTTTTTTTTTTGGAAGAAACGCTTTCTTCCCAACAGGCTTTGTTGTTGAAAATATATCAGTACCTCCTCTATCTTCGTTCTACAAGGACGAACAAACTGTATCAGTTGTTGAGTCCGTCGAGGGGTGGTTTGCTTGAATACCCTTTTTGAGCTAAAAAGCGGGATTCATAGGCAGTATAAATAGTTAAAGCGGGAGCTTGAGAAAACTTTAGGGAAAGACCAGATTAACATAGCATAAGGCTAATAATACATCAGGGAAACTGCATCACAGCTGCTTGTAGAGTGAATGGCTACATTAAGACAATTCTCTGTTCTACAAGAAACAACAAGGTAGCAAAGCACTTTACATTTATTTTTACAACAATTTAATCTCGATCGCACTCCTTAGAAGATTGTTTAGAGCTTCAGAAGTCAGGAAACCGCTCGTTCAATAGACACCGTGAAAATATTTACTGTTTATTTATTAAGCTTCAATTCAAATATGTTTACTGCAGACTTTTACAATAGGAAGGGTGACCGAGTGGTTAGAGCGCTCAGCTGGACTTGTAATACGAGTTTATTGCCGCTCGCTGGATTTGTAAATAGTCAACTGGTTTAAGGACTCCAGCCAGTCGGGATTCTTAACCCTGATATGTTGATTTGTATCATTTGTGTCAGTTGTTTTCTCGACCTTACTAGCCTTTGCGCTATAAATACAGCCTTTGCTGTAAATACCACCGAGGACAAATAAGAAGAATTTATGTTATAGAATTTCATTTATTTCATCTACTCAACGGTCAAACGCAATATAGAAATGCGCACAACCAGACTTTCTACAGCGAACTGAACACGTACGCCCAAGACGCCTTACTGAAGAAAGATCTCATAATAATCACTAAATGAGAATTCTGAAGCGCAAGAAATTAGGAAATTTTGACAAAGGGGGTGAAAATTTCAAAAAGGTGTGTTTACAAAAAAAATGCAATTTTTTAAAATTATCCAACTTTGCTCTAAAGAAAGTCATCACCTTTAAAAGGTTCCATTCTGCGAAATCTCTTCTTCCCCAAGGGACTGCATTGGAGCTTTTGACTTGGTCGAGGAGCAGTAAGGCAGAGATAAGTAGGCAAACCAAAAGCTTTTTGTACATGTCTATCACTTCAAAGTTCTTGACGGCGACTTTGCGAACTGAACGCTGTAGAGCAAGCTCCCTCAATGAGTTGTATCCGAAGCAACTTTGTTTTTTCCTCTTCGGGCAACACACATTTGTTTGGTATGTTTAATGAGGTAATTAGTATGTATTAATTTTAAAAGATTAAAACTTGCTAAACAAGCTCAAATAAGGAACATGTTTTTAAATATTTAGAACCATGACAATTAATCCGACGTCAACATTAAATTTTCTTCCAAATAATTTTTTATTAAAGAAAGATGTTAATTTTTTTGCAAGCGTTCTCTGTAATTCATATCCCAAGTCGTTGACAAATTTTAACACTTATAATACATTTCAGTTCTAAGCCACAAATGTTTCTAAGTAAATCTTAAAGTTTTAGAGACCCTGCTAATGACTCAACATATGCCTTTTATTACTTGTTAATGAGGTGGTGAAATTTATTTTCAGATGTGTAAAACTTATCATATTTCTTCACCCCGTTAATTTACGTTTGTTGCCATCTAATTAACTAGCAACTTGTTTAAAAACACAGCTCAAAATACTGTTTAGTCATCGTGTTATATTTTTCTGGCTTTTTTAATGACTCCAGATGCTCGCATGATGAGTGCCCGAGACCCGGGGGGCTATCAACGACGTTTTTTAAGGGGGGGCTCCGCCCCGATGTCCAACCACTTGCGTATCCCTTCTATACACCATTTTTGAGAGAAAAGGTATCCCTTTCGTTTACCATCTATTGACAAATAGAATCCCTTTCAAATACCCAGTTTCCGGAGCTTTGAATTTCTTTAAATTGCTGTAAATTCACTATACTTTAAACATGAATAAATCACAAAACCAGAACGTTTTCTCGACTTTTTTACAGCCATAAAATGCATCTGTAAGCCCTTTTGGGCCTTTTTACAGACCGAAATGACAGATTTACCTACCCTTTCATATACTTCAAGTAGGTAACTCCCTACCCTTCATAGACCTGTAGCCTGAAAAAGTACCCCTTTCGGGGGAAGCTTCCACATATAAGCCATTATTACGGGGGGGCGGGGGAGGGAACGTTTCGTCGTTTAGCCAGCGTGAGTGCATAAGTCTCCATTTGGAAATCGTCAGAGTAAAAAGGAAAAAACTGAAGGCAAGCTATTCAATGCTAAGAATAAAAAGTACATTGGTTTAAAAGGTGAAAAGAGTGGGCGAAATTTTTCGTTCGTCACTCCTAACTCCCACTTCTCACCTTTCAAAACCAGCGATGTTCCTTCATAAATTGCCATAATGGCAAATATTATATCCCATTTACGCCAAAAGCTTGTTAAACATGGTTAAAAGCGGGATTTATTTAAACATAGTATTTGTTTCCTTCATAAAACTGATTGATAATAAGCTGCTTTCCGATTAAAAAAAAAAAATTAGCACAAATAAAAACACGAGTTAAAACTTTGTTCAATTCTACTTTAAATAGAAATTCAGTCGCTTACGTTCCCTTATAATGCTTCCACTTTCTTTAAACTACCTCTGCCGGTCTGCTTTTCGAGAATTTAGTAGGTGAACTTTGAAGAAACGGGTGGACAAAACTGTGAAAGATATATTGAGCAAAAGCAGTGACAACATTCAAAGCTAATTTCAGATTGTCCAGCCATTCCGATCTCGTCGGGATTCTCCCGATTTTGCTTGAAAATCCCGAATCGTGACCAGTATGCGATGGGGATAGGAAAAATAACGATTTTGACATCTGTTTTTGCATTTTACATGCAAGTGATTTTCTCAGTAAATTTTAACTCTTTAAGGCCAAAATAATGTTTTTTTAATATACCACTTCGCGTAATATCAAATTGTAAAGAAAAACCTAGTAGGATTTGAAGTAGGCCGGAAAGCAAGGTCGTGATAAAAGAAAAACAGGATCAATTATGCAAAGCATTAATCAGAAAACAGTAAATTACACTAAATAATTAAAAACGAAAGCAAACAGAAAAACTAAGCAAGAAAAGGGAAAACACACAACAAAAATAAAACAGCAAAACAGAAAAGAGAAAAGAAAACACAGCAAAATGTGGAACACAGAACACTGAAAACTTAGAGAAAAAAAGATGAAGAAAACAAAAAACAATAAAAAAGGAAAAACAATAAAGAACCAATAATAAAGAGAACCGAGACTAGGAATATAAAGATAACTGTCACCTCGGCTAAAAAGTGTGCATTGTTCCATATAACATGACCTCGCACCAGTAGTATCATGAGTATGTGAAAAAAGGAAAGGAAATGCTTGAAACGTTGTTTAGAATTTTTACGTTACAAATAACATTTTCTACTTTGCTCTTTCTGTGGACACATTTATTTTTACTTATTATATTTCCAGCTGGGGTACCGTAGCCACAACATCATGAAACTAGCTATACCTTCCCAAAGGTGACCATCAAGGTTAAGATCACAGTTCGGAGAATTAACGAAATCTATTTTTTGATTTCCTAACGTTCTTATAACAACAACAACAACAACAACAAACAATGCATTTATTAAGAAGCGGATAAATTTTACAGCATACTGTATGATAAGATTGATTAGATGATAATATTAGCTGAGAGAGACGAGGATTCTTCGAACTTCTGTGGCAGTTTGCATTCTCGAGATAATATTCACTGTGTGTATCTTACTCTAAAAAGAGTTCTGTAAGGAGGCCGTTGGACTAATACATGGCGGTCTAGCTTTCCAGGCAAAGCGATGCTCGCCGCATATCAGTATTTCTTAGGGCTGTACATCCCTACCAAGCCATGTTGTGTTCTCAAATAGTTAGTCATAAATGAAAGACGAAGCAAACAACTAAGAAAGCGTCGCGCTTATGAATGTAGCAAATACTAAAAGTAAATACCAAACTCATGAATTAAATGCGTTCTTGTCCAAATTTTTATTTTGTGCCATCATCAAATTGAATGGCTAGCGAGTTTCTAGATAAACGCCTCGACAATTCAAGGTAAGGCGGTAATACTCCGTCACTCTAGAATAAATAGAGGCTTCCAAGATGTTTCGATGGGTGAGGCTTCTTCCCTTTCGAATTAGTTCGCATTTGTCTTGATGGAAAAGAAAAAAAAATAGAAGAAGTCAAAATAGAAAGGCACGGTAAAATCCCCACACGCTTGGTGAGACTGGTAAAAGTTGACATTTCAGCTGTAAAAGAAATTGCCCCATGTTCGTGAATTCGCATTCCGGATTTAGGGCAATTTTTGCTTATGGATTCTGGAATCCTGGGCTTTCAATTCCGGAATACAGCTCAAGGAATCCTGAATCCCACTAATAGTTGCAATCCGGAATCCAAGTTCCACCGACAAAGAATCAGAAATGAGGTACCTGGAATCAGGAAATCAAGGTGTGGGAAATCCACGACTGACATACAGGGACAAAAATAGAACCTTATGTTCAGTTATTTTGATCATTCCTGGTAATTAAAACTTCCTTCACCGAACATTTTCATATTTTTCTGTGTTATTAAACAGTAATCATTTCACGGCCTTTAATTAAAGCGATAATATGCCCTATAAGAATGCCTAAATTAGTTAAAAGTACAGCAGCAATTAAAGTCTGGTAATATGTCAGATAAGTCACTAATTATCCTTTTAAAAAAGGATGTAAAATGTCTCCTTTCGCTATAAATAATATACACAACGTATGTGGGTTTTGTTATAATAATTTTACCAAATTAACTCAAGCTTTTAACACAGTAGCTTTAAGAGTAATATATTTCCCTAGCATTCTGTGTATTAGAACTATTTCTATTAGAAAAGAGTCGCCCCATGTAAAGGAATCCATGACAGTCTTGGATTCTGGATTCCACCCTGTGGATTCCGGATTCCGAGTACTGGATTCCGGATTCCAGCTCAGTGGATTCCGGATTCCAAAAAGGGCTGGATTCCCAATTTTTTTCTGTTATAATACTTTTCATCGCATTTCGTTTTCGTGTTAGATTACATTCGTAGTTTTCCTTGTCCTGTCCGAACGCCTGGAACAGGCTACGTCGAAAGATGTTTGCAAATTCTTTTGGAACATTAAAACAGTATTTCGAAGAAATAGAACTGAACAAAACGGGTATGTGCCGCCCGGGACTCCAAATTGGCACCCCGTTCTAAAAAAAAATTTCCCCTAAAATTGATACCCCGTTCTAGAAATGGGCCAATTTTTTATACCCCGTTCTAGAATTCGCCCTAAAACTGATATACCCCGTTTTAGAAATGGGCCAATTTTTTATACTCCATCCTAGAAAGTTTGTAAATTGAAATAGCCCTGTTTTTTTAAAAGATATTTCTTCATTTGTTCGACTTATACATCAAATAAATGCTTCCTCATAATCAGCAACAATTTTAAGCAGAAGATAAAGCCATTGTCCACAATTTTTTATACCCCGTTCTAGAAAACGCCTCTGAAATGGATACCCCTTTCTAAATCAGGAGCTTCAAAATCACGACCCCGTTGGGCGGCACATACCCGTATAGGTAATGTATGGGAGTACTCCCCCCCGGGACTATCACGAAGAAAAGCTTGGTTTCTTAACATGTTTTTGGACATTGTTTTTCGTTCTGTTTGGAATCATTGTCATAGCGCAAAAAACTAAATTCGGTTACCGCTCTTTTGTAAAACTTTCATTTATAGAGACACATTCAGCTGTCGAACACGCGCATTAGATATCACTTCTTAACTGAATTGCTTTCACACTTTCTCATATGACTCGTAAGACACAAATTTTAGCCAAATACAATAAAATACACTTCTCCTAGGACGCGATAAGCATATATACTCAGTAAAAGATTGACAATCAAAAAGAGCACTACAGAAGATTAAATTGGACTTCAAGCTGACAAAGGTGGTGTCCCAGTCAGCTCGGCCCTAAAGTGACTAAAGTTGACTGTGTCACATAATTGTCTAATAATGATAACATGGCTCAAAATAAATTTCGGACGGTGGCCGGACCACGTTGACCCACCAAATAATTTTTTACGCTGTCACGTCTCGACGTTTTGGACTGGTGAAAATAAAGAAAAAACTGAAGTTAACTCTTGACAGTCTGCAAGCCCAAAACTATCAGTTACTTGGTCTAGTCGTTGCTGAACCATTTATATCCAGTTCAAACAGTGGCTTAATAGACAAAACGGCTCAAAACGTAGTCAAAGATAGCCTGATTTGCCCGCGTTCAGTCAAAACTGTAGAGCTGAACTTGTTTGTTCTTCATTGACTTACACTACGCAAGCATCCTTGCTGGACAGCATGCGAGAGCCAACCACCCCCTCGCCCCTCGCCCTAGAGGTCAATGAAATTCCTAATCTCGTACCCAGATCTCTTGTTGACGAAGCCAAAGGCGAGATCCGGCTCCAGTTGTCACGTTGAATTTGATGTTAAAAACATAAAAAGAACACAAAAATTAGTTGGTTCATACTTAAGATGTGCGCATAACCACGTTTTGATAGAAAAAACTTCACGGCTCTATCAAATTCGTTGTTTAACACGTCAAAAATTGAGGATTAATTTCAAGCATGCGCTCTTTCATGGCCTGTCACATTCCTGACAGGCAATCACGGGTACAAAATCGGATTTGACCAGATCACTCGCCTTTGGCTTCATCAATAAGTAAGAGATCTGAGTATGAGATTATGAAATCCCCCGCGAGTTTTATTTCATATATATTAGCGCGTTCTAGGTGGCTCTAGGATCCATTTCAAAGAAAAATAAATTACGGGCTAAACCGATCTCAGATCGGTCTAATTTCCAAAAGCGACCTCAATGTGAACGAGGCCTAATCACAACTGTAGAACCAGAAAACATGAAGAGTCCGTTTGATCCTCTATCGAGTTTGAGATGACTGAGAGATCGAGAGAGACTTGCGCGTTTCTGACGCGTTGGCTCGTTTTAAGCGTTTAAACTGGTCTGATCGAAGAGGTGGCGAGATTTCACTCTAATGCCGGGGGATGAATGAAAAAGGCACCCACCGCGTCCTAGGCCTTGCACGTGATTACTTTAGTGACAGCTGATTGGTACGGTTCTGACAGTTCCTGGCTTATTTTTCAAATAAAGATTATCGAAACTATGAAACTGTTCTCAGCGAAACTACTAGAACCAAATTAGGCACTAGGAGACTGTGAATTTCTTTTTTTTCTTTTTAGGTAAACTGTTGAACTTTCATTTGTGAACCAGGAGGACTAGGAAGGTTCAAGAAAAGGTTCACCCCAGGTGCACCTTTTCCATTCCTATGCCAGGTCAAAAAGCTCGCTTAAAATCGCTTTTGATTTTTTAAAGTTCAGCGAAGCGAGTGAACAACAGAGATTCAAACATAGCCAGAGGTCGAAGTTATTCATAACAATTCAATTTATACCTTAAAAAGGCTGCACTGTGTTCCCTTGAAAACCCCCGAATTTTGAGATCCTCCCAGCGGCTCATATAAAGCAAGGGTTCCCTCGCTATTATAGAATTTTAATCATGTGACCGTGACCTCGACCTTTCATATGGAGCTCGTGAACTATTGTTTTGACACCAGATATGCCGATATTATGTCGTCACGTTCAGGTCTATACACAGGACGAAATAACGTGTTTCCGTATTTTGGAAACTCGACGGAAACGGGAAGTTGCTTATATCCGTCACGCTTCCGCCCTGCGGAAACATGGTGATCTAGTTTTCCATGGACGGGACGCGTTTCCGCCATGTTTCCGCGTCGGAAACGAACGATC
Organism: Porites cylindrica; assembly: GCA_964035525.1. Taxonomy (NCBI): domain Eukaryota; kingdom Metazoa; phylum Cnidaria; class Anthozoa; order Scleractinia; family Poritidae; genus Porites; species Porites cylindrica. The sequence continues at coordinate 26,416,211 of OZ037777.1, read as the reverse complement.
ATGTTTCCGCCACATTTCTGTCATCACATTTCCGTTCTTTCTTGTTTCCGTTACGTTTCAGGTGACGAATTTTTTTCTTTTTTTTTAACCCATGTCCAAGATCGCATGATCAATGTTTCGTAAACTTTGCCTTGGCGTACAATCAAGGTGAATAAAGGTAAATTTACTCTCGAGATTAAACGGTTCTCATGCATTACTCGCGCGCGTTGCATTGATGCAAAGACTGTGAAGTGTGCGAGGTTGCCATTGCTTTCCATTCTAAGTGATAAAAATCGCAGAGCTTACCAACAGCTTTCAATATTTGCCAGATTGATGTTAATCAGTACTAGTACTGGCGTAAAACTAAAATGCTCTTAGACGGAGAAAACAACAGAGAAAACAAGAGAGAATGGGGCCTAGAACAGAGCGGAGTGCTGGTCAGCGGACTTTTCCTTTGCTCATGCTCATTACGGTCATTCTTTTTGGCGTCCATTTTGAAAGTGATTTCAACGGCTTCAAATTTGCCAGCTTCTATAGGTTCTAGGAGCGTGGAATCGGTATATTTTTGCTTTCTGATGATACCACAAGACATCTAAGGGTTGTTATGTATATTTAGCGACCCATCGGCCTTCAGTAATCGATCGCTTCCCTCGTAAAGCGACTCTTTTCTGACACAGTGGAGCAGAATGTGAGACAAAAACCTCGTGATGCGCAAGTATAATTTGAAAGTTGGAGTGTTTTACCGTGCTAAGGCTATCCAAGGCGGAGGATTGTGATGGAATACCGATAGTAAGACGAGGTAAGCTTAACAGTTTTCCATATTTCATTTTTGTGGTCTGTAGCATTTGAGATAATGCTTGGGAGACATATTTGTTGACACAAAGCTGTGATTGATAAGTACAGTAATTTCCCGAGCAGGAAACCGCGACATAATGAACCTGAATCCTCTTACTAAACAAGGCAAGGCGCTGCACTGTGAGGTCTGTGAAATGATTGTAGAAAAATGGTTAGAGGGTTCCAGTGATTTTGTTACAAATAGTATATGCATGGTGAGTCCTGGGACTCATTTTGTGAATAGTCAAGAGTTCTGGCCTGTCCACATGCACAACCAGTGAGTCCCAGTTAAAAAACAGGGAGTCCTTAATTGAAAATGCTTGGTATGGGCCTTTTAACCAGACAGTTAATCTGGAGACAGATGCCAAAACTTTTTATGACAGTTTACTAAAATGAAAATATAGTCCTATATATTTAAAGCACAAAAAGACTAAAATATTTATATACATCTTTAAACAACAGCTACAGAAATCGCACAAACAGGATATTCTACCAACAAATCTTCAAATCGATCGATCATCCTTTGCATCCTACGGGATGCATGCCATGAATTATTTTGCGTCTTTGGATAATTTTTTGTGTGAGGGACACAAGATGCAGAGGTAACAAAATCACTGGGGTTTGAAATCATTCCAAATAGTGCACCAGTTTAATTTACTGAGAAGGACGGTAACAAATATTGTTGATCGTTTCATATGTCCAGGAAGCCCCTACACAGAGTTTTTTAAACAGCGACGACCAAGTATGTATGCTACGGAAATACAAAAACATTTAATCGAAAATCAGGTTGTTGACCCGCAAAGGTTCGATAAGTCATGTATTGACACGTGATTTCGGTTACTCTTGCAAAGAGTTGACAATAGTTCCAAAAGAGAGCTTGATCTAATAATATAATAATGCTTGACTGAGAACGCTCAAGAAAAAGTTGAAGCATATATTTTTTTTCAGTAACTGTGATCCCAGGAATAGGTACTTCTTTGACGAGAACTCAGTGATTAAAACAACTGGGAAGTGAAGTTACTGTTGAGCAAACTTGTGAAGCTCAGTCGTAGTTGACAACTATGTCTTGAAGTTCGCAATTTGATTCCCTAACTTGCTAAGTAATTGGCTACTTCATGATGTAGTACCCAATTTTCCAACAAACTTTGCAACATGGTGTGGTAAATAATGTGAAATCGACCGTAACAGAGTGATCCAGACTTTAAGAGCGCTTTCCATTTGTCAGAACTGGCCGGCCGGACCATTGTCCAACCAGTCGGTTTGATATTGAAATACGCTTTTGCCAAGAGTTTTTGCTGAACAACCATTTCCTTGGTGCATACTACTTAGGATTTGACTGATCTGGCTGGAGAGATTTGATTAAAATGGAAATTCTCATTGCGTTGGGAATGGTTTGGCCGGTCGGTTCTGACAAATGGAAAGCGCCCTAAGTCTTCATTTCAGTGGACAGCAAAACCAGCAGTGGAGTTAAACTAGTAAAACCACTTTTATTTATCCTGTATTACCCTGCAGTTCTATGCAAACATCATATTGACCAGGGGGAAGGAGGGTACTCCTTAAATATGTTCTCTTGAAATCCAAACAATGTTCCCACAACTTGCAAAGCAACCAGCAGATTTGTTTACTGATCATTCCTTGAATATCCACACTCATAGCTCAGCATACATTGTTGTCAGTTAAGATGTTACATGGTTGCGGTGACTGTCACATTTTTTTTAGTTTCTCTTGCATCTTCAGTACCAAGAAACAATTACAACATGTGAGAAAAACAAAGAGGCATGATATTTTTGTCAATTATTGACTATATTTTCTCTGTTGGTTCGCCTCTCACTGCTAAAATATTTACTTTAGGAAACACATGTACATGTATATCCAGTATATCACATTGAATGTTTGGCTTTCAAGCTAGATCAAACTCTTTCGAATGAAAGAGTTTGATGCAGCTCAGCCATTCCACAAAACCCACTCACAAAAAAAATTGAATAGATCATTTGATTTTTGAATTCAGTAAAACATTGAGTTGGGTTATCAAACAAAGTGGAACTCACATAAGGAACACTCGAATGGAACAAAAACAAGCGTTTCAGTTCCAAGCAATTGATGACAAGTGTGTTAATTATTGATCTAGTGTGAAAGCAGTCAAGGCGATGTAAGATCCTGCTTCTTTTATTATTTCCATTTCAGAGTTAAATTCTAAAATAAACATTTTCTGTGAAAATGTCAATACATTTATTTTGTTTACCAAGGAAAAAGTCTTTAAATCTGCAAGTTGAAATCATCTTGGTAATCATCTCAGTTATTACTCTTCACTACATAATTGGCCTCAATAATATTGTAGCATATTCTGAATCCAGCACTTGTCAGATTTCCCTGGCTTGTTGAGTTGACTCAGTTTTCACATTTTATTTTTTTCCAATATAATTTGGTTTGTTTCGATTTTGTTCAGGCATCAAACTCTCCAGAAAGCTGGTTTGATATTGTTTGATGGCCAAACTGTTTTGTTCGGGGGAGTTTGATGGGAACTTTGTTTTGCGTAATACATTGTACACCGGAAGTATACATTTACTGCAGTAAATTATCTGCTGCCCACCAGGGTTATCGCTTTACAAGTTGTGAGAACATCATTTCTTGCACCCAGACCTTGTTACTTTCCCCTGCTTCCCCTGGTATTGACCCTGTACGTGTAGATGATAATGTACAACCTGAGGGAGGTTGTGCCCTTGAAAAGTAGGCTTTTTGTTACTGGTACTGGTAATCATAGACAGCCTCTGTTTACATTTACATGTACATGTAACCCCTGGTCCATAGTCTTAACGTTGCAGGTTGCGGGCAACATAATGTACTAACTATTACTATGAAACACAACTGTATGTTTGTAAAATTATTGTAATGTGATGAATCAGGGTTGTCAGAAAGTTTTGAAGTAGACAGCTGAGTTGTCAAAAATAATAAGCGGCCAGTAAATTATATGTATATTACTCATTTAGTATTTTTTATTCGTATGAGAATATCTACATTAGTAAAGTTGTCTTACTGCTAAAAGGTTTTCCCTCCCCCCCCCCCCCCCCCCCCCCCCGATAGCCTGGGGAATAGCTTCTGTGTTTTACTTATTAGCACTTTGTTTTGTTTTTCATACAACAGGCCAGGCAGATCACCTTGGTATGTGATGTTGGTGCAGAACGTTCTCTCAAAGCAGGCTGGTTCATGGAACTTAATTTCAGTCTCAAGTTACTGTGCTTTATGCTTAGTCAAGTTCTGGAAATGTTAATCTTGAAATACTACTTCTATGCTGAAGACAACAAATGTCCAACTGCTACCTCTAGTGGGCAAGGTGAAGCAAACCTTGCATTCTAATTGGCTACCCAAGGGGGCAAGGTGAGCCCATTTGGCCCACTTGGGATTTCCTGTGTTGGTCCCGCAAGTAAAAGTTCTCTTCTTGGCCATGTAATAATTCATTTATTGACCAAGCTTGTTCATTCGAGATGGCTGAATATTGACCTCATTCATTTTTGTATTTTTATTGACCAAGACCAGCCTGTGCTCTGTGGCCCGTTGCACCTTCATCTGTAACTTTTGTTCTCAGGCGAAAATCATTGCTTTTTCATAGAAATCATTTGCTGGGCACACTGGATTTCACAAGTTCAGAGTGCTGGGCTGCCTTCAATTTTTCTTAGAGCACAGCCTTGCAAGGGAAGGCAGGGTCAATAAAGACGCAAATATCCAGCCATCTTAACCTCACACCCGGTCAATAAAGCATAATTATTTATTACAATTTTATGGTTGAATCCGTGAGTGGGCAAGGTGAAGCAAATCCTGTGTTCTAATTGGCTACTCAAGTGGGCAAACCAATCAAGCTTGTTCAGTAAAGATAGCTGGCTATTGGCCTCGCAAAAAAGAGCCTGGCCAATATCCAGGCATCTTGACTGAATGTTGGTCAGTAACGCATAATCATTTATAACAATAATAATTATTAGAACTTTGTGAACATCTTTTCCAGAAAGGCATTTTATATTGCTTTAAAAGGGCTAGGTTATGCTATGCTATATTTTGTTCTTTGAGAGGCTTAAATGTGTCTTGGCTTAAATTAAGTTCCAAAAATAATGGTCCAGTTCTGTTATTTAAAACTTAATTGAGGCATTGGCACTGTTTCCATCACCTCTTGCTATGTGTGACAAAGATGATCATGGATTGAAACTTGGCCAACTTTTTCAAGGTTAAAATAATGCTGTGACTGCATAAATCACCAAGAATTATTATGGTTTGTGCTTCTTGATGAAATTGGCTTGATGCATGTATCTTCTTCATAACTCTACAAGTCAAGCATTTTGTGTAAGGGTAAAGACACTGAGAGTGCTTTCCAAAAGTCAGAACTGGTCGCCTGGACCATGGCTGGAGCAGTCATTTTGACAATGAAATAGCTTTTTCCAAAGAGTTTTTGCTGAAAAACCATCTCCTTTGTACATTAGTATTTAGGTTTTGACTGATCTAGTTGGATAGTTGTGATTAAAAGTGAAATTCTCGTTACTACTGGAATGTTCTGGCCGGTCAGTTTTGACAAATGGAAAGCGCCCTAAGTAATGACTTCAGCATAGAAGTGACCTAAAACGTACACATGAAACACAAACTGTTTTAGCAGACTTGTATTATGTAAAACTGTAGCCATGCTTTGTTTGTTGATGTATTTTTTTGCATTTCAATCTTTGCAGTGGTCATAGAAAATTGTGTAGTTTAGACCACCATGTTAGAAGAGTAAGAATATTTCCTGACACCATAATTATAAAATTATCCTGAAGCAGAATGGTCGTATGAGTAAGTGGTATATGGTCATACAGGTTAGTATAGTACTTAGTGGGACTGTTGACAGGAACTGATGTTTTGACAATGCGCATGAAAATGGTGATCACCTTGTTGTCTAAACGTTAGTCGCTGTCAACAACAGTCCTGCTCAGGACTACAATGTACATTCACCCGACAAATCATATTCCACTTTGTTGAAATAATTATTATAGACAGCCAAACATATCACTAGCCATAAACTGCACATGAAAGTGTTTATCACTATCTGCTATAAAGGGTATTAATTTGTTAACAGATTTGACATTTTCTTTGCCAAAAAAACAGTACGTAGTCCTACAGAAAATTTCTAGTGGATTTCCTAAAGGAAGCCTCTTACTATTCCTGTTCATTGCTAGTGTGAATAGGCACTCACATTTAAAATGTAATTTAACTTAACCAATGTAATGAATAAATACCATAAGAAGACCTGATTGTCAGTTTAGGAAGCAAGAAGAATAAAGAAAGTACTTGGAAAGATTGCTGTGGTATTATTTTGTGCAATAAAAATGTCGAGAGAATGGGTTTTTGTAACTATAGATGGCGGGAAAACTCCCCCAAGATGGTGAAAAGCGCTTTTTTCACGATGGAAATAACTTGAAAACACCAGTTTCCGACTCGTAAACTCGTGTTTCCGCAATAGTTACATCCGATTACGTTGACGGAAACATGAAATTGACTTGTTTCCGGAACGTTTTCGCGTGTTTCCGCAAGGATGCCACGCATTTACTCTTGCGGAAACACGTGTTTGCTTAGACGGAAATTTGACGGAAACGTAGAAAAAAGTGGTACGATTCCGCCGGAACCGCAGCGACGGAAACACGGGTAAACGTAATGTATCCGCTAACGGAAACATGTGATTACCGTCATGTTTCCGCAACGGTTTTACGTGTTTACGTCAAGTTTCCATTTACGGATTCTTGAAATTTCGTCCTGTGATACCCTCGGGAGGCTTTACATAGACTGATGGTTTTTCTTTCGAGCGAGTAGCTCAATTTAATCTGGAGTGGATCTTTAGTAAGTTGGATTCTGGATTCCAATCCTTAGTTGGATTCCGGATTCCGAGTGCTGGATTCCGGATTCCAAAGCCCAGGATTCCGGATTCCACAAGCAACAAATTCCTGGATTCCGGAATCCGGATTCCCTTACATGGGGCGAAAAGAGTGCTAATGATTGTTGCCGATATCACGCAATGTAATACTTATAATTGTACGTTTTAAATTTTTGGGATATATCCATTTCCTCCAAAAAAAGTAAGTTTATAAAATTGCTATGATCGTCCTTGCTTAAACATAAATGTTTGGCACTTGTTTAAGACGTTTTCAAAGGAAAAGTTGCGCCAGGAAAATTTGGAAAAGTCGGGGCTCTTTCATGTGAAGTTCTATTTAACTTTTGACAGCATTATATTTAAAAAAAATCCTTGATTAAGAAGTGACAATTCACATCATTGTCAACTTAAATAAACTCATCGTTCGCCTGTTTAAGCAGTGTATGATGATTGGTATAAATGTAGGCCATAGACACATAAAAATCACCTGCTTTGGGGTTGTTTCAATCCATAGCTATTTGATCCAACAGAGGCCTGTAGAGGAAGTAAACTATGTTCAAGCTACAGAGAATCTTACTTTGCCTGGCCATTTTAACATTACTGCTGTGCGAATACAACTGCAAAAGCGAAACTAGGAGGAGAGCTTACAAGCGGGTACCTTCCATTGGAAAAAGAAACTTTGCTTATGGGAAAGTCATGGAGGTATATGTTTGTAACAAAAGCTTTTTGCACTCAAGGCAGTGAATGAGTTTTAGCGGAGCTCCCGCGCGCGAAGCGCGCGCGCAGCGGAGCACCATGGGTAAGAAAATTTGGTAAACTATCCATCCGAGAAAATTTGGTTATGACGTAGAGTACGCCCACCCGTACACACACTTCATGTAAGCCGATGTCAAATGTCACAATAGATCTTGCACAACTTGACTAGCCTCTTAGTTATGTAAGCCATCCGTATGAGTACGATTAGATTGACAGCTGTCAAAATCAGACATCCGCTGACAATTATCACATGACCATCTCGCGGGCTCAGATAAAAGACCAGTCGTTTTACCCCTATATATAAGCTGACATAATATGTCACACTTACCAATTCAACATAAAAACGAAACTACGCTGGGCAAGGCTGTCAGTTGACTGACAGTCGTTTAAAGTTACATTGGCAAGCCAAATTAAGTTCAACTGACAGCTGTCAAAATGGGACGTGTGCAGATCACAATCAGAAAACTAGTAACGTGGGCTCAGGTTCGCTCAGGTACACGATCTGGCATTTTCCGCTACATGCCGGACGGATATGTCCTACTCACACTTGTAGTCTGTTAATTCGAATATTCGCCATTCTAATGAAGGTTAATTGACAGCTGTCAAACTAGAGTATACGCTGACCATCATCACCTGAGTGGATCGCGGGCTCATTTTTCTATCCATTGAGGTCACGTAGTGTTTAAAGTTTTGCGCATAAATTTTATTTGATCACAGGCTCAATTCGAAGCCCCATAGGCTAGCTTTATAGAAAATCTGTCCATCCTAGAAAATTCGGCAATCACGTGACCACGACCACCCGACCTTCCGTCTGTCCGCACCACAGGCATACCAATGTTTCTGCTGACCAGTATCGCCTGACCGTATCGCGGGGTCAGGTATAGACCCTCTGAGTTCGAGTAATTTTTTGAAGGTATCCGCTGACAAGTTGCTACTTTTCAAATGATCGCAGGCTCAAGTTCAATTTTTTTAAAATGCATATGAAATAAGTCGTGTTCATGAGCCGCACTTTTAAAATGTTGATTTCGAACTGACCTTGGACACGAAAATTCAACCGGCTTTTACATTTAAATGCAGGGAAGGCAATCGCTTTTGACTTTACTCACTGTCACGTGTTCATTACGCTCTACGTCCAATTTTTATGTTCTGATTGGTCAAAATTTGACAGGTGAGTTTATGGGGAAAATTTATGCAGCGTCTGGAAACTTGCTTACTGATAGCTGGAGCTGACAGAGTTTTGTGTCATCTTGTGATGTCTTAAACTGTCTTTTTCTACTTGGTGTACAAAATGAAATACAGCTGCTATCAACATTGTTCTGTAATTCGTGGCTGGTTTGCTTATTGCGCTTTTTGTTGACAAATGCACCGCTTGTCAAAGTCATTGGAAATCCGATTTCGGATGGCATCGTTTTCAAAAAAGAGCTTACTCACTTGAGGCGTAAGAGGGTTGAAAAGTCTCAAGCGATTCTGGAACACTTGAAGACCTTCAGAAGCAGCATCTCGACTGGTAAGCCTGAGCAATTATTGTCTTTGATGTGTTTTTTTTCGGTTTTCTGAAGTCGAGCGTATGGTTTATGCGGCTTAAGTTTATACACGAGCAATAATCTAACCTACAATAGTATCAGGTTTAAAAAGCCTTTAGACACTTTTTGACCCGCAAATTCAAAGACAAGGTTCCGAAGATTATTTAGTTATGATTTTGGCAGTAAACAGAAAGCTCTGATGGATTTTCTTGCCTCGAGTTCATCTTGAAAAAGAGAAAACACCGGGAAGCCGGCTTAAAACATAAATAAGCTTATGCTTACCTGACTCATGATTTTCTGAGACACTTTACTCTCAATACTTCTCTTCGTCAGTGAAAATTATTTTTCTCTGTACAAGTTTCACCGAATTAAATTTATTTTATTGATTGTTAGTAGTCCCTCTCGCAATTTTTATCGCTGCACCGGTTTTTTTTTTTAATTTCCAGTCGAACATAAACATCGCATGCAAGAATACTCAAAACACCGCGCGTAAATATCACTCGCTTTTAAAGATTACACATAAAAAAAATCATGCACAGTTTAATGAATAAAGGGAAGTAAAACCTAAACATAACAATTTCTCTATCATGTTGAAGCGTGAATGGTAACTCTATTAATCGCACTGCAAATTTGGTGCCTGTCAAAAGTGAGAACCCGTCCGACTGGCCGAAAAGTGATTTTGGGAATTTTTTGTATCGTTTTCATTAAAAGCCCATAATTATTACCCTGCATATCTAGGACCAGATTTTTCTAACTGAAAAGTCCCGGCATTATAGAATTCTTTTCATGAAAACGTTTTACAATTCAATGCTATAATTTGTTGTGCAAACGAAGCGCAAGCTTTGATCGTCGTGGATATTGAATGAGTGCAAATTCTCTTGCAAAATTGTGAAAAACTGCAGAATTATAGGTTTAAATAGAGCAAAAAAGAACAAATTCTGTCCGAGGTCTGTATGATAAAAAAAGGGCCTCATAGTACTGTTTACCTGAGACGTGATGAGAAAAAGTATGTTTAAAAGGCTGGTTTACACGCCACCAGATTCGTCGCCAAGATTTACTAGTAAACTAAACTTGTCGAACACAAAAAATCCGGCCTGATTTTTTTATTTTGGCCTCCCTTTTAGACAGAGGAATGCAACTTGTAAATTGGCTGCCACCAAGGACTATCGTGGCGCGTGTGTTTCTTAAAATTATAATTCGAGGTTATCCAATTATCCATAGTCTCTCTAACGGAGCAATGTTGGTGAGACTAGTGAATGCCACATTATGATGCAACAGCTAATGCAAATACAATACACGAATAGGTCTATTTGTTTTCCAGGCCTAATCTACTGTGATCGAACATGATTGCTATTTTTCGGTGTACAAATAAGACTATTTAATAACTCGATGTAAAATTTGTTGCACTCTTGGACGGTCAAATTCTGATTTTTCTCTAAAATCACTCAGCCTTTGCCTCAAAAGTCAAATGAATGTGCCCTGATCTGTGGATTGCAAGTTTATTGTTTGATTTAAATTATGAATTTATTAACGGGAGCTTCGCTTTTAGCCCTGGCTAAATCTATATATTAATAGTGCCTAGTGTTGCTAGAATACGTAATCCTTATTATTTATTTCTAAGAACTGACACCTTGGTTTTATCTGTGGATAATTCTAACAAATCTCATAACACATTCACCTGGGCACTCAGAATTCACTCAGGTGCTGCATATCTAAGACCCTGTTTACATGGAGTGGGGGACCCCGGTCTAGTGGGGTAGGTTTCTTTTGTTTTGTGTCCCCCAGAGCGTGAAAACAAAACAAACCAACCCCACTAGACCGGGGTCCCCCACTCAATGTAAACAGGCCCTAAAAGATCTTGAGAGTGTAATTAATACTTCACTTGACTATTTTCCACTCTTTACAATGACACTGAAGATGCTCGCACGTGTCGCTGGCGCGAAAAACAGATACGCCGGGCGGCCACCCCTACCAGACTGAATTTTTCACATGGTGTCTCCTTGAATGTAGAGATTATTATTATTAGGCTGCCACACTGCTATTTTACCGTTACTCGGAGATTTTTTCACCCGAATGGATGAAAATAGAGACTGGATTTTTATTTATTTTAAAAGCTCCTGCACTCTGATTATTTATTGAAGCCACAAGTAATGATTGTTACACATAAATTTACATCACATTTGGGTACTTGATTAACAAATAAGTCATACATAATGATAGCTTTTAAAGGCGTGTCGTATTGAACACCAAGTGAATGCCCATACCAAAAACATTTTCCAATCTTTCCTTGCGATCTTTAGTACACTCAGAACAAACCTATAGATTGAAAAACCGTCCTTAATCCAAACTTACTGCCCTATATTGATCTTAAAGAAGAACGATGATGAATTTCAACGAATTCATGCATCGAGACTTATAGATCACCTCTCAAGCACCATGAAAATCAGCACGTCGCTCACGAGAAATTCCAGGAACATTACTACGATTTCAGAGAAAAGCATCAAGAAGGATCAGAGCATTACCAAGAGTCACTCGAGAGGGCGCAAGAGGACCAGCGGTCTACTGCAGGAACTGAGAAGAAACATATTATTTCCCATAAAGGTAAAAGAATTTTGTAAAATAAAAAAAATACCCTTTGATATCACTGTATAAGGCTCATTCGCGTCGCCTAACAAGCTCCATTTTGTCTGGAGTATATATTAGAGAGTTAAATAATTGTATTGATAGATAGAAATCTATATTTCCATGTGGTAGCTCTTTTAGTTTTTAAACAAATTAAAAACTGCTATCCATAGAAGCCATACTTGCATTTTTGGTTGAGAGAAAGTCTCCTACCGTCGGGGGCGCTCCGTTCTCGATCGACGAGTGACTTTTTATTATAATTCCTAAATGGAGACTAGTTGGTTAATGAATGATGAACCTTTTCAGCCAGCTAAAGCCGTTTTCATGGTAACAAGCGTGGACTTTCGCGCTTTGCTCGCGACGCTTAATCTCGTCCCCAGATCTCTTGTCGCTGACACAGACGAAGATCTACCGCTGACGGCTGTGTTTCAACCAAATCACCTAAAATCATTTCTGCTGAAAATGTTTGATCCCAATAGAACATTACCTTACATATATTCCATAGGTTCAGGCTCAATTGTCCATAGTCCAGAGATTAGAAAACACTGTTTACCCCTTTTTGATAGCCTGGAACAAGCTCTGATGCCAAATCGTAAAACGATCTTTTTTACTAGCCTATCGTTTTTACGATTCAAATCTCACAGATGTAACGTTCATCTTGTCTTTGTATTCATTTTTCTTTTTTAGTACCCGTTGAAGGTTTGTGTTGCAAACCAAATTATCGTTATATATACCATAAAATTTCGAAAATAAGCCCCTCCAAATATAAGCCCCCCCGGGGGACTTGTACTTGGAATTTGCCCTCGAATACAAAGTAAAACAAAGCAAAAATGGCAAATTTACTTCCAACTTTGAGGCTAGCCCAATCGATTTTGAGACGCAAATTTCCCTCCGTACATAAGCCCCTCCGAATATAAGCCCCTGCAAAAATAAGCCCCTCAAAAAGGGCCTTTGAAAAATATAAGCCCCGGGGCTTATTTTCGGAATTTTACCGTAATTCACCATCTGATTTTTTGTTTTCTTTCTTTACTTTTTCTCTCTCTCTCTTCCTTTGGTATTGAAGATTTTACCCATCCAGATCTACTATAAAGCTTTAGATTCGAGGACGAGGACGAGGACCACTACAAGGAAAAAAATTAATTTTAAGTTTTCTCCCCTATTCCACACCCCGGAAAGCTTCATTGTACCTTTTTTTCACCTCAAAAGTTGACACGCTTATCTCCGTTGAAGGAGGTTAAGCCCTCGCCCGATCGCTAAATGATAAAATTTCTTACATTTGGTAACTTGTTTTCGCCACTACGACATTCTCGCTAAAACTCGTAGTAGACAAACGACGGCTACCACATTTTCCCGCCAAAATGACGGTGGTTCGCGCGTGCGCACTACTTAGTATTGGGAAAATCTCGTACTCAAAGTCGTCCTCGTCTCAGAATTTAAAGGTCTCTAACCTCACTGGTTTGTTGCTGTAGCTTTGCCTTCACAAGTGTTTTTTTTTTCTTTATTTTTTTAAACAAGCTCTGACTAGGGTTTTATTCGTCGCATTGATATTCAGGGATTAATAATTCATTTCTTTTGTTTGTTTTTTTTGCCCTAAGTATTGGAGTCAAGTTTGAATTTTGATAATTCGAAACTGCAAGAGTCGAGGGACTTCCCTCTGCGCCCCAGTCCCTAGCTTTCGCAGCTCACTTGCGTGATTCTCAAATGCAGCACCTGCTCGCTATAAAATCTTCAACTTCATGAAATGATTTTTATTCATCAAAATCATCCGTTTTTTAGTTACTCCACAGATAAGTGCGAGGGAAGCCAATTCTTTTCTTCAAAAATAACTGTTCAAAGCCAGGCTCCTCCCAAAGCTTTGCCAAGGAAGAAACAATCAACAAGCTGAATACACATGAGCTCGGCCTTCCTGTTCCTCAGTTTTGCTGTCGATCGTCAAGTGAATATCAAAGCAGCATCGCTTGATGAAAACGTGCAAATATGGGGCCCTTACGATGAGGCTACTTGTGTGATAGTCTTGGTACTATAAGAATTTTTTCTTAATTCTGAAATGTATATTGCAAAGCTGTTTAGATGCCCATATTTTTGTTTGCTTGATTTCATTTCTTGGACAAATTAAGATCTCAAACTTCCCCACTTTTCCCTGTATTAGTAGAGAGATTAAGCATCGCGTTTACGGCAAACGGCAAACGTGAGATTCAAGTTGAGAAATGTTCAAAATGACAAATGAGCAGATAAAATCAGCTAAAAACAATTGTTATGGAGAGAATCGGCGTAAACCTACCGATTTTCGCGTAGATATAATAAACAGTAAACGATAAGTAAATGGAAAACTTGGTCACGTGGCGCAAATTCACGTTTGCTGTTTGCCGAAAACGCGATGCTTAATCTCTCTAGTATTTATATTGATTTTACAACGCTATTTTAAAATGTTAAGTAATATCAGTCCCATGTAAAACAACTCGCAAAACTTTGTGTTGGAGACATTGGGAAAAAAAAGTTCGAACTTAAGCAAGGGTTTATTTTTCGCTTGCTTTCGTACGTTCTTCTTAAATTTCACGTTTCAAACATTTTATCTTTCACGGCTGTTACTTCACTCATCCCAGCAAATTTCGTATCAATTTTAAGCTTTAACGGAAATATATATTGTTATAGACAGAAATATTTTTCCTTCAATGCAGTATATCATAAACTCATTGACTCATAGTTAATCAGTTTCACTTTGAGTAGAGCGCTGAGTATGTAGGATTGAGCGACTGATTAAAATTCTCTAGGTAGCCAGGCACTTTTAACAAAAATAAAAACAAACAGCATCTGTAGTTCAAAGACATTTTTTATTCTAGGGTATTTTAAATGTTAACAATATTTTAAAACTTTTATATTTGAAAACCCGCTCTATCTGTCTGTTGAACATCTGCTTGCTCCGTGAAACCGCGTTAAAACTTGTATGTGTTTCGTATGTGTTAGATCTGGAGACATAAAAAAAACGTGTAAAAAGTTCTAGATGATTCATAAGTCATCGGAGGGGGCTTTAGTGAGAATCTTGAAAATCTACTTCTCTCACTCTGTTTTGCAAGCCCCCCCCCCCCCCCCCCTCACCCATGCCCCGTCAAAAATAATCATTTCGCAAATTACCCCCTTTGTTGTTACGCATGCAAAACCAAAAGATATATTTTAAGACAATTTTTAAAAGAAAAGCAAATGGAGATATAAACTTGTGGAAGGAAAGGTTTTTTTTTAACTCAATGACAAAAAAAAAAAAAATGAAGAAAAGAGAGGAAAAGAAGAAAGGGAGGGAAATAAACAAAACAAAGCAAGTGCCAAATTTTCAAGTTTCCTTTTCTTTTCTTGTCTTGAGTAGCAAATAAATAAAGGTAAAAGCTTCCGGATATGCTTTCACTGCATGTACCAACAGTACTTAACATTTTTTTTTTTAAATAGCGGCACTATTTACGTTGCTATTGTGACACAAGAGTATATTTTTGAGTAGTTATTGGAAAAGGCGGAGAATTATCCACTGAAGAATTATGCAGATCCTTCAGCCTCGAGCGATAACACCCTCCTCGATCTGCATAAAGGCTTCTGATCCCAAAAACTCTCTAATTATTACGGAGATAAAATAACAGGCAGATGTTTTGACTTATACCTTATTGTCTTATTTTTGTTCTCGTTTTTGTTAATTTTTTGACAATTAACAAGAGTTTTCACTCAAATTATTGGAAATTACGTTATTGCGCTTGGTAGAGGGGTGGGGGAGATATGTGTGTACTTTACCAAATAATCATGAATGTCAAGAGAGGATAAAGCTCTGTCCTCCTTTGTGAATGTGCATTGAGGGTTATGATTATTGCACTCATGTTAGTAACCCCTTCGCAATTTATGATTGCCAGCAATTCCAGTTCTCTACATAGCAGATTAGAAGAACTCCTGCATAAAGCAAAAGTTACAATAGATCATGATATTACTCAAGCTCATTTTCCGCGTCAGCGAAGCTCTTTATAATAAGGCGAATAAGTACTTTTCTTCAGAATGCTTCCTCATCATTATAAGAGATTATGATGAATAATCAACAATGCTACCTCCTCGTAATACGAGATTTTCATGGCTTTTATTTCTGGTCGCACAAACGTACGGTTTTGGGTAAAGGTATTAGTTACTTTGACGATTTCAGAATGCATGCATTTTAAAGGAAAATATGATCGCGCCTTTTTCGAACCCAATATCTCTTTCATTTGACCGGCTGTTATATAAACACCACCTGTTACATCAAGCCATAAAAACACGCCAATGAAAATTAAGTGTGATAAAAGCTCATGGCGTCAGTTATGGAGTTTAATAAAAACCGGTATTATTTCCATATCATTTCAGCTGCTACAATCACAAGAGCTTTTATTTTTCACCAACAAAGCCAGCTCAAGTAAGTCTTTTGAAGAAGTACAACAACGTGACACGTTTTTGCAGTAAATAAAAACTCAGAAAAAAGCCATTTCAAACGGTTAATGACACCAGCATCGCACCTTCAACGAAAAGAAAGTACACTCAATATTTAAATTCTAGACATTAACGCTTAACAGAAAAATTTTGAGTTTTCCAAACATTCAAGTTGTTAATTACGATAACACACAGTGGGATAAGTGTATACGAAGTAGAGGGCAAATATGGGTTCATTATGCATATTTTCTCGTGGACGGGTTCTGCCGTTTCGACTTTAATTATATTGGTGAAAAAAAGAAAAACAACAATAACAGAAGATATTCACTTTGACTGAAAATAAAGAAAGCTTCTTGGAAGAATAAAAGAATCAAAATTCGTCCGACTACTTGCATTAGAGGGGCCCCCAAGTAACGAATGTAGCTAAATATCAGGACAGAAGTGTCTCAAATGGGTTTTTCTGTGCTTAAAAATTTGTTTGGCTAATTTGGAGTTGTCTTAAACAGTATTTATTGTGCGGATGTCTTAGGGGAACTTTTGTCGTCTCGAACGTTTTAGGTGGCTTTTGGTCTGATCTGGAAACTGTTGGCTACACTGATGGGTCAGGTCAAAAATTCCGAGGAAAATGATTAGCCTTTCTTTCATTAGAAGATTCTGGGCACGTTTTGCGTCAATACCGGAATTTTTACGAGACCTTTTCGTTAAAATAATAATCGAAATTTCTTGGCCATAAAATGTGAAAACACAACCCCTGAAAATCAAAGGTAAGTTAGTAGAAGAACCCCGAGTAGTTTAGACGAGTGGAAAGTGTTGTTAAAATCTAAACAATGCCGTTTTAAAAGCCTTTATCGCGTTTCAGAATTTTTTTTTCACTATTTGCCCCTTCGAAGAGGCAGAAAAAAGTCTTTGTGTGCCCTTAGTGTACTATTTTGTTGCCCAGATTGAAATGTTGAAAGCAAGGAGGCCCTCGTCAAGCGAGATAAAAATATAAACGACAAAGAGATTAGTTAAAATTGCGAAAGCCGCGAACAAATATTAGGGAAAATACAATAGTAAACTAAAGATATGGACATGGACCCGTCTTCGCAATGCACGAAAAGCCACTAGCTAAAGACTAGCGAGTGATACGTCCCTCCTCCCTCCTCTCTTAAGAGGGCCTTAACGAGCTGTTTGAGACCTAGAATCTAATAGTTTAATACCGTTCCTTGTGACTTGAGTTTAGGTCACTGCAACAGGTTAATTACCTCACTAAAAAAGCCGTTGGAGTTTTCAACCCTGGGGCGGTACCTAAATTTGCACTTAGCGACCTCTTGCGGTGCAGTATTTAAGGGTGGAAAGCTTAAACAAAGCTTAAGTGCCTACACTTCAACGTAAAGTGCACCTCGAACCTCACACTAAGAGTCTGTAAGCGAAAGTCTACAATCTGAGCATGCTTACGCTTTTTCCAGTAAAATCGAGTTAATCATAAGTTTCACCTCAGTGAATGCTTTCTCATTGCACAATTCAACTTACTTGGCGTTGAATCATTTCTTTCCCAAACTCCTGAATTTTGTGAAATTTTTCGTTGCCACTTCCGCCAGATTCTCTCTGCGAAGGAATTAAAAGCGAAAATATTGTAACTTTTCCTTAAATTCCATGCCATCACTTCGATTCAGTTTTATTTACTTTGTCTCCGACGAAAGCTTCCCGACCATGCTGCTGTAAATCTTTATACTCTTCATTACCTCCGGTTGTTTCTCTCTGTAAGGAATAGAAAGGGAAAATGTTCAGTTCTACCTTGACGGCATGCCATCGTCCCTGCAGAGCAGGAGCACTGGGCAACATATCACAGTGGCGCCTTATTCTGTAGTCTTGTTTTGATTTAGTAAGCGCGGGGATTGCAAAGCACCAGAGCATAGGGACTTTTTCGTGTAGACTACTGATAATTCAGATGTTTCTTTGTAAAATGACGTCATCAGTGATATAATAAATGTGTTGAAGAAATACTTCATTGCGTACTCTTTCGGGCTAGTTGATTTCGTGTTTGTCGCGACTTTTTCTCATCAAAATAAAAAAAATGGTAAAAGTCAGACAAACATTTCAAATTAGTCTCCCTGAAGCCAATAATGTGCGTGTGCTATTTACGCGGTTCGCACTGTTCCACTAAGCCCCACTCGTACAATATTTCTAATGGCCCCTATGATCAATATGTAGTGGAAGTAACAAGCAGTTGCTCGCAGTAAGTTGGTTGGCTGACTGTTTCGAATACGTTTATCAGGTGGTCGCTGAGATGATTTAGTTGTTGCCATCATGCTGGCAACATAATAGTTTTAATGTTTTTGATTGGCAAGAAGATTCCAGTAGAATAGCCTTTGACGTTAAGAAGTGTTTCATTTCAAAATACGACAATGTTGACAGCTAGGCTTATTACAAATTATGACAACGTGTTATTACAAATTACGATAGCTTGGTTATTACAATTCTCGACAACTGTTGCGACAGGTATTACAATTCAATACAGAACACACCCCGATAATGGCCAAATATGACAAAAGAGTCTCAAATGGTTTTCTAATTTGGAGTTCCCTTAAAAAGTATTTATTGTGCGGATGTCTCAGGATAACTTTTGTCGTCTCGAAAGTTTTAGGTGGCTTTTTTACCTTACCTGGAAACTACTAGCTAACCTAGACTTACTACAAGTCGACCTCACGAGTCTCTTAGCGAGCGGAGGGAGCTTTTTTAGGCCGCGTAGTGGCCAACCGAGCGACGAAGTCGAAGTCGCGAGAGGTCATATTAAATCGGACTAAGGACTTTTCTGAAAGTCTATCCCTAATGGGTCAGGTCAAAAATTCCGAGGACATTGATTAGCTTTTCTCTCATTAGAAGATTCCAGGCACGTTTTGCGACAATACCGAAATGTTTACGAGACATTTTCCTTTAAGTGAGAATAATATCGAAATTCCTTGGTAATAAAAAGTGAAAACACAACCTTCGAAAATCAAAGTAAGTTCATAGAAGAACCCGAATAGTTTAGACGAATGGAACGGTTATCTACAAATTTTTAAAAGCCTTTATCGCGTTTCAGAAATTTTTAGGCACTATTGGCTCCTTCGAACAGGCAAGGTGCCCTTAGTCAGGGGCACCCAACGTCAATTTTTGAAAAATATCTTTTCGGAAGACGATTTGGGATCTAGAATTTTCAGAACATTTCTTGTAAAATTTCCTGCTTGCCCGCCTCTCCTAGGATTTTCGAACATCTAGAAAATGGTATAATTGCCCGGTTTTAACGGATTTTTACCCTGAAAAGGTCAATTAGATTTTTCGGGAGCCTTATTTCTGGCTGAAATTTGCGAAAAGGTAAGTTTTGATCCCTATAATTTTCGGAGCCCTAGACTTTCAGCTAGGAAATCCGAACAGATGAAAAAAAGGGGCAAAAAATATGCCTGTATCTACCGTTTTAATACTAAAATACGTTCAACAATGCTATGTTTAAGTCCGGTTTTGAAGTATATTCTCGTTGAGTATCCGTGCTTAGTGTACTATTTTGTTGCCCAGATTTCCGAGAGCTAGAGCAAATAACAGCAATTAAAATCACAAGGTTGATAGCAAGGAGGCCCTCGTCAAGCGAGATAAAATGGCGACAAATGTAAACGACAAAGAGATTAGATAAAATGGCGAAAGCCGCGGACAAATATTAGGGAAAATACAATAGTAAACTATAGATATGGACATGGACCCGTCTTCGCAATGCACGAAAAGCCAGACTAGAGACTCATACGCCCCGCCTCCCCTCTCCTCTCTTAAGAGAGCCTTAACAAACTGTTTGAAACCTTGAATGTAATAGTTTAATACCGATCCTTGCGACTTGAGTTTAGGCCACAACAGGTTATACCTCATTAAAAAGGCCTTTGGAGTTTTCAACCCCCCGGGTGGGGGGAGTACCTACATTTGTACTTAGCGACCTCTTGCGGTGTTTAAGTGTCGAAAGCATGAAGAAAGCTCAAGTGACTACACTTTAACGTAAAGTGCACTTCGAACCTCACACTAAGAGTCTGTAAGCGAAAGTCTACAATCTCAGCATGCCTTAAACATAAGTTTCACCTCAGTGAATGCTTTCTCATTGCACAACTTACAGTTCCTTGAATCACTTCCCTCCCAACAAGCTGAGGTGGTGGTGTATATGTTTCTGTGCCACCTCCGCCAGGCTCTCTCTGCAAGGGAATTTAAAGCTAACTATTGTAACGTTCCTTAAATTGCATGCCATCACTTTGATTAAGTTTTATTTACTTTGCCTCCGAGGAAAGCTTCCCGACCAACATGCTGTGAAACTATATGCTCTTCATTACCTCCGGTTGTTCCTCTCTGTAAGGAATAGAAAGGGAAAATAATCAGTATTACCTTGACGGCATGCCATCGTCTCAGCAGAGCAGTGCTTTCACCAGCCTGAATTTTAATCATGCAAGTCCTCACGTCGCACCAAAAGACCAAATTTACATGACATAAGGCTAATAGTGTATCAGGGAGAATGCATCACAGCTGCTTGTAGAGTGAATGGCTACATTGAGACAATTCTCTGTTCTACAAGAAACAACAAGGAAGCAAAGTACTTCACATAACAACAATTTAATCTCGATATGTGCATCCCTTGGAAGATTGTTTAGAGCTTCAGAAGTCAGGAAACCGCTCGTTCAATAGACACCGTGAAAATTTTTACTGTTTATCAAGCTTCAATTCAAATATTTTTACTGCAGACTTTTACCAGAGGAAGGGTGACCGAGTGGTTAGAGCGCTCAGCTGGACTTGTAATACGAGTTTATTACTGCTCGCTGGATTTCTAAATAGTCAACTGGTTTAAGGACTCCAGCCAGTCGGGATTCTTAAACCTAGTATGTTGATTTGTATCATTTGTTTCAGTTGCTTCCTCGACTTAACTAGCCTTTGCGCTATAAATACAGCATTTGCTGTAAATATCACCGAGGATAAATAAAAAGAATTTTTGTTATAGGATTTCATTTATTTCAGCTATTCAACGGTCAAACGCAATATAGAAATGTACACAACCAAACTTTCGACAGCGAACTGAACACGTACGCCCAAGACGCCTTACTGAAGAAAGATCTCATAATAATCACTAAATGAGAATTCTGAAGCGCAAGAAATTAGGAAATTTTGACAAAGGGGGTGAAAATTTCAAAAAGGTGTGTTTTCAAGAAAAATGCAATTTTTTTAAATTATCCAACTTTGCTCTAAAGAAAGTCATCACCTTTAAAAGATTCCATTCTGCGAAATCTCTTCTTCCCCAAGGGACTGCATTGGAGCTTTTGACTTGGTCGAGGAGCAGTAAGGCAGAGATAAGTAGGCAAACCAAAAGCTTTTTGTACATGTTTATCACTTCAAAGTTCTTGACGGCGACTTTGCGAACTGAACGCTGTAGAGCAAGCTCCCTCAATGAGTTGTATCCGAAGCAACTATGTTTTTTCCTCTTAGGGCAACACACATTTGTTTGGTTTGTTTAATGAGGTAATTAGTATGTATTAATTTTAAAAGATTAAAACTTGCTAAACAAGCTCAAAAAGGGAACATGTTTTTAAATATTTAGAATCATGACAATTAATCCGACGTCAACATCAAATTTTCTTCGAAATAATTTTTTATTAAAGAAAGATGTTAATTGTTTTGCAAGCGTTCTCTGTAATTCATATCCCAAGTCGTTGACAAATTTTAACACTTATAATACATTTCAATTCTAAGCCACAAATGTTTCTAAGTAAATCTTAAAGTTTTAGAGACCCTGCTAATGACTCAACATATGCCTTTTATTACTTGTTAATGAGGTGGTGAAATTTGTTTTTAGATGTGTAAAACTTATCATATTTCTTCACCCCGTTAATTTACGTTTGTTGCCATCTAATTAACTAGCAACTTGTTTAAAAACACAGTTCAAAATACTGTTTAGTCATCGTGTTATATTTTTCTGGCTTTATTAATGACTCCAGATGCTCGCATGATGAGTGCCCGAGACCCGGGGGGCTATCAACAACGTTTTTTAAGGGGGGGCTCCGCCCCGACGTCCAACCACTTGCGTATCCCTTCTGTACACCATTTTTGAGAGAAAAGGTATCCCTTTCGTTTACCATCTATTGAAAAATAGAATCCCTTTCAAATACCCTGTTTCCAGAGCTTTAAATTTCTTTAAACTGCTGTAAATTCACTATACTTTAAACATGAATAAATCACAAAACCAGAACGTTTTCTCGACTTTTTCACAACCATAAAATGCATCTGTAAGCCCTTTTGGGCCTTTTACAGACCGAAATGACAGATTTACCTACCCTTTCATACACTTCAAGTAGGTAAATCCCTACCCTTCATAGACCTGAAGCCTGAAAAAGTACCCCTTTCAGGGGAAGCTTCCACATATAAGCCATTATTACGGGGGGCGGGGGGAGGGAACGTTTCGTCGTTTAGCCAGCGTGAGTGCATAAGTCTCCATTTGGAAATCGTCAGAGTAAAAAGCAAAAACTGAAGGCAAGCAATTCAATGCTAAGAATAAAAAGTACATTGGTTTAAAAGGAGAAAAGAGTGAGCGAAATTTTTCGTCACTCTTAACTCCCACTTCTCACCTTTCAAAACCAGCGATGTTCCTTCATAAATTGCCATCATGGCAAATATTATATCCCATTTACACCAAAAGCCAGTTAAACATGGTTAAAAGCGGGATTTATTTAAACATAGTTAGTGTTTGTTTCCTTCATAAAACTGATTGATAATAAGCTGTTTTCCGATTAAAAAAAAAATTAGCACAAATAAAAAAACGAGTTAAAATTATGTTCAATTCTACTTTAAATAGAAAGTCAGTCGCTTACGTTCCCTTATAAAGCTTCCACTTTCTTTAAACTACCTCTGCCGGTCTGCTTTTCGAGAATTTAGTAGGTGAACTTTGAAGAAACGGGTGGACAAAACTGTGAAAGATATATTGAGCAAAAGCAGTGACAACATTCAAAGCTAATTTCAGATCGTCCAGCCATTCCAATCTCGTCGGGATTCTCCCGATTTTGCTTGAAAATCCCGAATCGTGACCAGTATGCGATGGGGATAGGAAAAATACCGATTTTGACATCTGTTTTTGCATTTTACATGCAAGTGATTTTCTCAGTAAATTTTAACTCTTTAAGGCCAAAATAATGTTTTTTTTTAATATACCACTTCGCGTAATATCAAATTGTAAAGAAAAACCTAGTAGGATTTGAAGTAGGCCGGAAAGCAAGGTCGTGATAAAAGAAAAACAGGATCAATTATGCAAAGCATTAATCAGAAAACAGAAAATTACACTAAATAATTAAAAACGAAAGCAAACAGAAAAACTGAGAAAGAAAAGGGAAAACACACAACAAAAATAAAACAGCAAAACAGAAAAGAGAAAAGAAAACACAGCAAAATGTAGAACACAGAACACTGAAAACTTAGAGAAAAAAAGATGAAGAAAACAAAAAACAATAAAAAAGGAAAAACAATAAAGAACCAATAATAAAGAGAACCGAAACTAGGAATATAAAGATAACTGTCACCTCGGCTAAAAAGTGTGCATTGTTCCATATAACATGACCTCGCATCAGTAGTATCATGAGTATGTGAAAAAAGGAAAGGAAATGCTTGAAACGTTGTTTAGAATTTTTACGTTACACATTTATTTTTACTTATTATATTTCCAGCTGGGGTACCGTAGCCACAACATCATGAAACTAGCTATACCTTCCCAAAGGTGACCATCAAGGTTAAGATCACAGTTCGGAGAATTAACGAAATCTATTTTTTGATTTCCTAACGTTCTTATAACAACAACAACAAACAATGCATTTATTAAGAAGCGGATGAATTTTACAGCATAGTGTAAGATAAGATTGATTAGATGATAATATTAGCTGAGAGAGACGAGGATTCTTCGAACTTCTGTGGCAGTTTGCATTCTCGAGATAATATTCACTGTGTGTATCTTACTCTAAAAAGAGTTCTGTAAGGAGGCCGTTGGACTAATACATGGCGGTCTAGCTCTCCAGGCAAAGCGATGCTCGCCCCATATCAACAACAACAACAACAACATAAGCTTTATTTGCATGACTATAATTATGTAGTTACAGTATTGCAAAAGCTTTAATATAAAAACAAACAAACAAACAAATCATAACAATGATAATGCAATGATGACTGTAGTCAATCAAGTGTCATCAGCATGACTTGATAACAAATTATTACGTAAATCATTACATAATGAGACAAATTTCAACAAATGTGAATTTACGGAAAAATTCTGTGAATTCATCAATTTAATTATTAATTCTGTGTAAGATAGCTGATCAAAATCGACAAAATTTTGTTGGATTTGATCGTAGAATTTCTCCCTTGGGATTGAGTATTTTGAACAATGGAAGAGAAAATGAAATTCGTCTTCAATTATACCAGAGTTACAAATAGGACAGAGTCTATCGTTGCGGGAAGTTTGATTATATCTTCCAGTTTCAATCATGAGTTTGTGGTTACTCATATCAGTATTTCTTAGGGCTGTACATCCCTACCAAGCCATGTTGTGTTCTCAAATAGTTAGTCATAAATGAAAGACGAATCAAACAACTAAGAAAGCGTAGCGCTTATGAATGTAGCAAATACTAAAAGTAAATACCAAACTCATGAATTAAATGCGTTCTTGTCCAAATTTTTATTTTGTGTCATCATCAAATTGAATGGCTAGCGAGTTTCTAGATAAAGGTCTCGACATGCAATTCAAGGTAAGGCGGTAATACTCCGTCACTCTAGAAATAAATAGAGGCTTCCAAGATGTTTCGATGGGTGAGGCTTCTTCCCTTTCGAATTAGTTCGCATTTGTCTTGATGGAAAAGAAAAAAAAATAGAAGAAGTCGAAATAGAAAGGCACGGTAAAATCCCCACACGCCTGGTGAGACTGGTAAAAGTTGACATTTCAGCTGTAAAACAAATTGCCCCATGTTCGTGAATTCGCATTCAGGATTTAGGGCAATTTTTGCTTATGGATTCTGGAATCCTGGGCTTTCAATTCCGGAATACAGCTCAAGGAATCCTGAATCCCACTAATAGTTGCAATCCGGAATCCAAGTTCCACCGACAAAGAATCAGAAATGAGGTACCTGGAATCAGGAAATCAAGGTGTGGGAAATCCACGACTGACTTACAGGGACAAAAATAGAACCTTATGTTCAGTTATTTTGATCATTCCTGGTAATTAAAACTTCCGTCACTGAACATTTTCATATTTTTCTGTGTTATTAAACAGTAATCATTTCACGGCCTTTAATTAAAGCGATAATATGCCCTATAAGCATGCCTAAATTAGTTAAAAGTACAGCAGCAATTAAAGTCTGGTAATATGTCAGATAAGTCACTAATTATCCTTTTAAAAAAGGATGTAAAATGTCTCCTTTCGCTATAAATAATATACACAACGTATGTGGGTTTTGTTATAATAATTTTACCAAATTAACTCAAGCTTTTAACACAGTAGCTTTAAGATTAATATATTTCCCTAGCATTCTGTGTATTAGAACTATTTCGATTAGAAAAGAGTGCTAATGATTGTTGCCGATATCATGCAATGTAATACTTATAATTGTACGTTTTAAATTTTTGGGATATATCCATTTCCTCCAAAAAAAGTAAGTTTATAAAATTGCTATGATCGTCCTTGCTTAAACATAAATGTTTGGCACTTGTTTAAGACTTTTTCAAAGGAAAAGTTGCGCCAGAAAAATTTGGAAAAGTCGGAGCTCCTTCATGTGAAGTTCTTTTTAACTTTTGACAGCATTATATTTAAAAAAAATCCTTGATTAAGAAGTGACAATTCACATCATTGTCAACTTACATAAACTCATCGTTCGCCTGTTTAAGCAGTGTATGATGA
This sequence comes from Porites cylindrica, assembly GCA_964035525.1. Classification (NCBI taxonomy): domain Eukaryota; kingdom Metazoa; phylum Cnidaria; class Anthozoa; order Scleractinia; family Poritidae; genus Porites; species Porites cylindrica. The sequence goes on along the minus strand of OZ037777.1, from coordinate 26,390,281 downwards.
TTGGTATAAATGTAGGCCATAGACACATAAAAATCACCTGCTTTGGGGTTGTTTCAATCCATAGCTATTTGATCCAACAGAGGCCTGTAGAGGAAGTAAACTATGTTCAAGCTACAGAGAATCTTACTTTGCCTGGCCATTTTAACATTACTGCTGTGCGAATACAACTGCAAAAGCGAAACTAGGAGGAGAGCGTACCAGCGGGGACCTTACATTGGAAAAAGAAACTTTGCTTATGGGAAAGTCATGGAGGTATATGTTTGTAACAAAAGCTTTTTGCACTCAAGGCAGTGAATGAGTTTTAATAGTGCCTAGTGTTGCTAGAATACGTAATCCTTATTATTTATTTCTAAGAACTGACACCTTGGTTTTATCTGTGGATAATTCTAACAAATCTCATAACACATTCACCTGGGCACTCGGAATTCACTCAGGTGCTGCATATCTAAGACCCTGTTTACATGGAGTGGGGGACCCCGGTCTAGTGGGGTAGGTTTCTTTTGTTTTGTGTCACCCAGAGCGTGAAAACAAAACAAACCAACCCTACTAGACCGGGGTCCCCCACTCAATGTAAACAGGCCCTAAAAGATCTTGAGAGTGTAATTAATACTTCACTTGACTATTTTCCACTCTTTACAATCACACTGAAGATGCTCGCACGTGTCGCCGGCGCGAAAAACAGATACGCCGGGCGGCCACCCCTACCAGACTGAATTTTTCACATGGTGTCTCCTTGAATGTAGAGATTATTATTATTAGGCTGCCACACTGCTATTTTACCGTTACTCGGAGATTTTTTCACCTGAATGGATGAAAATAGAGACTGAATTTTTATTTATTTTAAAAGCTCCTGCACTCTGATTATTTATTGAAGCCACAAGGAATGATTGTTACACATAAATTTACATCACATTTGGTTACTTGATTAACAAATAAGTCATACATAATGATAGCTTTTAAAGGCGTGTCGTATTGAACACCAAGTGAATGCCCATACCAAAAACATTTTCCAATCTTTCCTTGCGATCTTTAGTACACTCAGAACAAAACTATAGATTGAAAAACCGTCCTTAATCCAAGCTTACTGCCCTATATTGATCTTAAAGAAGAACGATGATGAATTTCAACGAATTCATGCATCGAAACTTATAGATTACCTCTCGGCTATATTATACTGCAAAGCCAACGACTTTCACCAAACTGATAATGAAATTTTTATTTAATTGAAGGCCCAAGACCAGACTGCACGTTTTGAAGAAGACCCAGACTTAGAAGACGAGCGATTCATAATGCAGGAGGAAGAGAGGAGAAAATTCATAAAAAAATAATCCTTGTTAATGGATGAAAATGGCTTCAAAAAGATGGCGAAATGAAGAAGCTGGAAAATTTTATTAACTATGCCAGCTGCACAGTATAATTATTGTAGAATAAATGTAACTCTGAATGTCATAATAAAAACGAAGCTTGCTTTGTTCATCATTTTTGTGTGTTTTCGCTAATTTGTTTGAAATCAACATTTCGTATTCAAACAGTTGATTTCCACCGGAATAAAAATAGCTCTACTGAAATCTGTCTTATCATGAAAAAACATGAGAACTAGGATAAAGTTTTCGGCATCATCCTACAACATTCACATAAAATGGTCCCACTTTCTTATCATCCCTTATAGACTCCACAGTTACAGATCAGTCACAAAAATCAGCTGTACGTTGATATGAATATAGGGCTGAAGGAAATATCTCATTCTGAGAAACGAAACGAATTAGTTACTAACTCTTTTGAAGACGACAACTCGTAAAAAGCGAGAGCCAATTCGGGTTGGTCGGAAAAAACTGAATATCTACCTCGCGTGAGCAGACGAGTCAATTTTTACCAAAGCTGTTACCAACGTATTTTCGTCTCACATTGCACCTGAATTAACCTGAATTAACTGTTCTGGTCGGAGCAATTAAGTATTTTTTTGGCAACACTCTTCTGCATCTGAAGCTAAGTTAACGTGTAATTAGTTTCGATAACTTTAATGGCAGGAAAAAAACAGGGCCACTAATACATTTTGCTCTTCTTTAGATTTTCTGTACTCTATTGCGTTACTTTAGTATTTTTTGTTAAAGTATTCTATAAATCGATCATCAGCGGCCGAACAAGTTCGCTTTCTCAAGACTTTGACTGGTTTAAGCTCGGTACGATAACACATAAAATCGATATGATTAATTATTAATTGTGCTTTATATTTATTAAACGTCATATCATGACTGTTGTTGCAAGCTGGCTTTTAGTGTTTTCTAATAACCTTTCCTTGGCGGGCGATAATTATTTAGCGCTTTACTTCAGTGAAATGTGTGTTAATATTCAAATAAAGCTTGGTAATTTCGTCCATTTTCAGCTGCTTTCCTAAAATTGAAGTTAAGGAAAATAGACCAACGTAAAACGTTAATAGTAAAACGTAAACTTACCATTGAAGTTAAGGTTAAAAAAAAACTCACTTGAGATTAGTATTTCGGAACTACAAACCTAGTGAGGGCAAGAAACTCTTCATGATCAACGGTGTTATGGGTAGAATTCTGCGCTTCAAAAATATTGAAATGAAAAAAACAATTCATAAAGAAGAAGACGCCAAGCTTAAACACCTTTTGCATTAGTTGATCACGTGATCAACTTCCAGCAAACACGAAAAGTTCGCTTTTAAAAAATTTTGTTTGCACGAGCTGAAAGAGCATATTAGAATTAGGTAACCTGTACATTTTCAGCCGTACATCTCAAAAGTAGCGATTGCAACTGCCGCCGAAAATTAGAAGGATTTGTTGTTGACAGTGACTGACGTTTCGACAACCTGTGCGGTAGTCATCTTCAGAGTCAAAGTGAGTTGTATCACGTCAGTTGATGGTATTATACTCTGGTTATTGATCTGATTGGTCAATTATGTCCCGATGTTATTGGTCGTCTGTCAGTTAAGACGTGATATTATTGCCTATGAAGACTCGTAATCAGTAATTGGTGCGTTTCGATCCGTCCATTGTAGCCTGCGAAAGCATCCGTTTCTCCTTCGCTCTACGCCGCTGGGGACGTTTCGCGAGGAGGAACGTTCCTCGCGAAACGTCCCCAGCGGCGTAGAGCGAAGGAGAAACGGATGCTTTCGCAGGCTACGTCCATTGTCACAGTTAAACAGTCGTCTGTTGTTAGTCAAATTGTCAGTTCTCCAGTCGTTCAATCGTAGTTAGTTTTGCTTGATCTCGTCAATAAGTTGTTTGTACGGCGCTGGTAACTGTTGGCTACGATTCAGTGGCGTTTGTTCTAAGTTAATAATAACCCTAGGCCACGTTTCCTCCAATCCAACATATAATTCAACCATGCTCGAACAAACTGAAAGGACGCCGGCTTTAGATCGACTCTATAAAACCAGTATCGGCAATGGTTCTTCTATCAAACAGATAATAAAGCCTCAAAATCATGCCCAGATTAGCAGTAAAGTATAGGAATTAAAGTTTAGAAAGATTGTCCAAAAAAGGCGCAGAGTGATGTAGATGACGCCAATTATCCTTATAAAACGTTTTTTAAATGTTGGCTTTGTCTCTGTGGGCTTTGTCACAATACTTTCACCAAATTAAGACAGTAGCTTAAAGAATAATTTACCTCATGTACTGAGCACTACATATTGAAACTATTTTAGATTTTCAAAAAACGTGCAGACGTTTTCTGCCGATTTCACAATAAAATAGTTTCATTTTGTGTTTTTAGCTCGTCGGATATATCTAATGTTTGCGAAATGACTTTCATAACTGAAAGATGCTATGATTATCAGGTTTGGCTAAACTTTACCACTTTATTAAGAAATATTCACAAAAATAGGTGACGTTGGGCTTGGCACATCTGAAAAGCTATTTACTTCAAAGCACGTGTTTCCTTCAACCTCTTAAAGTAATGCATTAAAAGAAATCCCTTAACAAAAAGCGACAATTCATCTCTTTGTCAACTTAAATAAACGAATTGGTAGCCTAGTATTTACAATTAAGCAGTGTATAATGATTAGCTATCTTTGCACCTTTAAATTCAAGAAAATCACCTGTTTTTCTGCTTTTTTAATCTATAAACATTTGTTTCAACAAAGCACCCATTGGCGTTCATCTTCTAAGACGTTTTCGGAGGCCTTTAGAGGAAGCGAATTATGAACAAGCAGGGGATCTCACTTTGCCTCCTCATTCTAACATTATTGCTGTGCCACTGCAACTCTTCTAGTGGAAGGAGAAGGTTTATCCCAGCACCAAAAGTGGGCAAAAGAAACTATGCGAAAATCCTGAAGGTATATATGTTACATTTTCATTGCAAATTCAAAGGTACTTCAAGGCAGTGAAAACGTTGAGTCCGTTTCGTAGTTAAGATGTATAATCTCGATTTTTCATTAACAAGAACTGCAAAAGACACCCCCGTTAAGAAAAAAAATACCAAAGCTACGTTCACGCAAGGAACGAATTTTCGACCGGTTTAAAATTCCTGCGTTTATTTGTTCCTTTCACACGTGCACGAAACCACCTTAACCGCACGAAACTTTAGACCCTTAGGCGTTCAAAGACCCTCGTCAACAAAGCGAAAATATGGAACGGTGCCGTTTGAATGACGTGTCCGGCCAAATTTTTCATCCGATCAAAAATTTGTCCGTTGCCGTGTGCACGCAGCGTTAGCTTTGGCAGCGACAGGAATCTTATAACGCGGTTGAGAATAGGGAGCTTAAGCAATTACGATGACGACGACTACGAAAACGTCACTTAAAAAGTGAATTCGCGCTGCCTCAAACTTAATCGCGTTTATTCCATCTTATTTAATTCGTCAAATGTTGGCAAATGTTTTTGGAGTTGAATTTTAAAGGACTGTATCAAAGTTCAGGAAAAGAAAAAGAATATTGATGTCTTGTGTTCCCGTCCTCCACAAAACGTGAAATTAGGCACTTTCACGTTGTAGTCGTGCAACGACGGCTAAGAAATGTACAAAAAAGCGTGAAGCACGTACAAAGTTGTTTTTTTGCTAGTATAAACCTATTCCTATTTTAGTTTTGATTGTTTGAGGCTTATTATTATGACGTTTTTTTTTTTTCGTGTAAAATGCCAAGCAAAAGATACCGAAAACAATTCATTGCGTTTTTTTGCGAATTTTAGTACACTCAGAACACATTTACAAAATTCCTCAATTGCTCCTTTTTGATCTTACAGTGCAAAAATAAAGTGGTTACTTGATGAAAACGTCACGTAAAAAGTGAATTCGCGCTGCCTCAAACTTAATCAAACATTTTGATCTTACAGTGTAAAAATAAAGTGGTCACTTGATGAATTATACCACATAGCCATCGATTTAAGGGGGCAGTCTGATTAAAAGCATTGTTTTTCGTCCATTTTTGCTCGTTTTCTTAAATATCTAGCCAAGTTTACATGCAATTTTTGGAAGATTTTTCGAATCGTTTTAGTCACAAAAATTGGGGGGGGGGGAGGGGGGGTTGGTATTAAAAATTTTGGAAAATTGGACAGGTTGTTAATGAAGGGAATAAATGGTAGACAAATACCATATCAGTATTCCACCACCACAGCAATTAAGGTGCCTCTGAGCCCAGTAGCGGACTAACTGGGATGGTTTATGTGTATACCTCTTCTTTTCTAATTTGTTTCCTCCCTAAATGAGCATCGTTTCCACCAAAAAATCACCAGAGTTCCCCCTCCCCCCTAAACCGAATTGTTCTAATCTGGCAATGGAATTCTTACTTTATGGTAGGCACAGGACCACACATCGCGCTTCGAAGAATATCCAAACGTGGGCGATGGACGATTAATGATCCAGAGAGAAGAGAAAAGAGAATACAAGTGAAGAATAATCCGCGTTAACGACTGAAAATGGCTTCAAAAAGATGACAAAATGAAGAAAGCGGAAAACTTTGTCAACCATGCCAGCTTCATAGTATAATGATGACTGTGTTTATGATAATTATGAAATGAATGTTACACTCTGAAAGACATAATAAAAAAGAAGACTGCTTTGTTGCTCAATCCTTTGTTTCCGAGGGTTTTCGATAATTTCTTTGAGATCACCAATTTCTTACTCAAACAGTTTATATCATACCGAATAAAAAAAGGCTCTACTAAAATAGATAAAAGACAAAAGCACTAAAGACTGTTCAAAGTTCCCTGATTCTCTTTAAGATACAGTAAAAACACGCGCATAAGAACATGGTTTTAAGACTTTTAAAAACCTGCTAGGCTAAAATTAGAACCACTTTTTGTGGAAACGCTCTTAATAATTAACCCAATATCATTATCGTTAGGCCACCTTTGTACACTGCGAACCTGTTTAGCCTTAATTTGAAACAGGTTCTTATTTTCTAAAATCTATATGAAAAAATCTGTAAAATTGGGCAAATAAGACAAGTCACCATTCAGGATCATCTTTGGAGACATGGTGCCTTATCATTCCAACTGCAATGGTATGCAGATTTTATTTAAGGAGTAAGCTGAATACCACAAATTGCTCTTAACTACAATGCATTTTTTTCATTACCATGTTAGAATCTGTTTCGGCTAACTTTGGAAAATGCAGTTTTGTAGTCGAGGATCATGTTTTTGCTGTCATGAGTCGAGACCTGTTGGTTTACGTTTCGGGCGGGTATCTCAGTAGTTTCAAACGTACCTAAGGAGGGAGGTGGGGAGCACAGGGGTTTTTAGTGGTGGGGGAAGGAGGCCTCTATTTCTCGTGGAGATTTCCCACGGTGCAATAACTCAAACTGCGACAAAAGGTTACTTCTTGGCTCGCATCACGTAACCCGTACGCAAAGCACTGACCGCGCAAATATTTTGAGGCCTAGGATTTAGGAAAGAAATAGATGCAACTTTAATCCCGTCCCCAGGATCTACTCGTTTTCCAATATGAAGGCGGCATATTGGAAAACGAGTAGACCCAGGGGAAGAGGTTGAGATAACTTAAACCTATGTAATGACCGGTAAGGGAATGTTTACTTTACTGACCCCGTTGTTGTCAAAGGCGGTTTCGATCTTCAAAAAGAGCAAGAAAAAAAGAATATTCTCCTTGTTATATCCGTTGAATCTGAGAAAGCGAGGAGGGGCTACGATTATTTGTTCTGACATTAAGCCTAATGATGGCATTGGACACTAATTAAACTGTCATAAAGCTTTCGAAAGCTAACAGTGTTCAGGTTCATGTGAATCACCCAGGCTCTTTGATACGAATTTGTTAGAGTATCTTACAGAATCTTTTTTTTTTCAGATGGAGAAATCTAACGCCAGAAAGGTTATAGAAGAATTCCGAGCTCCAGCAGAGAATTTAACTCGGGACCCTCCAAGTTTTAGATCGGCTGCTCTAAGGGACCGGTCATTATTTATCGCCTGGGGTGGGGGAGGGAGCGGAGGATTTTTTGGGGGGATCACTTGAGTTTTAGGAGAACAAAAGGGGGGGTCAGTCGTAGCCGAGAACCCAAAATGGGGGGATCACTGAAAACTTTGGAAGGATTCAGGGGGGGACCACTCAAATTGGCTTGGAAAATGAAAACATGAGGGAGGGGAACCGCGAAAGTCATCAAATGTTATTAGGGGGGATCACTTCAGTGAAGTAACATTCAAACGGGGGATCGGCTAAAATTTCACATTGTTTGGCCCCAAATCCCCCCCCCGCTGTCGATAAATAATGACCGGTCTCTAACCACTGAGCTGCCGGAAGCTCAAAGCTGTCGTATTTGCCTTCTGAAATTTTTCATTGTTTTTCAGCCTAATTATAACCGCAATGAGGAGGGCTTCTCAAGCTAATTGCCCTCGATTCAAACACTCTCACTCAAGGGAATATGAGACTGAGGTTGACCTTCATGTTTTGATACACCTCATGTTTCCTGCAATCTGAAGATTCGTTAAATCCCTTATCACAAAGGTTTCTCGTCTATGTGAATAAGCTCGTGTCTCCAACAGGTTGAGGACGAGCCAAAGGCTTTACCACAATATGCGCACTTAAACGGTTTCTCTCCTGTGTGGGTGCGTTCATGATCCTGGCAATGTGATGATTGACGAAAGCTTTTATCACAAAACCTGCATTGATGTGGTTTCTCTCCCGTGTGAATGAGTTCATGCCGACGGCAATGCGACGGCGTGGGAAAGCTCTTATCGCAATAGTTACACTTGAAAAGGTTGACACCTGTGTGAGTGCGTTCATGAGTCGTGCAATTTGATAAATGGCTAAAGGACTTACTACAATACTTGCAGTGATAACGTTTTAGCCCCAAGTGAGAGAGCTCATGAGCTTTGCAGGCCGTTGACGAGGGGAATCTCTTATCACAATCCTTGCACTTATACGGGTCTATTTCCGTGTGGAGACCTTCATTTGTCGTGCAATACGATAGCCTACGATGAATACGCTCATGTTCCTTGCACGTTGATGACGAGGTATAGGCTTTATCACAATGCTTGCATTTGAAAGGTTTCTCCCTTGTGTGAATACGCTCATGTTTCTTGCTGGCTGATGACGAGGTAAAGGCTTTATCACAATGCTTGCACTTAAAAGGTTTCTCCCCGGTGTGAATACGCTCATGTTTCATACACGTTGACGACGAGGTAAAGGTTTTATCACAATGCTTGCACTTAAATGGTTTTACTCCTGTGTGAGTACGTTCATGGTTTTGGCAATGTGATAACTGACGAAAGCTTTTATCACAAAACTTGCATTCATGTGGTTTCTCTCCTGTGTGACTGAGTTCATGTCGACTGCACTGTGACGGCGTGGGAAAGCTCTTGTCGCAATGGTTACACTTGAAAAGCTTGATCCCCGTGTGAGTGCGCTCATGAGTTCTGCAATTATATACACTGCTATAGGTCTTACTACAATATTGGCACTGATGACGATTCTGGCCCGAGTGAGAAACTTGATGAGCCTTACAAGCTGCTGAAGAGGGGAATCTCTTATCACAATCGTTGCACTTGAAACTTTTCTCGCCTATGTGATTAAGTTCGTGTCTCTTGAGGCCTGATGACGACGTTAAGCACTTATCACAATACTTGCACTTGAAAAGATTTTCTTCCGTATGGAGACGTTTATGTGTCTTGTAATACGATTGCGTCTTGAAGCATTTGTTGCAATACTGGCACGTAAAAGGTCCAGCGTGGGTCCTTTCATGTTGCTTGTAGCCAGACCAGCTGGCAAAGCTCTTATCACAATGCGCGCACTTGTAAGGTTTAACTCTCGTGTGGATACGCTCATGTTCCTCGCATTGCAGTAACAGGTTAAAGCACTCGTCACAATGGTTGCACTTGTAAGGTTTTACCTGTGTGTGGACACGCTCATGTTCCTTGCACGCGTGCGCACGGCTAAACCTCTTGTCACAATACTCGTACTGGTGAAGTTTCCCTTTTGTGTGTGAACGCTCATGTCGCTGAAACTGCCTTTTTCGAGTAAAGCTCTGCTCGCAGTGCTTACCCTGATAAGGGTTCTGAGAATTCTCTGCCCTGTGTGCACGATTGTGTTCTTTGAAGTAGAACAAGGACATAAATAGCTTGTCACAACGCTTGCACTTATACGGTTCCACCACTGTGCTGGACTCGTTGTTAAAATCGTCGGTTGTTTGCTCCCTTGTTGAATCCATCCTTCATACATTCAGTAACAATTCCTTTCTGCTATAATCTCGTCTTGCGTTTCTAAAATAGGAAAATATGAACGGTGGTTTAATGCTTTAGTCATAACGTAACATTTCAAAAAATAAGTCTTGAGTCTTGTCTTAAGTCTTACAATAAGCAGAAATAATAGACAAATATGACATGTTTCTTCACAAGGGGCTTTTGAGGAATAATGAGACGGGAAAAAATTGAAAAAAAAAAAACTGAAAAATACATTGAAAACCAAAGACCCACTGCGCAGGCCCCAGTGGGGGTTCCCTTTATTTTAAATTACATTATGATATTTCTACATTACGGGATAGCGCCTATTGTAACACGTCGGATGCAAACTCGCGGGTACCTTGATAATTTGCGCGCATTCAAAGCATTCCGACACATGCGGTGGTGTTCTTTCAGGAAACATTCTTTATTAAAATCTTATAAAAATCTTATAAAAGCTACACACAAAACTTCTGTAAAATATTCATAAAAATAAAACGTCCACATCAATATTATATAAATACAAATTTCCAGCAAAACCCCTTCACAATTCAGAATTCTAAGATACTAATTAAAAACTAAATATATGTCCACGATAGAAAACTGTTTACAATTGTGAATAATTTAAGAGTGGGAAAAGGAAAATCAAGCATTACTAAGAAAAAACTATCAAAAATCTAGGCCTAAAATTATGAGTGCAGATGTAGACCAGCTACAGCGAAAGTGAAGTCTTCTGAGACCTCACGTGATTTGAATTTGCGGTGTTCTTTGACTGTCTGAGTGAAGGGTTAGCACATCGGTTTCCACGATACAAAGGAAATTAACGTAAGCGTGTCTCGATAACTACACGTATAGCCTGCAAGCAAGCACAAGGAAAGGTTTTCGGGCGGGAGAGAATGAAAGAGACTACGACCTAGGAAACTAAGACCTTAGTCTTAGTTTTCAAGGTCTTAGATCTTACTTCAGATTGAAGGACAGCGGCCATACCCTTAACAAGGAGAAATGTTATTATTATTATTATTATTACTATTATTATTATTATCATTATTATTATTATGTGTATTTCATTTGCCAAAGCCCACTGCCAAGCTTTCGAGGTTACTACCACAGAGCGGTTACAAGGGGGTGGAGGTTATACAGTACTTATAAAAAACTATTTAAACTAAATAATAATATTAAATAAATAGAGCTAAATAACTGATTAGAGTTGTTCAAGATGCCTGACTGTCAAGTAGAAAGAGTTTATATTATTCATTTTTAAAACTGTTCAAGGGGAGAAACCTAATTTTCATAGGTGTTACTTCCCAGATCTGTGATATGCCACCACACTAAACCTTACTAGACCATAATTAGTTCTGGAAAATGGTCTGCACAGGTTTTGATTAGTGGCATACCTAGTATTATAATTATGGACAGCCAAAGCCGGCTGAGCTAAGTCATAGAAGACAGGAGGTGCACCGCTTGTGCCTATGTTGATGCCTTAGAGATTTTGCTTCTTCACTGAGATAATTTTCTAACAAAGTAGAATTCCAAATATTAATTTTGGAGTTGAAGAAACTTTGTTCACATCTTAATTAGAAAATACTTTGGTAAGTAATTAAGTTAAGACAAATTTAGACCCACTTAGGCAATAAATGGCAGTAAGTGAGGCAGCAGAAAAATTTAATGTCAAAAACTAAACTGTAGATCTAGTCTGGTTAAGAGCAAAACAAAATAATCAGAAGCAAATACCAACAAATCCACATATTGCCAAGTTGAAACGACACTTAACTCGTAACCTTAAATCTATTTTGCAGGACAACTGACAATAACAAAATAAAGCTCACTCAAATCAATAACTTGGATTTAAAGGAGCTTGAGGTTAACCTTGGTCAAGAAGGAAGAGAAAATGTAGGACCTTAGAAATGCAAGGGATATCCTGATTTCTGATTAAGTCCTGATATTATTGAGACACCTCTTCACTGAAACCAAAACTGACTTCCCAGAAAAAGGCTGTAATTTTAGCCTGATTGTTTCAATCTACCAATAATTACTGGGATTCCACTGTACTTTCATATAAAATGTTGAACTTCATCCAACTGGCTTTTACCATTCACTATTTTCACAAAGACCATAATACACCTTGGTTCCTCCCCCACCCACATCCCCTCCTTCCGCCCCCCCCCCCCCCCCCCCCACCAATTTTCAGAACCAGTGTCTCCAATTTCTCCTGGATATTACAGTCATCCCAAGAGAGATCGAACACAATGGTTATGAATTTTTTTTTTGATGGGGGGGGGGGGGGGGGGGGAGGGGGTAAACAAGGTGCATTATGCTCTATACAAAAATGGTGAATTGTTTTTATTTTTAGGAGAAAAGGTCCACTGTAGGAAAGTTTGGATATCCCTTTGAGTCCCAAAAGTGACCAACAACAATTTTCGCCTAACAATATCAATGCATTATCAAGAGAAAAAGGTGTGAGAATTAATTAACTGATCAACAAAGGAAAAATGCTTTGATCTTTTATCAAATTCCTCTAACTAATTCTTTAAGGAAATGTATGGAGATCAGTTTGGAGAATTTGCTTGTTGATATTGAGAATCAAAGGGATATGGTGACAACGTTTCTTTGAAAAAGAATCCAATCTGCATTTACTTGCCTAAATGCTCCAACCCTACTAAATACAGCATCTGTAAGTGAAAGCTAATATTATTATATATATGCTCCTTTGGCATTCATTCTAGGCGATATTAAGGGAAAGAAACATGGCAGTTTAAAACAATAGAATAATCACAGCTTTTACTAAGATTTCAAGTTGCCACATAATTATATGCAATTACTGGGCAGGGGATTGAACAGCTATGGAATTCTTTTGGTTTTATTTTCCTTTTGTTTCCTGTGAAAGTAGCCGGGGTTCATGCTCATAGTACCCTCGGGAAATCTCTGGGAAATCCCTTGCCAGCCTTATGCAACATTAAAATAAACATCTTGGTTTGAGAGCAATGGTTTGAAATAATGCTGGGGTTGTTTGAGAAAATACAGTACTTTTCTTTGTATTCTTGTAACTATTTTGGGAATTAAAAATTAAATAATATCATGTTTTAAAGAGGGAGACAACTCTCTCAAAATATCTGCAAAAATCTTTAAGCATAATTTTCCATGTGATTGCTATGACCAGTGTGTTTGTTAGGTTCACCAGAAAAATGTACACCTACACCCAATTATAGCAACTGTATGCAAATAACTCTTAAATGATTGCAGTGATAACAGTGAACACAGTGCGCCAACAATCACAAAGAAAGGATTCAGTTCTATTTTTGTTGTATTGTGTATTTGAGTATTTTATAAAAAATATGCAATATTAGCAAAAAATATTTCTCAAATGATTGCAGTGATCACAGTGAACACAGTGCGCCAACAATCACAAAGACAGGATTCAGTTCTATTTTTGCTTGTATTGTGTATTTGAGTATTTATCCAAAATAAGCAATATTAGTAAAAAATATTTTAATCATTATTATTCACTTTCCATATATGAACTCTATGATAAATGATCATTCAGACAGGGTTGTCGCTAAGATTTCGAGTTGCCAGGGTAAATACAACAAGTAGGTCGGGAGTCAAACACCGAGGGGTTTCTTTTGGTTCTAATTTTCTTCTATTTTCCAATAAAAGTAGCCGGGGGCCACTCTCATAGTAGCCGGGGGAAATCCCCCGCCCCTCGCTTTTAATGACAGCCCTGTTCAGATCACTGGACTTTCCTCAGTGATAATGAAGATTGAGCAATCATAAGGAAAACTGGCCTTTAAAGAAAAGTGCAGTACAAATAGGAAAAAACTATTTTAAAAAACCTACCATACTCGGACTAACTTGCATTGTAGTTTCCTATATTTTAATAACCAAGTATAAATAAAGCTCTTTTTTGTTTTTCGTTGTTGTTGGCACTGTTGTTGCTAGGAGATTTTAGTACTTTGAACATTCAGGTAGGTTTAACACAGCAAAGTAACAGGGTGGAGATTTTGTGAGCTGGTGGGCTGCAAGCTGCAAAAAATAATAATATTAAGCCATTTGGCCCTGAACTGCCTGTAATCGCTCATGCAGATCCAGGTTCTTTCTACTGCTTGTTACACCATCAACTCTAACGGGACAACTTTGCCCGCTAAGTTGTGCAGGGTGAAGAGATCTTTCGAACCATATCGCAAAGAGCACAATTCAGTAAAGGAGACCCCCCAAAAAAGGCAAAAAACCATGTAACATTGACCAGAAAATTTCCATGACAATCTTGTTTTACTACCCACCTACCTTTCCTTTCATCTAATACTAAGGTTCTAAAAGCTTTCCCAAAAACTTTTCCCACCAAAATGAAGCCTACTAAATGCCCAGCAAGAAGAAAAAAAAATGAGGCATGAAAAGCAAAAGAAGAGGGGAGGAAAGACAGCGAAAAGAAAAAGTCAAGACTGCTGTGTCACTTTTAAACCCAAAAACTATCTTCAAATTTTGCTTTCTGCCCAAGCCTGAACTTCACAAGCTCATAATTTGCATGTGTATCAGACGGCCACAAAATGTACACCCTGCAAACAGCTTTGTGGTAAGTTTTAACTCTCAATAGCCGGACAATGACTAGAAGACCGCTGGACTAGTTTTAAAAGCAAAATACCAGGTTTTTTGAGAAAATCCACTTTTCAGCATAAAACAACCAAATCTGGCCATTTAATGCCGAATTCAGCAAAAAAAAAAATCGGCAAAAGATGATTTTTAGCTTTTTAGATTAAATGAGTGTGTCAATCAATGAGAAGAATGTGGGTGTTTAACCAGTAAATAAATGATGCTCTGGCTGTAGAAAGAACAAGACTGTCAAACACCTATCAGCTGCCACAGAACTGAAACTGAAAATTGAATAATGCATGCGCCAGCGCAACCATAGAGAAAATGAACTATTACAGTGGTTTCTTCGCCCCATTTTGGATATTCCCTTACCAAAATCCCTAGAGTTTTGGGTATCCCCTTTTCATATTGTATGATATTAGTGTTAATTGGGTACCCTCCTGGAATAACTGGGACACTAAAGATTTCAGTATCATTCAGCGAGGAGGACAGTAGAACTGTCATACAATGAAAACATGAGGAAAGGACTAGTAGTAGAAGCACAACTGATATCCCTGTGACAAGGTGAAATTACTTCATTTCATACACGAGTCTAGCCTGCGAAAACATCCGTTTCTCCTCGCTCTTCGTCGCTGAGGACGTTTCGCGAGGAGGAACGTCTGCGACTCAGGGACTGAAATTCCATACTGATGACACAAATCAATGTTTACATAATAAATCCAGTAGTCATGGGGTTCCAAATATAAATTTGTCTAATTTTGCGTGTCTTCTGGTCGATTTTGGTAAAGTGTTGTGTTGATGTGCCCACGAGCTCCAGCAAAACTCAAATGCTTCTTCTAGAGAAGACTATATTCCACAAATATTGACTGTTTTGCTAGAGATTCTTTGCATTTACATTTGACCTTTGTGGCCTTTTGTCTTTTGTCTGTCATTCATAAACAATGGCTAAAAAATGTAACTGCTGCGTCGACCAATCAGCGCTTCTGACAGGATTTTGGACAGATTTTACGTCATCAGTATGGAATTTCTGTCGCTGTGTCGCTGAGTCGCTGACGTTCCTCCGTGCGAAATGTCCCCAGCGACGAAGAGCGAGGAGAAACGGATGTTTTCGCAGGCTAACACGAGTCTCTGTAACATTATTACTCATTCAAAATATTTCTCCATTTCTGATTGGCTCAAATCCAGGGCTGTCAAAAAGTTTTCAAGTAGCAGGCTGATAATGAATAGTAGGCGGCTTTGGAACTCGCACCAAAGGCGCAAGTTTCTTAGGGCTGAGGCATCTAGGGACATTTTGAAAGTTTTTAGAGTCTCGGAAATGCCATTTCCAGGGGTTTCCAAGAGGTATTTCAATTGCGGATGCCATTATTGTTTCGTCAGAATACATCGAGAATACACACAAGACTGGGAACAATGCCATCGAAACGTCCCAGGCATTTCACGACATCGCACCGTTCGAGCATTTCATAGATGTAAACCTGTTTAAATATTTGTTCAATGTCATTGAAAACTAGCAAACGGATGCTTTACAATTTTATTTGACGGTGCTTATTTTTTGTTAGAAGTTGTGGTAGAAGGAGATGAAAGTAGCCAGCTAAGGATGGCTAACCAGCCGGCGGTTTTGGCCGGCTACCGGCCCTTATTGACAGCCCTGCTAATCCCATGGCTGGTTCTTCATAATGAGCTATTGTTGACCAAATTTGGAAGACATTTCCAATATCCAGAAAATGACGTCAGTAGTATAGCAATAGGGTAATCACAAGCAAAAAACAAGACAACCAAGAAGCCCTGGGGATGAGGTTGGGTTAGTTTGGTAGAGCAGTATAAAATAGCGGAACATTTCATACATTTCGTGAAGAAGAAATAGCCAAATCACTGCCTCCCAACACAGAATACATGTACAGCAAGAATACATCAATACAACTCGACAGATAACATCTGCTATATGAAGAATATCTGCTACACTAAACATACCACAAACTGTACCATTATATCCATCCTGACAGGAGCGTCAGGAGCAGACTGGGGGGAGGGGGGGGGGTGGATTGGGTGGCTAGCCAACCCCTTTAGAACAGCCCACCAAAAAATGTAATGCGTGGCAAAACAAACAGAAATACATGGGTCCCAAAAACCTTGTGAAGCCATCAAGCCTCACAAATGCAGTAACCATCGAACAATAGAAGTGTGGTTTGTGAGAAATAATGTGGCACTGCAGCATCCTAGACGAATGACCGCGTCTTCACTTTTGGCCGACTAGGTTAGTTAGGTTTTTCAATAGCTTCTATTTCTTCTATTTTGTGGCATTTCAAGAGTTTGTAGTGTTATAGACTCCAATTCATCCTTCCTAAATCGCCATGTTTTGGGACAAATGTAGGACAACTTGAAATAAATTAATGTGTAGTTTGGTGGCCGATTGGTATCAGCCAACCCCCACTAAAAAATCCTGGATCCGTCCCTGAACTTAACTGATTCAACATGAATCCATGTAAACATGTTGGGCTTGTTTCTAAAACTACATGTAGCAATAATTGCTACATGTAGTTTTAATCTGAAGAATTATGGAGATGGGGGAGGGTTTAACACACCAAAAAAAACCAATTATTGCCTTTCATATGATCTGACAAATTATGCCTATCTGCCTCGGACTATGACCTTGGCGTATTAAACCCTCCTCCATCTCCATAATTCCTCAGATCATATTCAGCCTCATCCAACAATAGGCGATTTTACAGTTATGTGCTCAGTGCCCCAGTCATTGATTTAGAAGCGACAATGGCGGTGACCTTGTTTTGTCACAAACCTTCTTGTTTTTCATATGTAAATGATCATGTTCACTGGCTTGTTAGCATGAGAATACCACAATTTGCACATGAAAAAGAAAGTCAAACAAGGCCACTGCCAGCCTCGCTTCTATTCAAAGGCCAGGGCACTGAGCACACAACTGTATAATTTTCGCGTAGAAAACATGCTTGTAACTGTGTATTTCATATGGACACTGAGAAATCGTAAAAGCAGTACCAAACCATCACTAACAGAGATGTATAAAGAATAAGCTCAAGTGTCTTTGGCGTGATATGCAGCCTTTGCAAAGTTATCAGCTTAAGCTCTGTAGATGCATGATTCGACTTTTCTATGTAAGCTTTACGCAGTCTCTGTATGCAACAGTATGAGTCTTGCATGCATCACTGGGCTCAAGTATTTGAACTCTTTTTTCTACCACGCTAGGATTATTACAAGAGGCACTCTCTTACCTTTAGAGTGGATATAAATTCTTCTGAAAGGCGTAAACGACTTCCAATACGCAAAATTCGATATCTTTGCGCTCGAATCGCGATACAGTCGTCCCATAATTCATCGTGTTTCTAAATAACGGTAGTAGACTGGGTACTAAAGTTTTCAATGCGAAGATTGAGTTTTCTCTTAGCTTTCTCCAATCATTTGCCAATTAAGCTGGATCAGAGTTATCACAGTTTTTGCTTTTTTTGCAGCCGTTTTCGCCTTTAGAAGGGTTTTTGTAAACCGTAAAGGTAAGAGAATGCGTGGCCTAATAATCCTACCGTAGTAGAAAGTGTAGCTCAAATGTGCTCTGTGACGCGGCTATTGCATGCATTATTTTAATACTCGCACCCCCACTCCCCTCCCGGTTAAGGAGCAATGAAATTCTTCAGGGGTAAGTTATAAAACTTGAGGATTTCTTCAGTGGAACAGAAAAAAAATGTGGAATTCCTTGCGGGGGGGGGGAGCTTAAATTTTAAACAAAAACAAGGAAAATCACTTTTTCTTCGGGGTGAACCCATATTCTTCGGGGGTAGACTCATGTTTTATGGAAGTCTTCAAGAGTCTATGCAATATCATGGAATTCTCCAAGGGTAAGAAGAAAAGGTAAGTCCTCAACCAGTGGGGGGGGGGGGGGGGGCGGATGTTAATGCAATAGCCCATTGTACCACAGAACGTACGATTCCTGTAAAATTACAGTGTTTGTTTGGGGTAAAGTTACTATCCTGAAATTTGTAGGACATACCAAATAGAAGTAAACGAAACTGAGGGTGCGTTTCTTTCCTAAAATCAGGACATCTGATATAACGCGATGGTGCGATTTCCCACAATTGACCTTAAATCGCATCCAATCGCACAATAGCCCATTTTACAGTGACAGTTGGAAACGAGGCTGGAGTTGACCTTGTTTTGATACAGCCCTTCCTGCTTTATTATGTAAATCATGTCTTTTTTATGTTAACTAGTATTTTTTAAGCAAGATTTACATTATAAGAGGAATGAGGTTTGTATCAAAACAAGATCAACCTCAACCTCACGTTCTCTCAAAGGCCAGGGCACCAAGCCCACAACTGTAAACTGTGTAAAATGGTCTAGTTGAGGAAAATCACATAATTGTAAAAAAAATGCTGAATTCAAGGAAAGTAAATAATAAATTCTAACTTTAATCAAACATTTTCCCAATCTTAATGTTATGTAAGGTGATTTACCACTAAAGAAAGCCTTGCAAGACATCTGAAACCTTCGATTGCGGTATCTGGGCAGCCATTTTGATTTCAGAGACAAGTAGTGTGGTCAGCGGTGTAATGGCGTCATGTAATATTGAACAAGTGTCCTTTTTCTTTCTTTCTATTTGTTTTCTTTTCCGGGTCAAGAAAATTGGACAAATTTAACTATTTTGTTTTAAAATAGATGCTATACTATTCTTTTACATTCACATTGCCTGTTAAACAACATTAAAGTGATTTTTCTCCTTAATTAGCCCTGAAAAAATCACATAATTTATAGCATAATAGTCCTATCTTATCACAAAATCTACCCTGAAAATATCACCCAATTTCGATTTTTTATCGCATCCTATCAGATGGGCTGTAAAATCCAAAAACAGATTTATTGATCCAAATGATCCACAACAGAGGTGAATTCTTTGGAGACTACTGTGTCTCTGTTTTACAAACAGCCAGTATTGATGCATTGTGTTCTCTGTGATTTCAAAACAACTTACACTAATTAATTTACTTTATTATATAAACACCAATGAAATACCAGGTGAGCTTTCGAGCGAAAACATGGTATCTTCTCATGTGAAAGGATAACCATTGCTATGGTTACATAATAAATCACGCCTTTTGCAGCAAAAAAACAATTTAAGTGAAATGATCTGGCATTGCATTGGTGTTTATATAACAATAGAACTTTACATGGCCGCTTGGAGAAACGAATTTTTTTGTTTGTTTCGTATCTCCGTGCGGCCATGTAAAATCCTCTATATCTTGAAATGAATATAAGAAAAAATGAACATCTTTTGTTATTTATTTTTTAATGATTCATACTAAAGTTAAAATTTGTTAATATGTAGTAAAACAAATCTAACTCACCTGTCAGATTGTACGAAGGCTGAAATGAGCTTCTTTCCAGTTAGATTTCATTATTACATTCTTCAAGTAAATGCCCACTTTCCTAATTTTGTGTAGTTTCCGATTAAAAAGTGAAACATAGGGCCGGACTTAAATGATCAAATCACATTTTACCACCCAGGTCACATTACCATACCAAGCTATACCAAAAGCGTATTGCTCGATCAGTTAACCTTTCACATTTCAAGGTGCGACTATAGCGTGTGTGTTGCAACAAATGGGAGAAATCTTTTTTCACTGAGAATGCAGGTAAGTTAAATCCAGTAGGGTCGCTGTCAAGATTGCCTAGTTTAGTACGTAATGGATGGGTTTTCTTATCTCCATAACAATCATTATTGTTGAGGTATACATTTAAGTTTGAATCTTCTACACTGAAGTGGGATTCACTGGATCGCTGGGGTTGTTTCCGAAATTTTTTTGGAATTCCAAAGGATAAAATTTCTGTTAACTTGATTCATACAAACGTACAAAGAAGTATTGTAATTTTATTTTAATAGCTAAAAGTCAAGGCCTGAATCGGTCTTTCTCTCCGCAGGGATTTCGCCCAGAAGGCGGAATCCCAAGAAGGCATTCTAGTAACTCGGGCGTATGTAAAGGAAAGTACGTACAGTTAAACTTGTAGTTTCCAATGGAAAGTGAAGTGCTGCGAGTAACGCATGACATTTCAAATAGTTTGAATCAGTGGCAATTTCTTTCGATTTTTGATATTGACATTAACAGTGTCAAATAACTGTGCATGTAACGCGGCACGACACGTAGGTGAAAAAAGTGTGTGTATCAAGCTAAAACTGTATAAAAGTCCGTGAGAATTCATCAGCGTATTATTTGTCTGAAACCTGTCCACGATAAGGTTTAGAGCACGCGAGCGAACGAGTGAATTTCCAATCGAGTTCAATATTAAACTGGTTCACTGACGCTTCGCGAGCGTATCAAATCATTTTCATTTAACTAAAGCAATTTATCAATTAAGCTTAAATAAATACAACAAAACCTGGCTGAATACAAATTTGCCCAAAACACCGAATTTGTTTACCGTAGAGTTTCAGTAATTGCTTCAAATATTCTGAGAAACGTATCGCTTCAAGTCACGGGAAAGTCATAGTTCGATACTCTTATGCGTTACGTGTGTGTTCACTGACTTTCTGTGGAGCAGCTTTGTTAAAAGTATTAAGGGAAAACTGAAATTTTTTATTTCTTTGTCTCTTCTTCCTCTCTTAAACAAGCATCAAAACCTCACAGACCGCGAAAGAGAAATTCTCGTGTTTGACCGAAATTATGGACCTAAAGTAGAGTGTAACTTACGTTTTAGTGGCGTATAACTGTGTATAAGCACTTGGAGGATTTCCCAGACACGAGTTTATCATTCACAAATCTTTGATTGGAAACGATTTTTAAAATTTGTCAGACAGAAATGACTATGGGGCCTTGAAAGTAAGACTCCGTCCAAACAAACAAGCAAGTTTCCTGAGCGAACGAGTCAATCAAGCTAACTTATCAGCAGAACGATGGACGCTTACAATAGCCTGCGAGCAGAGGCTACATTTTCGCAGATACAGAGCGGGGGCAGCTGTAGTGTCAACTATTTAACAATTATTCCTCGAGCCCGAATGCGGCTCTGAGTCAATAGTCCATGAGGCCGAAGGCCGAATGGGCTATTGACTCATAGGCCATGAGGGCGACAGGAATAATTGTTTTAGTAAAACCCAACTAGTAGGTCAAAAATATCCAGAGCAAAAAAATTTTAGCTATAGTTAAAGCTAGACTTTAATCCCTTGCCGCCAAAAAGCCTGCGCTTTTCGCTACTAGGGGGCTATAACATATAGCCCAGTAGTAGCTCAGCCAATCAGAACGCAGCATTGATAATAGACCACTAGTTGGATTTTACTAATACTAGTTAGTACAGTAGTAGCAGTGGAAAGGGAGGGATCCGCAAATGTTTGATCGCGCATCCATTAAAACTGTTTTACAGCTAAAAAAAGTCCACCTCCTGTACATTGTTTTTTTTAGTAAACTTCAACTACGTAAATTATTACTGCTGTGGTGCTTATAGTAGAATCATATGTCTGAAATTCTACTTTTAGTCTACAGTTGCTTTGAAGCAGTCATGCTTCCCTTTCAGTTTCTTGAGGAGATGATGTAAATTACTGGAAGATTTCGTTTACATGGCAAAGCTAATTCAGTGTTTAGGGTATTCGTTTTCACATTTCAGCTTTGTTAGCTTTGATTTTGAGAGTTGATTTAAAATGACTGAAAACGGGAAATTTAAAACCGAAAATGGCTGATCATCATGTCCATTTATGGTGCATCAATTTGAAAAGACAGTGGAACTCCCCTCAGACAGCCCAAAGGGAGGATCTACATCTCACTTTTTTCTATTTTATCACTAAGTCCGTAATAAAAATTTTCCTTAGCCCCAAAGGGGTGATAGAAACCTGTATTGAAAATATCAACGATAAAATTAATGCGTGAATTTCTAAAAAGTAGTGCTCTCTAGATTATATGTCTAATGTTGCTTGAAAAACGACACGGATGGCAATCAGCCTTAGCTGTCTTTTCGACAGGTGGTTAATATTGATTGCAAAACGTTGTAGCGCACTCTTAAGTAACTTACTATATTAAGGGGCATAAGTGACTACTTGAATTGTTACAATCGCTGTTCAAGTGTTTATTTCAGAGTAAGAGGAAAGTTGCTCAGGTGGATGAAATAAGGCGATGTCTTGCTACGTTTTCTAATTATAATAAACCATTTACATGATTTCAGGAACGAACGCCTCCGCAAAACAAAGTCTGTTCGTGAAGGCCATCGCTTGGTGCAATACAGGATAAGCAGTATCTTTTTTTAACGTTATGGTTATTAGTATAGGTAATAGCATGATTAGTAGTGATATTTGGCATAAATACCACGAGTGATTTTTCAAAATTGTTCTACGTAATTTCACGGGCCGTTAGGCGAGTGAAATTTGAGACAAGTTTTTTGAAATATCACGAGTGGTATTTACGCGAAATATCACGTACAAACCATGCTACTATTTGTTTATACTACTACCCGCAAACGGTTTGTAATTTTCACATAAGCCAATCAAATTGCAGTAGTTTATCATGTAGTAGTATAAACCCTTCAATTCCGCCAGTCACATACAAATTATCCACACTGGTCTCCAAACATTTCCGTGATAAATTATTTGAGAGAATTTATTTTAAGATCAAAGCATTTTCCCTTAGGTGGTCTCTTTTGAGTTGACAAAATGAGCATTCGATTCTGCAGAGATAAAGTTGAACGCTTGAACAGTGTGCCTTAGGTTTATGAATGGGTAGAATAGATAGGAACAGTGGTTACGTCACGTTGCCATGGTACCAAAACTTCTGCATCTCAACAAACTGTGGTCCTGCAAATATGGCAGAAAAACGAAAAAAAAAAAGACATGTATGACTTCCCCGTGCATGATTGCACTCAGGATCAAAATAGTAGCCCATACTTTTCTTCCATTGTGCGACAATGCAAATGGCCGTCTCTGTCAAGAAAGATTATGGAGATCAGTCCAGAAATTTTGCTACCATGGTAACGTCAGGTCGCACTCCTCTTCTATATTAGGCGATAAATCATCAGCTACGTACTTTGTCAAGGGAAAAAAAATGCATTTAAAATATCACTTACGTCCTTAATAATTTATCAAGACTGAAAATAAATTATGGATCCTGAAGGATATATCAACCTTGGGGATACCTCTCAATCTGAAGGTAATTTCAAACAAGCAATCGGGTTTTATCAGCGTGCACTTTCTACCGCAAAAGAGATTGGAGACAAACAGTCAGAAGGGATTGCTTATCACTACCTTGGCAACGCCTATCATTCTCTCAATGACTTCAAAAAAGAAATCGAAAACCATCAGCAGGCTCTCATCATCGCGAAAGAGATTCAAGATAAAAGCCTTGAAGGAGTTGTTTATTGCAGCCTTGGCAATGCTTATCACCTTCTCAGTGATTTTAAAACAGCAATCGTGTTTCATCACCAGGCTCTTGGCATCGCAGAAGAAATTGAAGACAAACAATTAGAAGGAAGTGCATGCATCAGCCTTTTCAATGCCTATCGTTCTTCAGGTGATCTAAAAACGGCAATCGATTTCTATCAGCTGGCCCTACGCATCGCCGAAAGGAAAGACATCAAGGATTTCGAAGGAAAGGCATATGTCAATCTTGAGAGTGAACATCTCTGTCTTGAAGATGTCGAGAAAGCCGTAGCCTTCCATAAACTGGGCCTTACTACTGCAAAAGAGATTGGAGACAAAGATTCAGAAGCAAAGGCATATAACAACCTTGGTCTTGGATGTCACTCTCTCGGTGAATTCAATAACTCAATCGAGTTTTATGAGCAGGCTCTAAGTATTGCCAAAGTGATCGGAAACAAAGATCTAGAAGGAAGTATATACTCTAACCTTGGCATGACTCATAAGTACCTCGGAAATTTCAAGAAAACAATTGAGCTCAACGAACAAGCTCGTGGTATTGCTGAAGAAATTGGAGACAAAGATTCAGAGGGAAGGGCGCATATCAATGTTGGCAGTGCCTATCATTCTCTGGGCGATCTGAAAAAGGCGATCAAGTTTCTTCAGCTGGGTCTTAGTATCGCAAGAGAGGCTGGCAACAAAGAATCAGAAGGAGCTGCAAGTAACAACCTTGGTAATGCACACCTCTCTCTCGGTGATTTAGAAAGCGCATTCGAGTATTTTAAACAAGCTCGCAGTATCGCAACAATGATTGGTCACAAAGATTTAGAAGGAAATTCGCATAACAACCTTGGTAGTGCGTATCACTCTGTCGGTAATTATACCAAGGCAATCGAGTGCAGTCAGCAAGCTCTTAGTATCGCGAAAAAGATTGGAAAAAAAGATGCAGAAGCAAATGCATATAATAACCTTGCCAATGCCTATCACTGTCTCGGTAAATTTAAAGACGCAATCGAGTATTATCAGCAATTTAGTGATATGGCAAAAGAGATTGGAGACCATGATTCAGAAGGAAATGCGTATAATAACCTTGGTAATGCCTATCACAATCTCGGTGATTTTAAAAAGGCAATTGACTTCCACCAACAAAGTCTTAAGATCGCACAAGATATTGGAAAAATAGATTTAGAAGGAAAAGTACATAACAACCTTGGAAACGCCTATCAGTGTCTTGGTGATTCACAAGAGGCAATTAGGTGTTATAAGCGAGCTATAAGTATCGCCAAGAAGACTGGAAACAAAGAAACTGAAGGATGTGCAACTGGGAATCCTTGGTATGTTTATTACTCTCTCGGTGATTTGGAAAACGCAATGGAGTTTTACCAAGAAGCTCTTAGTATCGTGAAAGAGATTGGACACAAAGATTCAGTAGGAGTTGTGTACAACAACCTTGGTCTTGCGCATCAATACCTCGGTGACAATAAAGAAGCAATGGGGTTCCACCAGAAAGCTCTTACTATCGCAAAAGAGACTGGAAAAAAAGATTCAGAAGGAGAAGCATTTAAAAGCCTTGGAAATGCCTATCACTTTCTTCATGATTTCGAAAGAGCAATCGAGTTCCACCAGGAAGCTGTTAGTATCGCAAAACGGTCCGGAAAAAAGGATTCCGAAAAAGAAGCATATGAGAATCTGGGTATTGCCTTTCAGTCTCTCGGTGACTTTTCTAGAGCTGAGGAATTTTTCAAACGCAGTATAAAACTATTCGAGGAAATAAGAGTTCTTCTCCAAGAGAAAGACGAATGGAAAATCAGCTTTCGGAGTCAATTTGAGGTGTACAATTTTTTGTGCAGTCTTCAAATACAACAAGGCAAGACAACCGATGCGCTTTCCACAGCTGAGTGGGGGCGAGCGCAAGCCCTCGCGGACCTCATGGAATCACATTATGGGGTAAACTCAACTCTGTCATTCTCAGAAGAGCAGAGGGAACAAATGTCAAGCATTTCAAGCCATAGTTTATCACCTACGGTATTCCTCTGGGAGGTCTCCGGATCAGTGAATTTCTGGGTACTACTGAAGGGGCAGCAGTGCCAGTTCGCGAGAGAGAAATTCAATGACAACTTGACATCTTTGACGCACAAAATGTACAAACAAATTGGTGTTTTCAAACCTGTCATGTGCGAAGACCGCTCCATGGATGATCCTGCAGATGAAGGACGCCAAGAATTATCTCTTTGTAGGGGTCCAGATGAGAAAACAGATACACATGATACACAGGATGAGGGATCTGTTTCAAAAACATTATATGACGTGGTTATTGCTCCCATTTTACAATATATAAAAGGAAATGAGCTTATCATTGTTCCTGATAGTTCATCGTTCTTGATTCCTTATGCTGCCCTAATGGATCAACATTCCAGGTATTTGTCTGAAACGCTAAGAATTCGATTGGCTCCATCACTAACCAGCTTAAGGCTGCTAGCAGAGTGTCCGGAGGGGTACCATAGTTCGTCCGGTGCTCTTCTTGTCGGTAATCCGTGGGTGGAAACTGTACGCATCAAAGGCAAAAAAATCCAGCAACTTCCGAGTTCCGAGGAGGAAGTACAAATGATTGGAAAGATGCTGAATATTGAGCCTCTCACTGGAAAAAACGCTACAAAAGACCAAGTGTTAAGCATGCTTCACTCAGTTTCCTTAGTACACATTGCAGCTCATGGTCGCGCAGAAACTGGTCAAATTCTTTTGTCTCCTAGTCTTGCTAGTTCAGAAACGCCCAAAGAAAAAGACTTCCTTCTGACGATGGCAGACGTGTTGAGTAAAAAGTTGCAGGCCAAGCTTGTTGTCTTGAGCTGTTGTCACAGTGGGCGAGGAAAGATCAAAGCCGAAGGTGTGGTTGGAATTGCACGTGCCTTTTTAGGAGCCGGTGCTCGTTCTGTTATTGCGTCACTGTGGGCGATTGAGGACAAAGCAACTATGGAGTTTAGGACAAACTTTTACAAACATTTCGTGGCAGGGCAAAGCGCAAGTGAGTCCCTCAATCTGACCATGAAACAAATGCGGAAGTCTGACGAGTTCTTTGCTGTAAAGCAGTGGGCACCATTTGTGCTGATTGACGATGATGTGACATTGAATTGTAGCCAGTGAAGGTAAGGTTCTCACTATAACTAAGTTTTATTGTCATATTTAACCCTTTACTTTCTTAAATCCGATTTAGATACTGACGGGAAACCAAACCAATACTAATTTCGGTGAATTACTGAAGCGAAGCGTTCTTTGATTAGTAGGAATTTGGAGCGCAACCTTGTCAGGTTCTCCTCTGTTTTAGATTTTCTACGTTGTCGTACGTTATGTGGCTGCGGAAGGCCAGTACTAATTGTCACGTTTTGGCAGAAATTATTAGCAAGTTTGAAATGCAAGCGACCTGCTAATGACAAAAACGTTGAGGAGGAAGCTAAGGATTAGACAGTTAGATAGTGCGAGGCCTTCTATGCGGGAGGTACAGAGTTCGATTCCCGAGGTATGACTACAAATCCAAGAAATTAATGTTTTTTATGAGTGTCTTTATATCTGATAAAGACACGGCTAAACTTTACGTCCAATTTTTTGGACCAAAATAACCCCAAATCTAGATACTAGTGCAAGAGTGAGTTGATCTTATATCAGAGATTTTGAAGCCGTTCAAAAACCTCGCAGTCGTGTATTACGAGGTTTAAAAACTCTCGGCTTCGCCTCGACTTTTTTTAACCTGATAATACACTCCTGCTGCGAATTTTAAACAGTACGTAAAACAGAACACTGATGGAGAGATGGGGGAGGGTAAAATAAGCAGACCGTCGACCTTAGGTTTGTTAGTTAGATGACTATTTCGAGCTACAGAAGTAAAATAAGGACCCCAGCCAGTCTCTCCACACTTCAACGGTTCCTAATCATTCCTGATAATATTTTCTACATGCTGACTGATTACCATGACTTTTCTTTAACTTATTTTCACTCAGCTAAAGGTCAGTGGCACCCTGTTCGTGTGTTCACGCATCGCAAAGCTTCAGTCAAGAAAATTCTAATTGCTTCTAGAGCATAAGTTCCAGAGCAAGAACAAAGGATGACCATAGAAAGGTCCAGTACTCCGTCTGTGACTACTTATTAAACCTGACAACTGAATTGCTGCCAGATTGTGGCGTATCCAGCAAGGAGTGCTAGCCATTGGCGGCGTTTTCAAGCATTACGTAAGTTAACTTAGTCTCGGAAGAGAACAGTAAACTCTGTTCACGGGCAGAACGTTCATTATTGATCGACTAATTAATTTCAGCATAGTTAGTGGGGGACCAACAGAAGCACAAAGGAAAAAAGGACTCCTTAATATACTTTTTCTGGTGCCTTTAGGTTTTAAATCGTTAGTAGTTTGCGCAGTACTGGTTAATTACCACTTTCCAAGGTTCCTTTGCGGGTGAAAAAATGAAAATAAAGGTTGACGGAAAAAATGTGCACGCGACAATCCCGAAAGGTAATATGGGATATGATCACTAATCCTGACACTGTAGCTGTCGAACCTACTTTTGTTGCTTAGTTTTAGCACTAGCAAACACACGTCCATGGCCTTTCGTGTCATTCTTTCAAACTGCTTTGAAGAACAGTGAATTCAAAACCACCCACAACACCATTGGGATTGTCGCCTGCACTGTTTCCGACAACCTTCTTCGAAATAGCGGTATCACACTGCAGAATGCCAGTGCGACTTTCTGTTATCTCATACATTACTCGAATGAGCGCTGGAACAAGCGCCGCATTTGAAGTGTGAAAATTTAATAAACACCGTGGTGAAAGAGCGGATAAACACTACTAACAAAAACATCTAAAAGAAACAGGAGTGCTGTTGGTTTGCTTACGACAGGTGAGCGGATTACCCATAAAAGGACAAGAGAGAACAGTGTCCTCTCTGATACGACCCATTCCATAGGCGACTCTGTTAGCTATGTTTAGTAACAAAATAGCTAGAAACTGAAGTTAAATATCTTTTAAAGCTTTAATGTAATTACCTGAAATTTTGTCACAAAGCTAAAATCGTCGTTTTCTAATTATAAACCTTTCAGTTTCCCGATCTTAAGATCTTGGCGGGAAAATGGCGCCAAAAAGCCGGTGCACTTTACGGCTACATAAACACTGTTAATGTGTTGACAGGCTCGCAGGCGAAAAAACTATTGAAAATATACAGTTTTAAAATCTTTCATTGGGATTATAAGCAAAAAGTACATTTTACCCTACTTTGGCTTTCATTATATAAAGTAATTTTTTGATTAATTAGTCGAAACTGGCTGGTCAGACCAGTCTTTAAGAGACTGATTCCACTATCAATCAGAACGTCCCAGCCAGATCAGTCTATTCTAGTGTAAATAGTTCTAACGGCAGTGCTGGGTTTTTGGCCAACCTATTCAAAGAAAAGCCTATTTCTTTTGCCAGATCCGGCCGGCCAGTATTGACTTTGGTACGCACCCTAACTAAGGCATCATAACTTACACGACAAAATGTTTTAGCTTGCAATAAAATCATCAGTAAACGTTAATATGGCAACAACGGCTGTCTTTGCGGCTACTAAAAAGGTTAAAAAAATATATACGCAGTTAAGTACGAGTCAAACAGTCTCAAGAGTACATGTCTCATCACTGTCACAACATTTCTTGACAGACGATGTAATGACGGTATGAAATCACCTCTCCACGTTGCTGTGATATGTTGGCGAAATGGGGAGCAAGGGTCCAGACCTCTTGCCTCCCATACATTGCATTCCCTGCTCCCACTCCTGTATTCTTGGCATTTTACCTTTAGTCCTTTTCCGACTGCGAAATAGGTGAGCAATGTTGTGTAATTCCCCTGCCCCCCCCACCCCCCAATTTATCCAGATTCCCACCCTTTTAGAACTCCCGCCATCCGTAACCATCCCGCCCCCTTTTCAGCCGGGCTCCCACCCCCTTTCCTCCCATTCGCTTCAAAAGTTCCCTTGTTCTCGAAATGTAAGTGATCACCATGATTATTCCTTTGAGTATGTCGATCGTTTGGTGATCCAGCGTGGTCTCATTATCTCTCCACATTTTATTGACAAAGATTGACAGAATGCTGAAAAATGGTCGCGACTCTCTGACCGACGGTTTAAGCCCCCGGGGAATTAAGTACTCCGTTATATAAGCCATATAGGTATGTTCAGCCCCAAAGGGTATGGTTTTTGAACCGTTTCGGTCTGAAAACGGGGATATGAGTTTGCAAATTTTGCTCTGGAATCGGGTATGGTTTTGTCAAGGGTACTACGGGAGTGTAGTAACGTACTTGTCGTTTCAATTCCAGATGAAGAAGAAAGAAAAAGTAATATTCGAATTCGAAATGGATTTTAAGAAATATTTTTGTTAGTGTTCTAATCAAAGTAAGTAGAGGCCAGGTCTGAAAATGGGTGTCGAAAATGGCATTTTAGTCGGGTCAGGGTTTGGAGAATCGGGCGGCTCACCCATACCAAGAGTTCCCAGGAGTACCCCCCGGGTTTTACACTGTACGGGATGGATCATAAATATTTCTAAGACGCTGTTGCAGTAACTGTAAGAAAACATTCATCTCGTCGCTCTCTTGTGCTACTTCTTCGACAAGTTTTACACAATCATTCAGGGCACGTGGATAGATTCTTCCCTCAGGGTTTTTCTTGTGATAGAGGACTTTTGCCACTTCTCTCAAAGCCCAAATACTTGCATCTTGAACTTCTTTTCTAACTGAATTTACTTTTTGCTCACCACCCAAAACCTTGTTTTCCAGCAGCTCGACTCGTCTCTCAGCCACTTTTTTTCCATCTTCGGGTGCAACCAGCGCATACTTTTCGTGGCGTCGTAGCTCAGCTATTGAGATATGCTTGGCGATTTCAACACACTGCTTACACAGTTCCTCCATCATAAAATCGTTGGCTAAAACCAGGAAGTCAATGGCTTGATGCGGCGTTTTCTCTCTCTGTAGCAGGTATCTTTCGCAGCGTTCTGTTAGCTGTTCCATCTGGTATTCCCTCGCCAAGACGAGTAGAAAATGGAAGTTCGCTTCGTTAATTGACTTAGATGTTGGATATACAACTAGCAACATCTCCCTTATTTCAGAAGCTTTTTTGCCAGGAAGTGGTATTTCACTGGAGGACTTTTCTCTGAATTCTGAGCAGAACATTTTTTCAAACACGGGTGACCACATGGACAATGTGCCCTTATGAACATGGAATCTTTTTTCTTCGACAACAAGAACAACATCGCTAAGATGCCAGGGCTCAGAAAAATCTGGTTCTGATCCTCTCGTCTGCATGATCTTGTCCTGCAAATAGATGAAAACGGATAATTAACAATTATTGGACAAGGTTAAGCAAAATATCATGATTTGTCAATGGCGAGCAGATAACTTATTTGCCAAAGCCGGAGGCTGAGGCAAATAACTGATCTGCGAGACACTGACAAATCACGATATCTTGCGATAACCGAGTTCACTAATTGTTCTATCATTCGATCACCAAGTTTGTTTTTTAATGAATATCTTCGGAAAGCGAAGCGATCTGCCATTTCTCACGCAAGAGCGATCGCAAGAAGGAGAAAAGCGTGGTTTCGTTTACGCATGAGCAGAATATTATTTGCAGCTAAACATAGTTGGACAACATTGCGCATGAACAGACCATTATTTGAAGGCAGTTATTTGCACGCACGTCGTAGGCTCTCGGCTAATGAAAAGGAAGAAAAGGTCTATCAAGGGTGGTTTCTCGTTTCGTTGATGCATAATTGTGTCCAGTACTTACCCCTTTCACTCCCAGAAAAAGCAAAAGACTAAATTAGACAAAAAATCAAAATAATATCTCAGTTTGTAAAATGTTGCAAAACAAATAGTAACTGGTGAAAGTACTGCTAAATGCTGCTTGAGTGGACACATCACAGGATTTCGTCCACAGACTCAAAAGTCAGAACTACACACTAAATAAATAGTACAGTACCATTATAGGAAATGCTGCTGAAGAGGTGTCAATTGAATGGTCACACCATAAGATTTCATCCAGATAAAAAAGTTAGAACCCCCATATAAGACTATAACAATAATAATAATGATAATAATAATAATAATAATAATAATAACAATAATAATAATAATAATAATAATAATAATAACAATAATAATTATTATCATTATTGTTATTGTTATTATTCCTTTTCACTGGCAGAGAGCCCACCACGTGACTTGCAAATGACTGTCTACAAATAATGGTCTGTTCATGCACAATGTCATCCATTGTGTTTGGCTGCAAATAATATTCTGCTCATGCGTAACTGAAACCATGTTTTTCTCCTTCGTGCGATCACTTTTGTGTAAAAATGGCAAAATGGCAGACATTCATTAACAAACAAACTCAGTGACTGAATTATAAAACAATTATTGGAAAAGGTTGAGCAAAATATCGTGATTTATCAGTGTCTCGCAGATCAATTTATATTTATTGATCGGCTCACCACTGGCAAATCACAATATTTTGCTCAACCTTGCCCAATAATTGTTTATTATTATTACTATTATTATTATTATTATTATTGTTATTGCAGTCAACTCCCTTTTACTACAGACACTGCAGGGACCTTGAGTTTATGTCCTCGTTAGCTAGAGTCCGTTACAGAAGGGTGTCCGCAAAAGTGACAGTTGACTATTATTATTAAATTGCTTTCACCATAATTTAAAGAACAGAAACCCAACTAATTGCTACTAATAAATTCCAAAAAGGGAAAACAGCAGTTATATGTTACTGACAGAATAACAACAATAAATAGTAAATACAGTTTGTAGCAAAGAGCAAATTATTTTTATCCCTTGGCCTCAGAGACACCTCAGCATGCAAAGAAAGGTGTGTCTAATAGCCCAAGGCTGAAAGTCCAAGGATTTTGTGATTGGGCTAGTGAATTCTCCTCTTAACTTGCCCGACAGGCGAATGAAGTTTTCTGTGGGAATTCAAATCACAGAAGACAGTACTGTAAGACAAATATTGTTTAAGTTCATAATACCAGTGAATTCATCTGGATCCAAGGTTGTGCTCTAAGAAAGATTGAACGGAGCCGAGTGCTTTGAACCAGTGAAATCCAAGGTACTCGGCATATGATTTCTATGAAAAAACTAAGATTTTCTGGTCGCCAGGGAGCAAAAGTTAGATGGCAGGGGCCACCAGGCTCTGCCAGAGAACACCCTTAGGGATTGAAATCTCTTTTTCAAGCTGATCTTACAAAGTGAAATTACCACCTTTATTAATATTGCAATAAATATATTATTAGAGCCAGTTATTAATTAACTAATGGACGGGTGCTAATACAGCTGCCTCTTATAGCTCCCCATTGCTGGGACATTTTGTGAGCGACATCTCCATTCCATACTGATGATCAATTTAAATCAATGTTAAGAAATTTTTTATTTCATCTAACAGTCATGTGATTTCTGAGGTAAATTTGTTTGGGTTTTTGCTTCTTGTGAATTGTTGTAAAAGTTTTGAGTTTTCCAGCAAATGTGATGACAGTAAAAGTAAAACATCCTTTATAGTAAAGCAAATAAAGTCCCAGGAAATGAGTGTTTTTTGGTAAAAAAATATTAAGCACCTTTTTATCTTTGTGACCCTATGTCTTTTGTCTGTAACTTCTAAACATTTTGTCAACCAATCAGAGCTGCTGACCAGATTCAGGAGAGATTTATGCCATCAGTATGGCATTTTTGAGGACAAAATGCAGAAATCTGTCTTGTAAAATGTCCAAGTGGCAGTGAAGCCACTGTTCACAGTTGGCACATCATTTTGTACACAAAGGCCACAGGAAAAACGTTTTCTATTGCTTTTATAAAATAACTTTCCTAAGAAAAAATTAAACCCTTTGTTTATGGCACTGACTAAAAGAAAATTCTTACCAGTCATGAAGTACTGTACCTATAATTATTTTGTGTTTGGCAAAAAAAAAGACGCTTTCTCAAGTGTGGATTTTTCTAGCTTAAAATGTCAGCTTAAATGAAAAAAAAATTGACACAGCATGTTTGTAAAGATTTTCCAAGTTTCATTTAGGAACTTATTGAGTTTTCAACTCAAAACCTTTTTCAAACTTGTGCTTGCTACGTGATTAGTGTGTGCTCAGCAAAATATCTTGATGTCACAGTCACGTTTACATACTCTCAAGCAAACATGCCTCTCAGCCAATCAGAGTATGCGTACTATCTTAGTTATCTAATAAGTGATTATAATAGGGGGAAATGAAGTAGTCCTGGACCAATCACAGCATGCAACTTAATAATTATAATCAATTATTATTATTGAGTAGTGTACTATTTAAACAATAATATTATTTTAATAGTAGTTATAAGTCCCCTCTAGTTAACTGTTATGAGCTATCTTACATAAATCAATGTACTGCACTTGTGGGAATTCAAAACACAATACCGCAGGTCAGGAATGAGGAGTTAATCATGATTTGTTCATGTATTAACTAGATGCTTGAGATAACAAATGACAGAACAAAAACAATTTTTCTTTGTTGGTTACTGCGAAATTCATTGTATTGAGCGACACATTTTGCAAACTTCTAAGGGATTTTGTTTTTTTTTTTGTTTCTTGGAAGTTTGCAAAACGCACAGCGCGATACAGTGAATTTGGCAGTAATAGAGAGTTTTAGATCCGAGTTTACCGCAAACCTCTAACTGCAGTTTGCGGCCGCCATTTTAACTCAGCAGCCATGAATGGCACTTGTTTTCAAGATCCAATAGGATTTATAAAATTTAGCATTTCGCCCGAAATTGTGCCTCTGTTAATGCATGAAGACTTGCTCCACAAGATTTTTGTATCATTCTGTGGGATGAAACAAGAATTATAGGCTAAAATTTTTCAGGTAAATGACATATGTGAAAACCTACCTCCCCAAGTTGAAAACGCACGTTGTAAACCTCAAACGTGATGCAAAAGACTTGTCACGTGACCTCCAGGGGTTAGAGGTTCGCGTTAAACTCAGATCTAAAACTCTCTAATAATTATTGACAACTTCCAGCTCAACCTCTATTCAGGGAAGACAACTGTTGAGGCCCTCAAAAGGATAGAAGCAACAGGTGACATATGACACTGAAAACTAGTGACAATCTTCTCAGAAAGCATCAACAATCAACTGAAAAGGAGGAGGAAAGAATTGTGGCAGCAACAATTCTTTTTTTAAGTACTGAAAGTAACATCTGCTCACTTTTGTATTTTGGTTGTTCCGGTGACGAAACAACACACTCACTTCTGTTATTTCCAAACGGATACAATGCAACCTTCACACATTTTGTTTCAAAATCGCTAAAACCGATCACTTTATTTTACAACAACGATCAAAAGCGACAATCACAAGAAGTCAACCGATTAATTTTTATCTTTTTTTTTTCTTTTATATGACTCGATAAATTATCATCGATTTTGATTTCAGCTTCTATCGAGCACCAAAAAAATGTATACATCGACATTTAGCTGTCACTATTTCAAACCAGCCAAATAAAAACATACAACAAACCAGTACTGTTTGAACAATTAGCTACGTCCTTGTGTTAGGGACAATAGTTTGTCGAAATACTCCAGTGAATAAAATGTGTATGAAAGAGTGCCAATGATCAAACCCTGATCGATCCCCCCACTCGGGGCCGGGCTGACTTATAAGAAAGGGTAAACAAGCGAAATAAGAAGGGACCAATGAATGTGAATGAACTACAGTTCTATCCATTGGTAAATACTTACCCTTCAAGACAGCAGACCTTTAGTTCGATAGAAAACTGGAAAAAACCGGAAGCTAGTCAAAGCAGCTGCAGGAGTTGTCGCGTCGTTGTTGACGGGAGTGAAGTTGTGTTTACTGAGCCTTCATTACTATTAACCGGTCAGTTTTGGCAAGCGTTAAGGGAAGTTACTTCATATATGATATTTTATTATGTCATGCACCCGTGATGGGTAGATCTACAGTTCACTCCCGATAACTCGAACCTTCAAGGGAAATCGAAAAAGGTTCGAGTTATCGGGAGTTCGAGTTATCGGGAGCCCGAAGAAAATAGCCGTGAGTAAGGAAAAACAGTTTTTACTGCACAGTGAGCATTTTAATCACATTTAATTGTAGAAATGTTGAGTGGAAATTGAAAGATACTTTTAGATTATGAATCAGAACGTAAAGTAACAAAACGTTGCCTAAATAGAGCATGCATTTTACTTTTTGAGAAGTAAAGCTATTTCACGTTAGATTTGTGACGAACAACATCAGCCTCCACTATCGATCCACTAGTAAAGTATATGCCTACAATGCAAGTCAATGGAAAACTCAAAATTCAATGTTTCGGACGCCAGTACACTGTTTTTTCCCGACTTTTTAAGGGCTCAAAACATGGTTCGAGTTATCGAGGGTAAAATTATATAGAAATGATCTGAGGGGAAACAAAAATTACTTCGAGTTAGCGGGAGTTTCGTGTTATCGAGGGTTCGAGTTACCGAGGGTAAAATTACAGTAAATGTATGACGGAAATCCAGGGGAAATCGATTTTGGTTCGAGTTAGCGCGAGGTTCGAGTTAGCGAGGGTTCGAGTTATCGGGAGTCAACTGTACTTTCTCTTCAAAGTCCGTCGAGCGCGCGTGATAAAATGTAAACCGCAGGGGATTTATTGACCGATGTTTTCGAAAAGAACGAAAAGAAAAATAAAACAACGTCTGTGTACAGGCTAGCCTACATGATTTATTCCCTTTGTGATACAATTCCTCAATGGCCAAAAACACGTGAACAAAGATGCGGCAAGCGACACACTCTCCACATGGTTGAGTTTCGGGTTTGGACTTCCATAATACCAGGAATAATTCCGATAGCTCGGAAAAGCCACAAAGATCAGTTCCATATGATAGTGGGCGTACATTTTGTAACAATCTCTCCTTTACCTAGCCTGCGAAAACATCCGTTTGTCCTCGCTCTTCGCCGCTAAGGACGTTTCGCGAAACGTCCCCAGGCACTAAGAGCGAGGACAAACGGATATTTTCGCAGGCTATTCGTTACCGAGTTTTTACCATGTACCCATCGACAGGTTACCATTCGCCCTTCAATCTCCCAACATTCAGTATTTAGAAGTGTCATGATAATTGGTCATTGGTCATTGAATTTAAAAACAAAGTCACTACTCAAGGGGGTAGGGTAGAGGAGCCATTTGACATTTGATTCAAGGTAACAAAAACAAAAACAAATTAAGCTAAGTTAGAAAAATCTAGCACATATCATTTTGGTCCTTTTCGTTTCGACTCGCTCGGGAGCAGGTTTTCTAATCGCTTAATTAACTTTTTACAGTACGGTCGTCGTTCACGGTTCGAACCTGCCGTGCTTGCGCGGGGGACCTCTGCACTTTCCTTTTCAATCGGTAGAGGAGGTGTTTTTATACCTTTTTTTTGTCAAGTCATACTTAGCGACTAATCATCCGTTTTCGTAAAACACTATCCGTCTGAACACTGTTATCAGGTAGATAATCTGCAAACGAAAAATACTCCATTTATGCTATTATTAGAGAAAGATCATGATCTGTCCCGTTGGGTCTCACCAAGAGAGCTGGAACAAAACACTGAGTCCTGTGCGAGTAATATCCAGCGTCACTTTTTTTCATCAGATCCATCGACAACTCGCCACATCAATATCGTCCATAATAAACTCAGAAAAATCTAATTCGATGGATATTAAACACACAAAGATGAAGAGGGATGCCTGTCGGTTTCAAGTCATTTTAGTGATCCGGGTATTTTGTATGAAAAAACCTCCTCAGTAGCTAATTTCTTTTATCTTTTTTTTCAATGGTCTAGCTGTTTTGTTTTACGTTGGAATAAATTTGTAGAAACAGTAAATCATCAACAGCATTAGTTTTTCATTTTGTTTAAAGGAATTGTAATTGTCTCCTTGGATCGCAGGTGGTGGGAAAAAAATGTAAACAGTTATCCCATAAAGCCCCCTAAAAAATAAAGTAACGTCCAACTGATCTTGATAAAACAAATATAAAATTAACATCTTATGTGATTATGATGAAAGCGTTATATGTGACTCCGTTTTTCGCTGGCATATTACTAGATCGAGCCATACCTTTATTTCTTTGTCGTTTCCATGGTTACAGGTACCTGTCTTCACCAGTAAAGTGCGGTCTATATACTAATGCGTCGACGTCAATCAACCCGAAAACCATAGCAAATATACAAAGCAAACTGCTAAAACGACCTGTCGATACCCCTACCTATGCAGATCTCGGGGCATAAAAGACGAGACCCCTGTCTAAAGTTGGAGGTTGATTTCACTTAATCTTCGAATCTTCAAATGATTAAAGCGACGGGATAATGCCGTCTTCAACAAGACTCAATGCTTCATAATTTTTCTACTATGTCTGATGCTCAAGTTTTCCGGTAGGATTTTATGTTGCGTGTTCCTATTATTTAGCGTTCTATTATGCCGTTTGTATAAATTTATATAGCTAGTGTATTGGAAGCAGGAAGACTGAGTGATCTGAGCCAATAGAACTGTAAACCATGCGGTCAGTAACGTAAATACGTGTATTTTTTAGCTGGTACCGAAATAATTTGAAGATTCAATCGTGAGAAAACACGCGTTTTAATTTTTACCCAACTGAACCTAACGTAGAAAATAGAGCGTTCGCCAGACAGACAGGAGATTTATTAATTATCGCAGGCGGGTCTACTTTATAAAAATGAAAAATAAAACGGCTTGAATTCAATCACAGTTAAATGTGAAATTGACCATTTAAATAGGAAAGATTCTTTTCTGGTTTCAGAATAACTTTAATATTTTGCATTTGCATTTCGAGATAAGGAAATCACTTCGCTTCCTAATTGTTTCGTCTTCCTTTTCAACTGCCGAGATGAATTACATTTGGCTTCCTCTTATGAATGATCTTGCTATTCGCACATTTAACTTCTTTCTAGGCTGGAAATTCAACATGAATTTGCTATCCGTCTATTTTTGCGAAGTAGTTCTAGTGATAATAGCCTACCAGCCATGCATTTTAATTTAAATTCGTGGTTTATCTTCTCAAAAACTCCCACGACACGAAAATTAAGGCTAGTTTTTCCTGCTTTATTTTTTAATGATGGCTTGAAACAAAACGGCGAAAATTCTTATTATGCAAATTCTGTTCCTTAGCTCGTGTCTATCGTCACACTTGATTTTATTTACTCTGAGTTTCAACGATCTTTCTCGATGCTTCTTAAATTCAACTGAAAGTCAGAATCTGAAAGGCTTCAGTCCTCAAAACGTTTTGACAAGCGAAATATGTGCATGTCAAACTGCTGACTCAAACTCGCATAGAATAAACGGCGCTGAGTTATTTGCCAGCCATTCATCTTGCATGAATAAAAATAATACGAAATTTACGTCAAATAGAACGGAATTTCATCCTTACGAAATTGATCATGTTTTTTTAATGTTACAAAATATGTATTAATAGTGATGAACTCATTTATTATGGCATTTTATAGTCATGCATGACCCGTTTACGAAGCAAACTGCAACAACGACGACTATTAGAAAACGATTTTTCCCTCTGTATTTTCTGAGTGATGTTTAGCCACAAACCGCTTGCGGTGCTTTGATATTTATTCGCATAAATTTCGTGCAAAGCAGATTTTGATTAAAACATTTTCAAAAACTCGTAACAACACGTTTTTCTGTGGCTGGGCATTTTGATAATTTCCTTCTACATTGAACAAAATTCAAGAGACTATTTATCGACTTGGGTCTGTTTACGTTGCGGCGGGCGAAGCAGACAGACGAGAAGACATCCTTTACCGTTTCAATAACTTTTGAGACAGGTGGGAAAAGAAATTATCTATATTGCAGTCACTTAGAACTTGAGGCTTCGCACTAGTTTATGGTAACTAAATTGGACTGCCTGAGTCTTTACATAAGTTATTGAGATGACTTCCATTGAACCCGTTTACATGTACTTCTCACAAGAAGTTCGCAAAACCATTCATGAACTACAATGGCATCTGATACAGAGGCCATGAGGTATTTGAATCCTACATAAATTAGCTTGGGCAAGTATTGTTCATCCAAGCAAGGGGTACAGACTTAACGGTTCGAAAGCAATTGACCTTGGTTAATATGTACAATTGTTAGTTCCGTAAAACAAATAACTTTAATTTTAAACCATCAGGCATTAGAGTAGTAATGAGGTAAAACTTTTCTGGCAAATTCTTGAGCCGAGTACCATTGATTGTGCTGTTTATAATTGTCTTTCAGATAAGGCTCATTCAAGTTTAAAATCCTTAAAGATATAATTGGACAACGAGTTCTCTTTGTGTCAGAACGTTGTCGAGCGAACGCTTTCAACTTCCTGTGAAACCGAAAGACAGTCAAATTATTGATGTTCATGAATCGCTGTCTAAACCAAAGTACCTGTCAACTGCGAAAAAAATACAGATAAGAGTTAATCATCAAACTTTATCGGCACCTCCTGGAATATCTAAAGCTGGACACAGATTGTTACACAGTTTGTGCATCTCCGGCATGGTACGGAAAAAGACAATTTCCGTATATTACATTACGCAGTCCTGCTTAAAAGGACTTGGTGAATTATTTGCGGCAAATAAGTATTCCTTACTTTCATCATCTGGTTTTAGAATTTCTTTGACGTTTCTTGAGGTCTTCTTGTGGATAATAAAGAATTTTTCCTATTTGACGAGTTTTTTGATTATGTCTTTATTGGCTTCTTCAAGATGGACGGTGTGTTCAAAAGGGAGGCGAAACTACAGCAAGTGTCATTCAATTTACAGCAAACATTTTCTCTCCCTTTTCTCAACTTTTGAAAATGCTTGGACAACTCTATTTGTTTTATTGACTTTATTCGATTCAGGGAACTCTTCGTCAGTTATGTCAACTGGGACGATAATTAACACTCCATTGACTTCCCAGTCAGGTTCTTTGATACCTTCTTCATTATCAACTGACACAAATTCGCACATTATCGGTAATTTCAGCGTAATAACACAAAACATTTTCCCTCAGGAGTCGAACAACACAATAGGTTTACCTTCAGTTGCCTCTGTAAGAAGCACAGAGTTTTCTACAACTGAAGAACGCCCAACGATGACATCATCCGAAAGCGTTTGGGATTCCACGACAATGGAAACCATCTCTTTAAAAACTTTTAATAGTTCACCCTCTAAAACACTGATTAGTCATGATCAGACCATTAATGTGCCATCTCATTCACGTCCAACGCATCTATTAGCTACAGAAGTTGAAACGCGTTCAAAGGATTCAATATCAATGGCACCAATTACATCTAAGATACCTCCGTTGCCAGGAACATCAGACGTTTCGGTCTCCAAGATTGGTTCAACATTTATGACAAGTCAAACGAAAGCAAGCAGTGTTACAACATCGACCAGCAATCCTCCACCTGGCGTATCACCCATTAGTGGATTAAGAAACTCTGTTGCCAGTCTGTGGACAGCCTCAACAAAAACGCTTTTATTCACCGATTATCAGAGCAATAGCACGAAAGTACGCTCTTTAGTGAGATCAACAGTATCGATGTTAAAGGAATTGTCTCCTTCGTCACCATATGCACCTACACACTTGGAATCAGCATCAACATTAGGTGCATCACCAATTTTGGAATCCTTACTGCCCTCCAGTCAATCTCCAGTTACAAGCATCCCAACAGAAGTCCCGGTTGTGTCTAGTTCAGAATCGTTGGTTTCATCATCGTTGTATTCAGTGTTACTATCAAAATCAACGCACGAATTATCGTTAACACCATCTGTAGAACTTCTTAGATTGCCATCACAATCAACCTTTATACCTCCTTCGTTTCTTCCGCCGCAATCACCATCGTCGTCAGCACCGACTTTATCACAGTCCTCATCACTGCTAACAACAACTTCACCATCTTCGTCTTCAGTGAAGTCCAACATATCACCGTCGTCATCAACAAGTCGGACGCATTTCAACGCACCATCTCTGTCACCGTGGGCAGCAACGCAACAGGGAGTGTCATCAGTGTCATTCTTGACGCTTCCAATGTCAACAACAACGTCTACGCAGGAATCCTCCTCAACACCATCAATGGATTTACTTACATCTCAATCAACCTTGTCACCTTCCTCACTTCCACCCCAGTCACCATCGCTCACACCATCATCGTCAAGACCGAAATTATCACAATACCCATCACTGCCAACAACGACATCAACATTAACTTCAACACCGCTATCTTATTCACTTATACCAACATCACCACTAAAAACATCACGATCATCGTCAGCTTCATTGTCATCTCCATCACTATCTTTATTACCATCGCCTCTGCCATCGTCAACAGTATTGCCGCCAGTATCATCAACATCGTTGTTACACTTACCGTTAACATCATCATCACTATTGTCATCATCGTTGGTAGTTTCATTGTCAAGGATATCATCGCCAGCAGTGTCACCAACAACATTGCCATCTATATCATCTCCATCGTCATTAGACTCACAATCAGAGCCACAATCAGCGTCATCGTCATCACCATCATCATCGTCATCAATGCTGATATTTTTGTCATCATCGCTATCTTCAGAGTCATCTTTACTGTTAACTTCATTATCATCATCAGCAGCAGCTCTAACATCAGCGTCTTCGACTTCATCAATGAAAAGAGCATCGTCACCATGGCCATTATATTCTGCATCAAATCCATCATCATCGCTGACACCATCTCCAGGGCCATTATCGCCACCAAACGTAGCACCGTCAACATCGCTAGAGTCATCTTCTTCATCACTACAACCATCATTGCCACTACAATCACTACCACCACCATCATCATCACTTTTCTCATTGGCAGCACCGTCCATTCCTTTCCTGACTCTATCATCCCCTCTGAAAACGGCCCAACCCTATTTTCCATCAGTATCGTTGCCTGAAACTGCCATGATGTCCATAAATTTGTCACTAACGCAAATTTCATCATCGTTTATTTCGTGGAGCAACTATTCGCAGCAACAATCATCTTTGGTTAATAATTCAACAACTTATAATGTAACGACCCAGGAAACAAGCAACGTTATCGCCGCTATCACTTCTAGCGGAATCTTTGGAGAAACTCCAACGAGTTTTATGTCTTCGTCGATAGCACTTGTCACATCAACGACAAGTCCACCTGACGAACCGCGGATACTCAATCTAACATTTTCGCTAATTAACGAAACCTTTCACGAGGATTTGAACAATGCAAGTTCAGCGAAGTTTGTGAACTTGTCCGGAAGAGTGAACTTAACGGTACTATTTTTATTGTAGCTGTTTACTTT
This sequence comes from Porites cylindrica, assembly GCA_964035525.1. Classification (NCBI taxonomy): domain Eukaryota; kingdom Metazoa; phylum Cnidaria; class Anthozoa; order Scleractinia; family Poritidae; genus Porites; species Porites cylindrica. The sequence continues at coordinate 26,347,383 of OZ037777.1, read as the reverse complement.
GCTTTAGCTAGCCTGCGTGACAGGCTTTCAAAGAACAGGGGAAGTGGGAATTTGGAAGCGCGAATTCCCCCTTACCCATCTTCTTTTAACGTCTCCCACGCAGGTTGAACTTTGCTTTTTATAAGCACTTCCAACGATTGTCAGGGTCCGGTTCCTCAAAAGATGGTTAAGTCTAACCGAGCGTCTAGTCAAGATTTAAGGGACAGAGGTTTTTTTGTCTGAGAACATGCAACTGGAGTTTATATAAAATATTATCGAGCCTTTTCCCCAAGATCCAGTTATCAAAACACAAATGATTTTGTGCTCTTAAAAATCTATACGAAGAAAAATAAATTGTCCATTGAAACTTTGGATTAGAGTCATTCGGCCTTTCAGCAATCGGCCCCAGATAGTTAACACCTGTACACTGATGTCCTGCGCTAAACCAATCGCGGTGGATATGGCTACCATTATAAATCCTCTGTAACATCCCTTTTTCTACTATTCCCCCTCCCCCCTCCCAAACCCTTTTTAGCGAAAAAAATTTCTCTACCTTCTCTGCTTTCTTTAGATTTGCAGTCAAACTGTGTAAAGACTAAATTAAAAAAAAACATTGTTTATCACAGATGACTAACCTTTTATACCAAAGTTCGGTACAGTTTGTAGAAGTACAGCTCACATCTCCAAATTACATAAGAAAATTTAAAAAAAGCCACAGGGAGAATAATAGACGATTTACGATAAATATTGCGGTTATTCACTCTTCGTTAATTATCTATTTATTTCTTATTTATTCATTGATTTTTGGAGCCTTGATCTATTTATTTGTCTATAACTGAATTTTTTTCCCTATCTCCATAGCTATGGGAATTGTTACGCGCGTTCAAGAAAGGCCTGGTGGATGTAAGAATACTTCAGTTTAGGTTTGTATACAGCTACAAGTTTTGAGAACAAAAATATTTTTTCCTTAGGGTCATCAAACAAAATTCAAGAAAGATACCCAATTATAGGGAAAAACTGAAAAAAAAGAAAGGTAACCATGAAACAACATTGCCAAGGAGTCTCATAACAGAACTGTTTTAGATTTAGAATTGCTAACTTCGTTTGATTGTTGATTAGAAAGAGGAAATCGAGTGGGAAACTGCCCTACTACTCCTCCCCTAAACCAGCATTTTGCCCCAAGTGAGAAGTAAGTGTTAAGGTTGGCTTAGGGGAGGAGTAGGTGGGCAGTTTCCGGAAACGTGTAATGATCCGCGATGTATAATGATCCGTCGAAATGGCCCCATGTAGGGTAATACGAATTCCAGAATCTGGGGATTTTTTATTTGTGGAACCTAGAATCCTGGGCTTTGGAATCCGGAATTCAGCTCAAGGAATCCGGAAACCCGCAACCGATCTGAGTACGGAGTCCAAGTTCCGCTAAAAGGAAATCCGGAATCCAATATACCTGAAATCCAGAATCTACGGCGTGGACTCCAGAATCCAAGACTGTCTTGGATTACCTTAAATGGGAGAAAAAAAAAAGTAACAAGGGCCTTTGTTTTCTTTTTCAAGAAATGGAAGCGTTAAGGTGGATTCTGAGTTGGTAATTAGCAGCGCTTCCAACGTTACTGCGCAAGATGTCAATGAAAGTCTGTGGACAGGCAATGGCTCTAACAGTGAAGGATTCATTTTTGGCCACATAATGGTCAAGGGTAAGATGTGTTTATTGATTTTATTGCAATGTACTGCTGTGATTACCACGTTATTTCTTGTTCCAGCTTCATCAGTAATATAGAAATTTGGTTCTAGTACTATCCCTAGCAGTAATGACAACTTTGTCTGCTAATGTCAATGGTTCTCCCTAGTTGGCATGAAAGAGACCACTTTGTTTCCACCTGGACAAATTTCATTATCAGAGTCTTTCTACATATCGTGTACTCCACTGCTGACATTGTCCTTACAAATGATTCTATTTGTGAATCGTTCTAATGAAGCTAATCACTCAACAGTTAAACATAACAGACAGCCCCGTTTGAATGTTAAGTTTATTGTTTCTTGCCTATCTGAGACCAGTGCGCAATCCCAAAGTTTTGCGTAAGTAGGAATTGTAGAGGGCACAGACTTGTCCCCCTGCCTCCAGTCTCCCCAGCCGTACAAACTGGTCTGTAAAATTTGGCGACTTCTCGGAGCTGCATCTTTGTCAGTTTTCATCAAATCAACTCAAACTTGGCAACTTAGCTAAATTCAAGGCGCTCTTTTCAGTGGTGTCGGCGGATTTCTCCCTACCTGGTTCATTTCAAAAATTGAAGAAGACTACTATTGCAGTCTGAAGTTGTTGTTTTGTTCATGCAATACGGCAATGGTCTTGCATTTCAGAGACGTGTACCTCCGGATACTGCAGAAATTCAGGTAGTTGTCAGGAGGGAGACTTCGGTGCGAACTGCAGGTTAGTAACTAATATCCACTACCCATTCTATTTAGAGTTCGTCTGCGCTACATGAACGCTGATCTCAAAGGAGACTGTGCTTGCGAGCGCAACCACGGATGCAGTATTAGGAAGACGACAGTACACGCTATTTTCTTCAAATGTCAGTTTCTAATTAGAATAGACTTTGAAACTATCTCAGCTTATAATAACCAGTCCCATCTAAGGCCATAAGGGTGGTGTCTCTGCGACAAAGACCAGACCATTGGGTACTGAAGAAAGAGAGAGTGTAGATGAATGCGTTTCATGTAATAAACAAGCCTCACCTCTAAAATCTTCTTAAGAATGCTTTCATTCCAACTTATAGTTGTTCTGCTGGATTTGTCGGAACAAGGTGTACTCAAGTAGCAGGTTAGTGGTTTATTAAGAAAAGTAGCAAACCGAATCGTAGCTGATAAGGTGAAATCGGAACGTTGAAAATAGTCTTAGTGTGTTTTCAACTGCACTTAAAAAATCACCTTTAAGAAACTAACAATTTCAGGTCACCGCGGAAGGGTTCTTACCTACCATTCATATGCTCTATATCTACTGTACTAAGAATTAATTGGCTAAGCCAGATTCTTAATAGGGTTGTTATTCTAACTGAAAAAGGTGCATACCGCATTGGCTTCGGTCCTTTGCTGATTAATAAGAAGTAGTTCCTTCTACACATCTGTTGCCATGCAGCCTGGCCTCTTTTCCACCCAAAGTCCCGGTTCCCAAACTTGAACGAGTCGGCCTAGGGCCAAGTGATTCCAAGAGCAAGACGGACATTAGCCTTCGAAAATGTGGATTTAACTATTTTCTGTTTCCTCCAATATGTTTTTAAGAAGAATTTTTGGATATTTTATGATGCTTTGTGTTATTTTCTGATTTTATAAATAGGACCCTATTTAAGGCTTGACAGATTCCTAGGCGTATAAACGCCAAACGTTAGCCTACGCTTGGTTCTTATAAGTGTCTTTGAATATTTCTGTCTCACAGCATTTCCTGTGGATGGGAAATACTCTGACTGGTCAGAATTCACTGACTGTACCAAGACATGCGGTGGGGGTCAAAAAAGTCGCCGGCGCAGCTGTACCAATCCCCCTCCACAAAACGGCGGAAAGGATTGCGCTAGCCTGGGAGCGGATACGGAGTATGCTGACTGTAATGTAGATGTTAGCTGTCCAGGTAAGAAGAGAGCTGAAATGTCCCACATCAGTGCTGTTTATTAAAATACTAAGTTTCTGTTCAAACGATGCCGCCTACATTTCAGTTTCAATTTCCTGTTCCCCTTAATCAGCTCGTTGACCAGTTAAGTTGTCAGAAATCGTTTGGAACATTATTTAAACTTGGGGGAAAATTTATAACTACCAACAGCTGCCTAGAAACTAACACAATTGTTGATTAATACATTAAGCAAATGCAAAATGAAAAAAGGGAGTGAGAGCTATGTCGTTTAATTGCCTGGGGCTCCCGTCACTTTTACATAAGGGCTTTTGCAGGTTAGAAAATCATATGTGTCTTTTTGCATCTCAGAGATTTTGTAGTCAGGGGAATGAAAATGGGTTTCCCGTGCAAAACCAAACTTCAAGGTATCACCGGTAGTACATAATGGGACATGGCTTTTCTTTTCTTAATTCTTTTCTCTTCTTTTCCACCAACAGCAAAGACCTAACTGCTGTGTAAAAGGGAAGCAAACCAAACTAAACCAATTAAACAAACAAACAATTAATAAATGCCGCAATCTTTAGTTTAGGTTCTGATTATTTTATCTTTCTGTCAGTTTCATCTGAGATATGGATCGCTGTTGGGATATCCTGTGGTGCGTTCCTCGTCATTCTTATCTTGCTTGTTTTGCTTTGCTTGCGAAGAAGAAGAAAGAAAGCCGAAGAAAACAAAAGGTAAATTCGAAGATCGTCCCGTAGACAGATTAGTGCAAATGTGGCTGTGATAAAATATGAATGTAAATAGCGATGAGATGCATCAGGAAATCTGTAAGGTTTGTGGTAACAAGGTGTAGTCTGCTGAAGTGTCCGCTCTTTCGATGTGCGTGTCACAACAGCTAGAACAATTTTTGGAGACGATGTCCTGGGATGCCTCGGATATCTACCGCAGTTTAAAAACCTAACGCTAACATCATGCGGCAACAAAGAGAAAAAAAAGATAGCCCTTGTTTAAAGGAATGAAACTCTAGTGGCCAGCTGTTATAAAATGATAGCGGAAGAAAGAAAGTCTTTACATAAGAAAAGGGTTCTACTCTCACAGGATTGGTTTGGGACACCAACATGGCCGCCGTTTGATTATTTTGGAACACCAATATGGCGGACATGAGGTCATGTGAAAACGCTCTGTTGTTTGTTTGTTTATTTGTTTTGTTTTTTGTTTTTACAGCTCCAGTCAGACACGTTTTTTTGAGATCTTCTAAAATTTTGTACGATTTATCGTATTTCTGAACTTTAAGGTCTATGGATTTATACAACAGCAATGGGCACAGAAACACCCCGATACCGTTGGAAGTAATATACGAGGACAAGACAGTACCCAAGCCCTCCAATAAAGGACATTTAAACCCAGAATTTATTGGTGAAGATGATGACGACAACGACATATACAAGGCCCAGCTGTTGTTGTTTTTAAAGCAGTCCCATTTAATACGGCCCAATGTATACCCAGACGAGCAAGACAACAATTCTGATACGTCCGATTATTCACGGAAGAATTCTAGAAGAGTTTCTGCTTTATCTGCTGCCAGCGACAAAAATCAAGGGGACAACGATAAACCGGTTGTTGAAATTGAGACCGCTGTAAGTTAACTTTTTACTTTACGCAATATTCAAATTACCGCATTTTCCAGCCTCGACCCTAGGCGTTCTCGACTCGGTCAAACCTAGACCCTATCGTGAACTGTGACGTCATGGAGCGAGACTCACCTGGCCTTTCCCAGACTTTCGCGGACAATGGGGCAAGAGGCAACGCCTAGGGACTAGGCTGTGTAGTTTCCAGAACCAATTTCCGGGGGCTAACTCACCCTTTCACTCCCAAACCAAAACTTTTGTCAATGGTTTTACATCTTACCATGCAAAGTGTCTCCCAGCGGACCAAAAAAAAGGACGGGCTGTGGTGACGAAAATGTTACCACTCATCCACGAAACCACGCCTTTCCTGATAAAATTTTGGCTGTTCCTATAAATGGGACTGGGACTGGGACGTGGGGACGAGGACGTTGGGACGCGTGCACAGGAACTTGGGATTCGGGAGCGCGAGACAAGGGATTCCGGGACGTGAAGTTATTGGGGTGCGGTGACGCGAAATACGGGAAATGGGAAAGTCATGTGAAGTATGGGACACGACCTCAAGCGAAATACAGGACGTGAGGACGCAATTGTACAAGCCTGCTCTGGCTAGAGCCCGTTTTTAATGTTCACAGAGTTAACTCCTTTTGCTACATGAAAACTTTTATTTCACCACCATGTATGGTTTTTACCAAGCCGATTTCGTCTTTTAAACATACCTGTCTCAAACCGACTGTCTCTCAAACCAAATACAGCAGTCTGGCTAGCTGGTCACATTCAATCGTAAATTAGTGCGGACCGATGATTGATTCAAATGTTCTCTTGCTTAACAGGGCCAAACACAACACGATAAAAAAGAACTTCCAAGCACAGAGCTATGGTGAGTAAGAAAAACTCGTAGTGAAAATAAGTTTCTCTAGCTTTGCCATAGCACTTTCTTAGAACAAAAAAGCCGAGAGGGTCTGGAGCATGAATGACATTGGCTGACTCATTTAGTGGGCATCGTCAATTGTTTGCATCAGTTGTCGTAGCATCATAGGTAGTAGAGTAGATTGTAGCTTAATGGTAGAGCATCTGGACTAGTAACCCGAAGGTCAAAGAGTGATTTTACTTTACCCGTGAAATAGGTTAGTAGAGTACCTATACACATTATTATGCACTTATTCCACTGTCTTCCTTTGTTTACTTGTAGCTATTTTGCACAGGTTGTTAGTATCTGTTTCACGGATAGCGTAAATTAAAATCAGTCTAGATTCGACTTCCATTTGGAGTAGTCGGATTTTTTCTTCCGAGCCACTTGTGTCACTGACTGAAAAATTATCCTTCTCTTGAGGGGACAGGTTAAGAAAGACGGCAAACATCAAAGATTAGCCTCCCCGCAGACGTCCTTTGGGGTTCGTTTAATGAATGCGTGACAAACGAACCCCAAAGGACGTCTGCGGGGAGGCTAATCAAAGATAAGAAACAACGGTAATTCTGTTTATGTTGGGAGTTCCCTGACGGTTCACATATTGTGACAAGATAAATTAATGCGATGGAATGCTCAAATTTAACATACACTGAGGTGACTAGCTTTAAAGGCTTTTTAAAATTTATTGGGTATCAAACTGAGTAAATATTGCAATCTTACAAATTGTTAGTAGCCATTTCATTGTCGTGCCATAAATATTCCTGTTTTCCTGTTATGGGGAACAGTATTGGACAACTCTTGGAAATAAATGTTGAGACATACGTTTTGTTATTTATATTATTGATTTAATTATCTATTTCCTTTTTTTAAACCTTTCTTTTTCCAGATCTCCCTGTGTGGCCAGAGTGCTTAGAACATAACTCCTCGACTTAAAAGTTTGTAAAGACGAGATTTTTCTACTTAGCCAATTTGAATTAGCCTTTAAATTCCAAAAGTGAAGCGATGTAATGATGCATGCACATCAGTAAAAAGCTATTCTTTAAAAGAAAATTCGCTATAGTCGACTATGGCGAACTGAATTCTGAATTTTGATTTTGATCTTTAAGAAAAACCAGATTAGAATTTAATAGTTAACAGAGTGAAACTTCTGCAAAACACTTAAACATTAGATTGGTATTCAGGCGATCGAAGGTGCAATCAATCAAACGAGAGCTAATTTGAGCCAACATATGATAACATTTAAAGTATTAAAATTAATTTTGGGCGAATTTTCGCACGCAAGGAAGAGAGATTAACAAATTGGGTTCGGTAGGTTCCTCATATACCACGGGTCTCGCTTTTAATGATACTCTTAGCTAGGCTTGTATGATGGTGTCCAGGCGGTTTGACTGCACCTACAAGAATCAAGTTCAATTTTACCTCTTTTCGAGATAATTAGCACTATTGTTATTTAAGCGTCGCCACCATGAGAGATAATTATCTGTTCTGCATGAGAATAAAGTTCAGTAGTTGGATAAAATAAAGCTTGTTTAAAAGAACTTTCAGTAGATAGTTGACCATTCTCTTATTACAGTCAACTCTCGCTTTGCGGACACCCCGCTATAACGGGCACCCCAATAATACGCACAACAGCCAAATCCCAGGTAAAAATAAATTACAGATGTTTGACTAAAATAAACTCCAGCTATTACGGACTCTCGCTAATGAGGACACTAACTCAAGGTCCCCACAGTGTCCGCAATAAAGGGAGTTGACTGTATTTCCATCTTGGGATTCAATTGCCATCCTTGTCCCGGCGGAGCGGTCCTTGCCGCTCTTACGTAGCGCGCGCGGGTGTTGTTGCGAGAAGCATGCAGCCCTCGATCACATGACCCCCTGTGAACCTTGGTTACTGCCTTAACACAGATTCCAAGTGTCTCAAATGAGATGCTATCTGATTTCAACAGTTGCACGACTCGTACAGGTCGTACCACGTGATGGGTCCCACTCACGACAACTTTGTCAAAGTCTTTAATGAAAAGCGAGTTCATCAATTGCACGTGCAAATGAGATGCAGTTTAACTACGCGATACTTCATATTATCACACTGAAATATCACCCATACAACCACCAGTAGCAATCGTATGATCTCATCACTTTACCACCCGTACAAGTTGAAACACACACAACACGACTTTCACAACTTGAACAAGTGGCGAGTATTGGGCAAACCTCTTCCTCAAAGGAAGCCACCTCTAGGTCGCCGGGTATGTAAGTGCGCGACTTTTCGGATGCTTTCAGAGCATTATGAATCGTGCAAATCGTGCAAATCAGTCTGCGAGCCCTAATTCCAATAGTCCCAGAGGTCACAGACCATTTAGATTCTGAGACGAGGACAACTACGAGTACGAGATTTTCCCAATACTAAGAGGTGCGCGCGCATAGACCAGCGTCATTTTGGCGGGAAAACTTGATAGCCTTCGTCATGCATTCTACTAGGGGTGTTGGCGAGAATGCCGTAGCGATGGAAACAAGATTTATCATTTTGCACTCACGAGAGGGCTTAACCTCCTTCAATAAAAATAACCGTGCTAACTTTTCTGGTGAAAAAAACACAATGAAGCTTCCCGGAATGTCGATTTTGAGAAAACAGCGGAAGCTCTTATAACAGACACTCTCGGACAGCTCTACTCGCGGTTTTTCTAAACTCCCATACAAACTCTGTGCTTTTACATTCCCGTAAGCGGCCAGCTAAAGCTACGGACACCCTGTTCGCATCCCGAGGGTGTCCACTCACGAGAGTTTCTATCGTACGCGAAAAGTCAAATCTGGCTCTCATAGCCGTCTTCGTCCTGGAATCTAAAGGCTCCTCGGGGGGAAGGGGAGGGAGTACTGCTTTATATGGGCTATATAGGTATGTGCCGCTGTGAAGGGTATGGCTTTCAAGCAGTTTACTTTGGGATAGGGTATAGAAATCAGAGAGTTTGGGTCTAGAATAGGGTATCATTTTCTAGAAAACTGATCAATTGGTTGAAGATTTTAGTCTACGAATTGCCACTCAAAAATATAAAAAAATCAAATAGGCAAGTTTAAATTTACGTAACTCAGCCTAAAGGCTACTACAGGATAGGGGGTTTGGGGGAGTTCAGCCTAATATAGAGTATATAGGGTAGCAAAACTCAGCTGAACTAGTGCTGGTATTAAGTCCAAGGGTTCCAGGGTCCCAGCGGCACATCACCACCCAAAAAATTCCTCACGTACCGCCCCCCCACTTCGGTCTAAAGGTTTCTAATACAAATAAAATTAAACAATTACGAGGATCTACGCTTTATTAACACACAACACAAGCGTATTGCTATGTTAAAGGCATTTTTTTCTCTGTGTGCAAGTATAAATTGTTGTACACTTGCTTCAGTTGGTCTGGATATTTACAATACTCAATATATTACAACAGAAACAGTTGCCCTAACTAGAAAACATCACGCGCAAAAGCAGTTATTTTATAACCTTAATTCTTAGCTTGTCAAATACAATACTTTCAGTGGCTTTCCAAGAAAGATTCAATACATTTTGTTCCAAAACCTGATTTTGACAAACGTAACCTTGTTTCGGGCAAGTCCGTTTGGTCGAAGTTCGATAGAAAAATAAATAATTGTGGACTTATCCCTAGAAACTGCCCGTTATGATGCGTGTTATTAGAGAGATTCGAGAGATTAAGATTCACATTTACGACAAACGGCAAACGTGAATTTGTACCAGGTGACCAAGTTTTCCCCTTATTTTTCGTTTACTGTTTATTACTTCTACACAAAAACTACGTAGTTTTATGCCAGTTTTATCCATAAGAATCGTTCTGGACTGTTTTTATCTGCTTATTTTCTGTTCTGAGAAAAATCTCAACGGACGTTTGCCGTTTGCCGCATGCCGTAAACGTGAATCTTAATCAGTCTATTAGAGTCACGTTTACGGCAAACGTAAATTTGTGCCGTGATCAAGTTTTCCCTTTACGTGTTTTAGATTGGTCTTAACTTCTACAAAAAGTTAGTACAATGTAGTTTCACGTTTGTTTCATCCATAAGGATTGTCTTATAGTGTTTTTATCTGCTCGCGTTCTAAAATTTCAAAACTCTCAACTTCATCTGCGGTTGGCCGTAAACGCGACTCTAACTCTCTTCAATAGCTCTAGAAACCCAACAGACTCGATGTTTGACACTTATGATTTACCCATCCACTCATGAGCACATTGTTTACATGAATGAAAAGTTTGGAACAATCAAGGCCAAGGCAAACAACATTAAGTTGCCAGGTATTCTTCAATACAGCTCTTGAAGGATACGACCAGTCAAAAGCACCTTAAACTACCATTTGTTCTTACAGTCAAACCAGGTCAAGCGTTCCCGTCGCTAACGAACTAATGAATTTATTCACGGAAAAATGATTTCGTTTGTTGATTCAATGATCCATTCATAAAATGAACAATCCAATAGTCATATTTAGCCTTGATTCTATAATCGAATGTTGATTCGATTACTGTTTTTTGAAAAATTCCACTTTCCACAAGTTGACCTCAGAATTTTGTTTTTTCCTCTTTTTTTTCTGAGAGTCGAGTGCTGGCGATTTCTGAAGTTCAAACCCAAACAAACTGTTACATGTACGCCAGTTTGCTGCCAATAATCAGTGCAACAGACCTAGGCCTGACCTCTTAGAAAACACGACGGTCAAACTGAGGTCAGTGTATCTGCGATGATTGGTGGATTTAGATCCTCGGCCTTTGTCAGTTTCTTTGCGTTTGCGGTCTGTCTATTCTAGCTGTTATTTTGATTAAAGGCAATGAAAAACGCAATCGCAAACGGCAGGAAAAGGGAAGCAAATACGATTGAATACAACAGACAAGAATAAAGAACAGGTGGGGATTTTGTTCATAAACCAAATCAACATTTGATTATTGAATCGAGGTACAATTTGACCGTTGGATTATTCATTTTATGAATGGATTATCGAATCAACAAACGAAACCATTTTGCCATTAATGAATTCATTAGTTTGTTAGCGACGGGAACGCTTGACCTGGTTTGACTGTAATATCTTAGTTGTTATTGGCCACTAGCTAGCATTAAATGCCAAAACTATAGCCACATAGATAAACACAATAGTAATTTTACCTACAATAAATAACTGCACACCAATACGAAATCAACCAATGGCGATAACAGAATCTATTTTAAACAATAGCTGGACAAGACACTATTTTTCGTTATATTTTTTTCATAAACTTTCATTTTTTCTTTCGTTTGTTGGAGGTTGAACTAGATGAGCGTAGAAAGATAAGCAAATCACAGCTGAACCCATTACGTCTCAATGTGAACATACAGGCTCGCCTTAAAATGAGCCTAATCATTACTTGACAAATACCGCTAATATCAACAAACATATTGTAGTAAGGAGAATTCATGAGAATAATGGACTGAATTTGTCGCACGGGAAATAAGGAGAATTTACATATTGATACGAACGATTATCAGTTATATGAAAGAACTTTTAACTAGTTAGTACAGCGGCTGGTAAAAAAAATCTGCAAGTATCAAGTGGCCCGCACAACACCCATCATCAATGCAAAATTAATATAAAACTTTGGCAACGTGGTTCGTGAAAATAACGAAAGTACTCAACATAAATATGTTCCAGTGTAGTAAAATACTATGGGAGCAGACCAGGTTTGATATTTTTCTTACAGACAACCCGGGCAATGAAGGGTAGATGATAAGAACTTGGCATTAGAGAGTTAACGCAACCACGAAGACGATGACAACGTGACGTCAACGTTTAAAGAGGATTTTCTGAGAAAAACAACACCTTTGCACGTGCATCACACTTTTTGGTACATTTCTTTGCCGTCACTGCATGACTACGACGTAAAAATGGCATAATTTCACGTTTTATGGAACTCGTAAATGAACGACGACGAATTTTTCTTCTTTTCTGATTCTTCTTAAATGCGGTGTCTATAAGATGACCATTTGCCCACATCCGACAAGCTAAAAGGGTTGGAATAATCGCGATGGAATTTGAAAGTGACGTTTTGTTCACTGCTGTTGTCGTCCAGGTTGCGTGAACCCCTTGTTATTAGCTAACAAAATGATAAAATGTATAACTACACTCTGTTGGTAAGAAAACGAATGAATGATAAAACGCAGGAAATAATATAATCATTGTTGCATCAATGAAATAAAACCTTCTCTGTAGGGTACATGCACTGTCGACCAACATCAAGACATCTTTGAACTCTTCATAAATATTCAACATTATGTAGTGGCTGGTAAGATCACTTTTTACTTCACGTAAGCACACAACAAAATGTGCTGAACATAACACAATCTAACTATGTATAATTTGCACCTCACTACACCCCTATGGGGTTGCTGTTTGTTGTCACACCCTGTGAGCTTGAAACACTTGACATTGTAGTAGCAGCAAGATTTTCTAGTTCTAAGGTGGCTCGATGCGCCATTTGTGTGAGAGCACTGGTAGCAACATCTTCAGCTGAGGCGGGCTCCCCATGGGAATTGCTTGTTATAACTCCATTGGTTTGTTCACTGACTTGGTGATCTATGCATTACAAAGAGTAAAGACGGAGGATAAGAGTAGTAATTTACATTTGGATCAGGTGCTAGTCTTTTTGGTGTATTATTACTCTGATAGCCGAGGATTGTTACAGGTCAAATGTGAAGTCTGCCTAATTTTTTTAAAACTAGCGTTAAGGTAACTAAGAAGGTAAGGTAACCAACCATCCATAATAATCCGTGATTAAATTCAATCTGTAATATATAGGTACATGTACTCATCTCACAGAGAAATCTAAAATGTCCCTGTGGAAAATTTCTTAAAATTTTAATAGGAAAGGAGGGGAAGATTGCTTTCTGAAGCCTAACTTTTTCAAGGAAAGCAAAAAAGCCTCACTCTAATATCCAGGGAAATGGAGTGGGGGGGGGGGGGGGGGGGAGTGGTTAAACCATTTTACATTGCATCTGAAAAAGAAAACTACTTTGTGTACAAGGGTTTCAAATAATACATAAATACATGTACTTACTCAATAACTGTGAGTTTCGCTGTTGTGCTATTGTGACTGGACAGTCCTTGTGTGCTAAAAGAAGTGATTTCAGCTGTGCAACTTCTGTTCTTAAGAGAGCTATTTCACTCTGGCAAGAAAAATACAAAAAGCTGTAAGATTCAGAACAAAATGAAAACATAGAATCACAAGTCACAGTAGAGACTGGTAAAAGAGATGACAAGAGTAAATCAAATTGAAAAAGAATATTTATTTGTAATACATGTACTTAAAAGCTGAAAAGTTGTAGCATACAGCTGTGCATGACTACATGTATATCTTGCCAGCCAGGCTGGGGTAATGCACAAAATCTATCATCACAATTCAGAAACCACTTGTGTCTTTTTTTAGATTACAAAGGGTTTGACTGGACTGAAAATCAGACAATAGTGGTTTTATCTGATATCAAGATTAGTGCAATTGGCTTCAGCAGTAATTCCAGGCTCCTGAGTAGGACGGCCAGCCCACTGGGAGGATAAGTATTTGGTGCAAGTTGATTCAATAATAATAATAATAATAATAATAATAATAATAATAATAATAATAATAATAATAGTAATAATAGTTTCATTATTTACCCTCTGCAGTATTTTTAGCAGTATTTTTGGGGCCAAGCAAATACATGAACCAAATAATCTAAATCAAACATTACAGGGTTAAGAAAAAAACAAATCCAGCTAGCAGTCAGAGCGGGACTTGAACTTGGGGCCTTCAAATTGCAAGTCCAGCACAAAATCACTTGGCCACACTGCCTCCTTAAAGGGAGGACAATGTTACAGGTGTGAGCTCCTTAGAGCTCCAGGTTAGAGAACTAAAACAACATTTTGCCTCACAGGGAAGCTGATATTATAAGTTATCATAAATTACACATGTACTCATGTTACATGTTACAGCGTATGAGGCATGCCTACCTGAAGATGGGCGTTTGTGTTAGTAAGGTCGTCAGCCTTTTTCTCGAGTTGCTGCACCCAAATTTTCCTTTTTTCCCTACACCTAGTAGCGGCGGCTCTGAAAGACAAGGCATCACAGGAATAGCCAATATTTTGCAAAGCTGTAAAGGTTCTTGCCACTTATAATGCAGATGCATAGAGCAGTCAAGCAAGTACGTGTAACACTCTACAAAAATACGCTAATTTTTGTGTTTACTCACCGATTTCTCTCAAGAAAACGCTTTCTTCTCTCATCAGGGTCCAACTCATCTTGAGTTCTTCGTGGACGTTTTCTAACAAAAGATGCCAGAATGTGTTTTAACAAGTGAAAAATGACTTGATTAGTCTGAGAAACAGAAAAGAGTAAAAGACCTAGAGTAGCAAACCAGGAAGGGCTGTACTCTAGCAGAGCCTGCCAAACCCTTGGCAACTTGCTCCTGTCTTTGGCCCGCAAGTTATTTCTAGTTTCTGCAGTAGCAGAGGATGGCCGTTCAGGGCTTTTATTACCAATTAGTTAATGAGCCAATTATAAAATATTTTGATGAACACCTGACCAATATCGATTTAGTGATGTCACCACTATCACTGAACCAGAAGGTGTAGACTGGAAATGTCACAGGACAAGAAGTGGAATTGTTCCAACTGTCCCAATCAGAAAAGAGGATGATGGAAAATTAGCAATTTATCGATGTCATCACTAGTTAACGATGGACCAAAATAAAATTTATCAACCTGATCACTATCGATGGACTGAAACAACTTCAGTGAAATCAAAAACTGGTGTTCCTACTGGCTGAAATTTGACATGTAAACTCGAACGCTGGGTACACTCAATTTCATTTCCTTTCCAGCCAGTGACTTGGGCTCCCACCAATTTATTGAAATTATACATTTGTGCTCTAGCAGCACCAGGTGACCCCTGGCACCCAACTTTTGCTCCGAGGCAACTAAAGAATCTTTAGTTTTTTTTTCACAGAAATCACACATTATACTGGGCAAGCTAGATTTTACAGGTTCAGAGCACTGGGTTCCCTTTCACTTTTATTGGAGCAAAGCCTTGCTCTTAGGGGGTGAGGGTAAGACAGTTTGAAGACACTGTCTCAATATATGCACCTAAAAGTTGGACTTACACATGTAGATGTCCAGGTTGTATATTGTACCAAAATAAACTTGATGGACACAAAGGAAAGTGTAGGACTATATTCAATCATAGGTTACATATACACTATACTGGATAGGTTTTCATGCCAACAAGAAAAGCTATTCGGTACAGTATAAACAACAATGGCCCAAGGCCGCACAAGTCCTTCATACACATCGAACATCGTGCTGGCCTGGTTGGCCAACAGGGTTTGGTGTAGTAAATTCCAGTCCTCACTTATGAACATTTACTTCTTTCTGAGTAGGTTCCAGTCTCTACTTCCACGACAGTCAGAATAGATGTTCACACAGCATCAAAGTATGGCACAAAAACCTATCCAATAATTATGTGACATGCCACTTTTGAGATGAGTGCGGTACAGCTTTGCTTCGTCACAGAATTCATGCCAAAATCACTGTTCATGTGTGTAGCATAAGCCCCATTGGGTTTGCTTTTCATGGTGGCTCAGTTTGAACGTAGCTTATAGTCCTACAGAAGTGAACTTGCATGGAAATGAAAGGCAGTGTACTTACGAGGCCCCTGTTCCCCTCTTGCTGTCTTGTACACTCATGTTGCTATTAGCGACTATAGTAGTTGGGTGGTGTGAATGGTTCATGTGGCTTCCTGGACTTGGTATACCATTATGCTGTGATGTTACCATGTCAACAGCTTCTGTCATGGCACGATGAATTATATTGCTAGAATTGGCAGCTTGCTGCTGTTGGTGGAGTTTGAGTTGCTCCTTGAGACGCTGAAAAAATCAGCAAGAGGAAATTAGACCATTTAGCCTTTAAACCTTTATGACAAGAGACTTCATGTATTGACATGCCCATGATTTTCCAAAAAAAAATTGCTGAAATGAGGCATTCAAAAAATCAAAACTCAAATGCTATTGTAAAATAAAAAACAAAACAAAACAAAACAAAACAAATAAAAAAATTGTCCAACGTTTTCTACTGTCCTGCATAATACATTTGAGCAAAATCCAACTGGTGGTCTATAATCAATGCTGCGTTCTGATTGGTTGAGCTACTACTAGGCTATATGTTATAGCCCACTAGTAGTGAAAAGTCCCAGCTTTGAAAACCAAAACAATGGCGGCTGAATCACTTTTCGCTAGATAAAAAATAAAATGTTCTGTCTTGATATTTTTGACCAACTAGTTGGATTTTACTAAAACAATTATTCCTCTAGCCATCATGGGCTATTGACTCAGAGCCCATTCCGGCTCAAGGAATAATATTAAAGTCAAATATACATTCTATGTAAACTAACACACAGACTGTAGAAATGGTGCTATCAAAATAATCTATTAATATTCACAACTTAGCAAAGAAGCCCGCCAAAACCATGTGGTTCCCCTTGAGTTCAACGCATTTTATGACAATGCCCATGAGTCTAAAAGGGGGCTGACAATGGAAAATTGTGCCAATTTATTACGTCTATACACTGTACAGTTGTATAAAGTTCATAGCGTTGGTAATACTTGATCTCAGGGTAAATCAGTATTCAACCTAGCTGCAGAATTTTCTCTGTTTCCTACAAAGGAAACTCTGGTTTAACCTAACATGGATTTTGCCTACTACATAAAAACCTACTGGAGAACACTTTTCGGATTGGCATGAAGGAGAGCAGAATCTTCCAAACATTTTGGAGGAGTGATGACATAACTCTGTTTGCTCGCAAGTATTGTTTTCAAAACCAATGTGAATTTGCAAAGAACATTATTTTTGTTCAAACACACGAAGGGTTTTTGGTTTAAAGATCAGTCATGTAAAACAACATGCTTTTGAAGCAGCCCCGAGAGGGGAACGTTGTTAATTCCGAGCCGAGGCTGACAACACTTACCGAGACCTTGATTATTTAGGATATCACTAAAACTGACTCAAACAATTGTTTTATTATACATTGTTTTGAAGAAAATAACAACATACACACCACAGCAAGGAACCTGAAATCGATATTGCTATTAGAAATCATGCATCACGCGTGCAACCTACAAATTAGTCAATTATCTGGTAGCAGACAACTAACTAACAACTAACTAACTAATCTGTAGGTTGTGCTGATTTCCAAAACTTCCGTAGCTGTAGGCTGCTAGCCAATGAGAAGACACCTCATGAGTACAATGTACAATAAATAAAATTATTGATTGATTCATTGATTCTCCTTGTGAACACAAACCTGTTTAGCACTTCCCATGAATGAAGGAGGACTACTAGCACTCGGGCTGACCACAATGGCAGGAGTGGGTATGGACGGGATTGGCATTGAGCTGCTGGATGATGAAATCACACGACTAGGGATGTGAGTAGGCACTGGGAGCGCTGATGGCACCTGAGCATCAGGTGCCGCAATGGAGGCAGGTATTGCTAGCGGGATATGTGGGGGTACTCTGACAAGAACAGATACCGGAGCTGAGATGGCTGGAGCTTTTTTGGTTTCTGTAGTTACAATCTGGGGAGAAGGAGGCGCAGGAGGTGGTAGTAGAGTCTTAGATTGAGATTCGTCGATGACTATAACACTTTGTAATGGAGTTGCACTGTTTGGGGGTGAGCTCTGAGTTGAAGGTAGTTCAGTTGTTGTGTGAGCACTTGAAGGGTTTGGAGGCTGTGAATTACAATGGAAAATAATTTAATAAAAATTAATTAACAGTAACTCAATGCGACTCCTACTTTGACTTAGTTGTTAACAAATTCTTCACTCCTAAAGTTGACTCCCAATAACTTGAAAAGTCAAGGCAAAATGCCAAACATTCACGTCATCAGGAGTTTGAGTTATTGACATCACAACTTGGAATGCAAATTTATTGCACTGACACGTGTTGCAGTGTCAGTTTTTGTTTACTTTCTATGCAGAATTTCTTTTTGTTTGTCACAAAATTCCCTACCCCAATAAAACAATGTCTGTTGTGGAGGACTGTGTAGGAGGCTAAATCTACCAGTAATCTAAAGATCCTGAGTTTGTTTTTCACTGTGGTGAAAGTTTCCTGTTTGAAAGTACAGTAAATGAATGATTTTATTATTTTTCCCTCAAAATTTTTCTTTTCTGGTCCAAGAGTCTTTGAACTTTCTATTTACACTGTGGGTGTTCCTCTTCTCTGCAATACTTCATTGTGAACTGAGATGTCAGTACATTGTAGTTATTATTTTAAGTAATAACTCTTTCACTGCTTATTATGTTACAATGGAAGCTCTGTGAGTGAACACCCTTAAGATGCGAAAAAGGTGTCCATAAAAATATAGACTTTGTATGGGGGTTGAGAAAAACAGGGTTTTGTGAAGGTGGCCGTAAGTAGAGCCGTCCGCTTACGAGAGTGTCCATTGGGAGAGTTTCCACTGTATGAAGATATTATTTCTCACTCCTATTCTAAAATCTGTGGAAAAATTCTATTCACTATTTTCACACAAACTATAATGCACCTTGTTCTCCCCCACCCAACCAAAAAGATATATATGCATAACCAAAATTTGGGAGGTGGGGGTAAACAAGGTACATTGTGGTCAATGGAAAAATGGTGAATAATGTTACCATTCAAATTAAACCTCTCTGGTAGATCGTTAGCATGGTACCATCTGTTTTTTTTAGGATTTTACCAAAGAAAACTAAAAATATATATAATTTTTTTTTCTGTTCTTTCTCTTTGTGTGATCATCATTAGGAATGAAAGGAATAATATTGTTTTTGGTAATACCTTCTCTATTACATGTTCAGGTACAGTGGCTCTCTTGAAATCCTTAAATAAAATAAAGTACAATTACATGTCAATTAAATGGAACAGTTTTCACATTAATAGCATTATCTTATCCAAGTAGACTGCAGACAACAAATTCAAACCAAAGCAGTTTAAGCTAACAATTCTTTTTGATACATGTAATACTGATTGATAGTGGTTTGGTCTTTTCCTGTGCTGTTAGTGGCTGCAGCAACAGCAGTCACACTGCAAAATCACGTTAAGAGACATTATCATTGATAATATTACATATAATATCATACTGTGTAAAAACTGTGCATGTGCAAATTCTGTACATGTAGAAGTTTGACTTAGTGGTGGGCTCGGGTAAATGGCTAAAAGGAGAGAAGACACACCTGATCAAAAGGATTGTCTAAATCTACAAACAAGCCTTCCTCCTCACAGTTCCTTAAGAATCGTGTTGGTGTGGGTGTTTGATCTGGAAAAAAAAAAGAAACAAGTCAATAAATTATTAGTTAAATGTACAGAGTACTGCTGACAAAGGCTAGCAACTAGAGCCAGTTGTTAAGGAGAATTGGCTCTGATAAGGGACCACATCATATACCTATCAAGGACATCACTACCGAGAGCTTTTACCAGAAAACCTTGGCTTAATAAGTTGTCGCCAATTTCCAATGATATTTTAAAAATGCTACAAAATTTCTCTATTACTGTAAAAGGTTTAAAGCCATGAGTCATTTCATAAGTGGGTGAGCATGATCACCCGGGTCAACGTAGTCCTCAATAAGGACTGTTGTTGACAATGTCTGATGTTTCGACAACCTGTGTGATGACCAATAACGTCAAAACTTAATTGACCAATAAGGTCAATAACCAGAGTTAAATACCTTCAACTGGCATGATACAACTCACTTTGACTCTGACGATGACTACCAAACAGGTTGTTGAAACATCAGTTACTGTCAACCACAGTCCTATTGAGGACTACAATCACCTGGACGATCATGCTCCACCTACTTATGAAGTTTCCCTATTACCTTTCGCTTGATTCAGTTGGCATATGTATCAGCCAATGAACTATGCATTAGTGCTTATATACCCTGTATTCCCCTTAATTTGATCAAGAAGTAGATGCCTTTCTTCAAATACTATCTGATTGGTCACTTATAAGAACTTCAAAATCAAAAGAACAAGGTGGCTTTCAGAAGTGGTTGCTGTTCTGTACATAGTTCAAGTCACTGTTCAAAATGGGGTTTCAAAAATCAATTCTGATATTCATAAGCCACTGATAAAGACCAAGAAATTTGGTCACCATATTCCAGGTAGACCTACCTTACTCTGAGATCATAACAGCAATATGTTATCAAGCAGATGATAAATAATCAGGCTGCACAATATTTTTGGGATACAAAATACTTTCTACCCACTCAGACAGGTTAATAATTATTTTTCCATCATTATAATCACAGATTAGTGGGCTATATTCCACTTTACAGCCCACTTATATTAAAAGTTTCCTTTCAATCCTGATTGAAACCACCCTGAGATCTAATACTGCTGTACATGTAGAGAGTATCGTACCAGCCTGGTTTTTCAAGTTAGTTACTGTAAGCTTATAAGGAGCTTGGTTTCTTTCTTTAAACTTACATGCAAAAGCTTTAGGAAGAAATTCAGTACACAAATATTTTGTACAGGAACAATACAAACAGCAAAATCATTTACACACAGCTGCTTGGCATGTAACTACCCTCCACCCCCCACATGTAAAAGATACTCATCAGGAACTTTCCCTATCTCCCCTACACAAAATAAACAGCTCATAGACACTTGAAAACTTTTTTCCTATTGGTCATGACTTTGACACAGCTTTTCCCGTTTTTCCTGATTTGAGGGGAAATGGTGTTGACAAGGTTCTCTGATAAATGTTATGTATGAATTTTTGTAATCTTGACAAAAGTAGTCACAAAAATACAGATTTACGCTTAAATAACTCCATGAAGTGCGACTAAGTTTACAAAAATAAATGTTACTTAAGGTGAGGACAATATTCTCAAGTGGCTTTAGAAACATGTTCTCTATGTACACTTACACTGTATTAGAATGTATAATAAAAAATACTGTATAATAAAAAATACTGTAGTAAGCCACTTAATCCATTTGTAAAATACAAAGTAAAACGAATGAAGCATGCATTGTTTACACGGTTCAAGATATTACAAAATGAAAATATAGGGTGCCAAATTTAGTCAACTGATAATTACAAATGTATCTCCTATCGATTTAACAATGCGGTTTTTAAAATAAGTTACCAAGATTTTCAGAGGAAAATGAACGCTCTATTATAACGGAGAACAATAAAACAGAGGCCTCGCAAATTCATTTACATGCATCAATGCGAAGTCTCACGTAGTCGATGCGACCAAAACGTGAGATTTCGCAAGAACGCCACAGAATTATTAAGAAAATTCAAACATTACCTGCAACAGAAAGATCTGTTCCCTTGAGCGCGCCGAATTTCAGTGTAAGTTGATGTTTCTGTTTGTGTCGTTCTAAATGATCGTTGTTAGCGAATCTCTGTGGACGCGAGGTGAAAAGTTAGCTGGCTGGCTAAATGAAAGCTTACGTAAGGCTTAAAATCTACTACAGGTGACGACATCGCTTTAAAATTAAACCAGTCGCCTCCAACTCCCCCAGGAAGAAACCCTTCACAGGAACTAGAAGCGAGAAGAAGATGCTTACCTGCCCGCATCCTGGCGCCGTACATTCAAACGGTTTGTCATCGCTATCCGACATGTTGAATCCGTCTTTCTTCATAAAGCCTTCGAAAGCCACTGCTTCTACCGACCTCAGATATCTTTAAACTTCCAGAAATTCAAACAGGCCATTCATAAGTTTCACTTTTGCCTTTCTGAATCTTTTAATGACAAAAAAGATGTAAATTTGCCATCCAAAAATAGTAAAATTTAGTGAAAGTTTTCTCCCTCGCGTCCATTCAATGCATATTTTTGTCACATGACGTAATTACAAGGAACGGGAGACGTGACGTCATGGGTAAGCCTCGTTCGGGTGTTGATTGCTGACAAAGACTTCCGCTTTCGAGTTTGTTCTGATTGGCTCTTTTGAACGGTAGCTTAATTAACAAATCTGACTTGTTTGAATTTGATTGGAGGAAAAATGTAGATCGGTGTGAATTTGAAAAATCCCCGCTCGAAGGGGTAAAAAAGCGTTCGGCAATTTATTCGTCATGCGAAACAACAGCGAACTGATCCTAGAGACGAGAGGAGAAAGAAGATTCGAAATATATATAAATTTTTTGACTTTGTTTGCTGACAGTGTCAAAGCTCTCGTACCAGGGGCCCGTTTCTCGAAAGTCCCGATAATTAAAGGGCCCGTAAAGCTGTTGTTGTTTACATGCAAGGTAAAGGTTTCAATAGTTTTGCATCTAACATGATAAAACTATCA
Source organism: Porites cylindrica (assembly GCA_964035525.1). Taxonomy (NCBI): domain Eukaryota; kingdom Metazoa; phylum Cnidaria; class Anthozoa; order Scleractinia; family Poritidae; genus Porites; species Porites cylindrica. The sequence goes on along the minus strand of OZ037777.1, from coordinate 26,324,961 downwards.
GTTAAGGAAACAAAATGGAGTTGTTTGCTAGCCAGAACCCGCGCTATTATTCTTTATATTTCGATTTGAAAATTTGATTTCGGGCCCGAAACGTTACCGGGGCTTTCGAGAAACGGGCCCCTGGAGCCGTACTGAGCGACCACCTCGGGAACCCATATATGAAACTGTTCTTGGTTAGATCGGAGTTGGTCATTTGCGAGAATGGGCTCTCGTAAGCGACCATGTGATAAATTTATTGAGGGCTAAAATTCAGGCTCAGTAGAAAAAAAAATAATAAACTGATTGCAGCCTTTTCGCCAGGGTCTTCTCGTTTTCCGCCATGTTGGAAAACGAGAAGACCCGGAGGACAAATACAAGGAGAAAGCTGTGAGTAGCCTGAGTATCAACCTGCCTTCATAATAAACGACTAAACAAGTTTTTCATAGATGCGGAACTAAATCGTAGATACTTTTGCTTTTTGGCCATCTTAGCTTAAGAAAAAACAAAAAGCGAACTGTGGAGATAAACATAAGGAAATATAAACGCACTTCGGGAAAGAAAAAAAAAGAGACTTTAACTTGACGTTGCGTATGTTCTAACACAGGGGCGTAGCGTCCATATACGCACGTACGCCCGTGCGTACAGCTGAGATCTCAGAAAAAAATTTTTCTCATTAAATTTGCTGGCTAATAATTTCATATTTTCACATTATACTGGCGTTTTTCATTAGAATTCCCATTATCCAAGCATTAATCATTCAGTGCTGGCCACTAATAATGGCAAAATGCATTTGAGTGGTAAGCAAAAATAGGAAAAACGCCTCATGTACCCCTCCCTCAAGGTCAGCCAGCCTCACCAGTTTCCCCAGCCCCGCAGGTATTCTTGAAGGAGAGGTTACTATGCCATGACGTGTGGCTTTAGAACAAAACGTATTTGCCGTCAACGGAGATTAGGAATATACTTGTGAGGTCAAACAGTGAAACCCCAGTGATTGATTTTCCGAAGAAACTGTTAGAGAATCCTATGAATATTTCTGCGACTTGAGGAGCGTGATCACTGGCTTCTGTAGTGTTTTTGGTGTGTTTCGTGACACAGAGTACACACATATGGCTCGAAAATCGATACACGATTACTTCAACGTAATTAACAAGACAACTGAACAACGTGCAGAAGAAGCTGAAGGTACGTAGGCATAAATTCTGAGGATGAGTTTAAAACCGAAGTCACAAGATGGAAGAACAAATGGAGTGGCATGGATCCGAATGTGACGCCGCAGACTTTGGTTGAGACTCTTGACCACGCAAACTCCCAATTTTATCCCGGTATATATGTTGCTCTCGTAACATTGTTAACTTATGCTGAGTCTACATGCACTGCCGAACGTAGCTTCAGTAGCATAAAGAGACTAAAATTTCCTCCGCGAAGTACGATGACGGACGAAAGATTAAGCTCCCTAGCAATTCTTCATATACATAAACGTAAGAACGTGGATATTGACAGGTTGGTAACGGAGTTTGCCCGTGTTAAGGGTGGACGCCTCGCCCTTTGCTTGTGACCTGTCTTCATTGTTTTTGTATTGTTTTTTCTTTTCGGAACACTGTAGCTTACAGAAAACACTAGGGAAATGGTTAAAATAAACAACTTTCTACTGCATTTTTGCCGCATTATTTATTGAAAATGCCCCGCAGAAAAACCAGGAGATGGCATTTCCGAGACCCTAAATTTCAAAATTTTGTGAGGGAGCATGCCCCCAGACCCCCCTACTTGTAAGCGCCTTCGGCGCTTAGGAAAAATATATTCTCGTGCGTACATCTTCAAAATGCCACGCTACGACCCTGTAACATTTTATACATCTTCAGAAGAAATAAACTGTTGAATGACAACAGAAATTAAATGTAGAATAAGCATACGACCAGTTGACTTGAATGGTCGGCAATAGCAGATGAGTGATTGCCACTCATAATGGATTTGAAGTGCTCCGTTTTCCGGTCATGCAATTCGTTTAGTTTTGTCTATGTAGATGCTAACTAGTCAGCAGCACCCAGCGACGGACTATTCAAACGTGAGCCTGTTCACAGACCCTCTATTTTCTCTTCAAAGTCCGTCGAGCGAGCGTGATAAAAAATAAACCGTGGGGGATTTATTGACCCCCAGCGCAAAGGGGTAGGGGTGGGCGAAGAAGAAAATAGACGTTTTTTTATTTTTCTTTCTCGCGCACGCCGATGTTTTCCAAAACAACGAAAAGAAAAATAAAGCAACGTCTGTATAAAGGCTATTCAAACGTATTCAGAGGAATGGAAGTCAACAATACCAATTTCAGCACTGAAGCACACACTACCAACTCCGCGGTATGGCCAGTACCCTTCATGCGCATAGCGGATATCACCCCGGCATTCTAGAAGTGACCCATTCTCTTTTCCAGACCACGTGCCCTCCTCCATCCTCGGAGACCCAGGGGCAGTCAGTCGGGCCGGGAGAAAAGGCGCGACGAAAGTTTTCAAGCACAGGTGGAAGAACCCCTGGGTACCGACTCTCACCGGACCGAAATCTTCACCGGCTAATTTAATTTACAGGTATGCCACTACAAATTAAATAAATAGAATAAGAAATAAAAATAAATAAGACAATATAAAAGCTGTTTACAATTAGAAATTAAGTTATCACACATGAAATACTATCAAAAATTATTTACAAAGTCGATTAGGAGGACGATTTGTAGATACTAAAGTAATGATTCGTTTGCTGATGGTTTTCTAAACGTTTTAAAGTCGGATGACGCTCTTAGGACATTATTTATGGGTAAATCAATTAAATTTGTGCTTCTGATTGGTTGAATCAAATTTTCCACGTAGCACGACATCTCATCAGAAGCACTACCCAGATCTGGGTAGTGGCGCGTCATAAGTATGGGAGTTTTGCGCTCGTTTCTCAGACGTCATTTGGAGGGGAAACCAGTGGTAGCGTCCCCAAATGTCGGCTGTTTTCTCAGGCTTCATCAACAGTAACTCCAAGCATCTGTAGCGCCCGGGGGCGGGGGGAGGGGGTACTCTCTTATATGGCCTATACGGGGATGTGCCCCTGGACAGGGTATGGTATTTGAGTCCTAGACAGGGTATATAATTTTGTGCGAGTCTGTTCTAAACAGGGTATATAATTTCGTGTGAGTCTGGGGGTATTGTAGGTTATTAAGCGCATGGTTTGTTTCACGACGTTTTCACAACGAACACCGAGGCGCGCACAAAGCATGCTGGTAGTTTTATAAATTACAAAAGGATTGGAACGGACTGTTCCATTGTTGAGGATTAACCCAAACAAAGACATTCCTAGAAACAAAACATGGTACCAAAGATACGATTCAAAAGCCTGGGACGCCGTAAATGCGTTTTTATCCATAATAAAAAAAAACGAAAAGAAATGTCTTTTTTTCGTTCAGTCTCTAGTCATAACCGCCGCTTGGTTATCTCAGTTGGGAGAACACCGGTCTGCCGAGCGGGAGGTAGTGGGTTCAAATCCCGGCCGGACCAATGACCAGGTGAGATGATGCTGGCTGCAGTGATTTGAGACCTTGTCTCAGTTGAAATGATCGCGTCATTGGGTGGTGACGTTTAGTTATTGGCCTTGTCTCCTTCATCCTTCTTTCATTAGTAAAATCAAAGGGAACGTAAAAGAACCCACACTCCTGCTCGCAAAGAGTAGGGTACGTTTCCTCAGTGGTGTGGTCTACCTTTCACGCATCACGTATTATTCATATCATGGGCTATGGGTGGGTTACAGTAAGTTCATAAATGGACTGATAGCGGCTACCATTAGCGCACTTGTAAGCTGACGTATCAAAACGGTCCATGTCGCAATATCAAACAAACATACACTGAATAGCAGTTATTGTTTTAAGTACACCACCATACACCACGACTGAACAATCATATATCTCCTTTTAAATCGAAGTTATCAATTACGATTATTATTCATTCAAAATATTTCCCCGATTCAGATTGGCTGATTCACCATAACCAGTTACTGATGACCAAATTTGGAATAATTTTGTGTTTAACGAGGAAATGACGTCAAAAATGCAGCGTTTTTGCAGGTTAATGCACCGTTAACCGAGAAGACCTGGGGACGAGGTTGAGTTGTTTTGTTTGTGAAAACAAAAAATGGTGGACATTTCACTCGTTTCAAGAGTAAGAACTACGCGAAATTATAGCTAAAAATATGGCAAGAACACAACTCGAAGGGCGACATCTGCTATTTGGAAAATATTTGCGGAGCTGAACAACCCTAAACGTGCACTATCGAAGGTGAACATCGATGGAGGTAAGCATGTTTTAGCTTTGTTTTTAAACTAGGAAATATTTTGAATGAATAATAAAACAATTATTGAATTCGCCTTTTGTATAACACCCTCCTCAATCTCCATAATTCTTCATAACTAGTACGAAAGCCGAATTCATTAATTGTTAATTAAACTTTTCCATTTTCATACTTTTCAAAAGGACAAACTCGAAAACTGAGGCCTGATGACTATCGAAGCAAACCGCTATGATTAGTTTTCCACAAAGAATCCTTATGTGAATAACGAGAACTGTCAGGCCATATAAAGAGGAGAGGTCGTTATGTCACGTTACCATGGTAGCAAAATTTCTAGATCTCGACAAACCGTAGCCTGCGTGCAGACGATAACTGAACTCTGATTAGGGGTTAACCAGAGTTTAATTTCGTCTGCGGCAGGCTAGACAAACCGTGGTTCAGCAAATATGGCAGAAAAAAAGCGAAAAAATTTACATTTATGACTTTCCTGCCCATGATTGCGCTGAGGAACAAAATGTTATCCCATGGTTTCCTTCCATCGTTCGACAATACAAATGACCGTCTCTTTCAAGAAGAGATCCAGAGTACAATGGTAAGTGACGTCACACTTCTCTTCTCTATTATACATGTAGAATACTTCATGGAAGAGTGCGAGTACGGTATTTAGGGAACGACTTGTTGATTCCGAAATGGAACGAGTGAGCGCAGCGAACGAGTGAGACTTCTGATGCAAAGGCATGGGCAACGAGTGCGTAAATACTGCACAAAGCGCTTTATATGTGGCATTGTGTTTATTACATACATACCCCGACATCTTTTTGTCAGCTTTTTGCTTCAAATTTGTCAAATCTTTCTCAAATGCTAAAATGCTAAAAGCTACCGCTACACACCTTGAAATGATAAAGAAAACAAAGTATACTAGTAAAAAATTATAATGAGGGTAAGGATATGAGGTAATTCAGGAATTAATGTTTACGTTTTGTTCTGAATGTACAATTGAAAATGAATGAATTTGAGTAAAATTACCGGTAGACTTGAATATAAACAGAATACAATGGCTCGGATAAAACGTGCTCATGATTTTTTCCCCTTCCGTGCCAAAAAAATCGTTCGTTCCTCTGATTGGCTAGAACTCATTGGCATATAGAAATAATTTACGACATAGCTTTTCAGTGAGTATATATCCGTATATATATATATTAATATGCTACCCAGTGGGTAGAGTGCAGTGACGTAAGTTAACGTGCCCCGAAGTGATTGCTATAGGGCGAGCAGGACTACCAGGGATCTGAGTACGACCGGCTCTGGGGACAAGAATGGAAACGATCCCATCAATTCAAAGCTAAGAGCACATGCGCAGCATACACCTGCCCTCCTCGGAATTTTTTATGCAGCCTGTAGCAATACTCCTCGGCTACACGTAGGGTAAATCATTTTTTTCTTGCTGCTCTCTTATGGTTTCAAAAATCCTCCACCTTTAAACTCCACTTTGACTTCAAAGAATTGGTTAACTGGCAGGAACAAGATTTTCTAAATTCATCTTGATAGTGCTGTTTTTTTAAATGACAACTGATCCTTGTTTGTTTCAAGAACTAAGGATAACGTAACAACTTGAAATAATTCCAAGCATCGAAACTTAAGTCCTGGCCATAAAAGATTACCCTAAAACAAAAGCTTGAATGTAAACTGATGAAGCCGGTAAAAATCAAAGTAAAGAGAACCAAAATTCAAATTAAATTTACAAATTTGAAATGAACAAAATAAACTCAAATGTTCAACCTTTTTATTCCTTTCATATTCTGCTTTTATTCAGATAATTTATACAACAGGATAAATTATAGTTAATGTGATAACCATAAACCCCCCTTACCAGTAATGGAACCAGCTCACTTCCTTTCAGGGGTCACTTCCGGCATGCGACCCCTGTCACACTATTTGTTTCGCTCAGCCAATTAGATGCCAGCTATCAAAATGTTCGTCTCACAAAGCTTTCTTCATCTTTCAGATCGCTGAAACAGGCAGCCATTTTAGTTTCAAAGCATGTGCTTTCAGTTACATAAATTTCCATAAATGGAAAGTAGAGCCCAGTAATTCCCTAATGAAGAGAGCTGCTTCGTTTCGCCGGATAGGAAGACGAATTACGAGGATGTTTTTGAGTAACCTCAAAATAGAGAGTCTTTCACTGGAATGCAAAGTTTATCTTTTTATCATGGCGTTTTACCTTTTCAACTCAGGGATGTTAAGAATCTTCTAAGACAAGAGTTAAGTCAATTAAGTGCTCTGACATTATGTCCGAACATATTGCAATATTAGTTGATGATGTGATATTTGGTAAACAAATATCAGTAAGTGTCAAATGTTTTTTCTAAAACACAAACTTTTCGGGTTTATGACCCTTCTTCAGTGTGAAAAAACCGTTGTACAGTACTACGCAATACCATAGAAAAAAAATGATCGAAGCGCGCGCAAGATGTATATAATGTCCTAATTCAAGTAAAACTGAAATTGATATTTAGTCCTTTAGGCTGAACGGTGCCTTGTTGGAAAATCAACCGCATCTAGCGCTACTTTCGTTAAATGTTAGTACCACCACATAACGCCACACCACGCACCTAGACAAAAAGAAATACTTCCGCCAGTGGAGTTGAAATGTTGGGCCACAGGAAACCCACGAGTGTTGTTGCGTATACTTCGATTCGTAAGTGTTCGCTGAAACGACTCCTGAGGTTTCGTCCAGTCTCACCAATGTAAAGAAATGAGCATCGGTGGCAGGGTATACAATAGACAAGATTCTCTGACTGACGAGTGAAATATTCAAGAGTAAGGATAGGGATTTAGTTCACCAAACCCTCTTAGCCAACCGCTCCTGCGCGATATTCGATTTAGAAATTCGATGTGTGTGAACGACTTGTTCCAGTTATAATCTTCTGGACTGGCACACATCATTTTATCACGTTTCATCGCGGAATAAAGTACGTTAGGTTCTTTCACTAGCCAGTGAATCACATTAGGAAAATTCATAAAAATAAGAGGGTTTTCATTCGTCGAACAGGCAATCATGAAAGAAAATATACTGTGGTTTCATCGGCTTACTTACTATATTATCAAAGTTTCATGAGACTAGCCGGCCAAAGGGCTAACAAAGATTAAAAAAGAAAAGATAATACGGGAAAAAGGACAAAGAAAATATAAAAGTGGATATAATAATCAGTTCGTTTATTACTTGTGACGCACAATTCGAATGTGTATTTAACCAAACAAAAATTGTATTAATAGTTCTCGGAATGAAGATCTCTTGCATATGTTTATTAAATGCACTTTCAGACAATATTCACAATACAGATTTATTCCATATGCACTTACGGTAAGTTTAATTTCGCCAATAATGTATTTTTAGAAGTGCGCTGTCGTTGGGGATAGTAAAGAAGTTTGCTAATTTGCACCACACAGGCCGCTTCGTGGTAAAAAATTACAACTGTCCTTTCTATCTACAATAAGAAGGAATCTTTCCGGTATTTATACTCACCCAGAGCTTCAAAATGATGTGTGGAGTTGTTCCTTTTTATCTGTCGAAAATTAACTGAAACTCAGGGTCATACGTGCAATCGAAATTATACTTGGCCAGTCGACTGATATAAATTAAACTCCTCTTATTATTCATTCACAATATTTCCCAGATTCTGATTGGCTAAAAGCACACGCATAATTCACCGTAACCAGTTACAGATGACCAAATCTGGAAGAATTTTGCGTTTAATGAACCGATGACGTCAACAGTGCAGCTGTCTTGCAGGTTAATGCACCTTTAACCGAGAAAACCTGGGGACCAGGTTGAGTTGTTTTGGTTATGAAAAATAAAAGTCAGACATTTCACTCGTTTCAAGAGTAAAAACTGGGCGAAATAATAGCTAAAAACATGGCAAGAACATCAAGAAGACAACTCAAAGGGCGACATCTACCATGTGCAGAATTTTTGCGGAGCTTAACAACCCTAAACGTGCACTATCGAAGATGAACTTAACTTCGATGGATCGATGGAGGTAAGCATGTGTTAGCCAAGTTTTTAAACTAGGGATTATTTTGAATGAATAATAAAACAATTATTGAATTCGGCTTTCGTATCACATGAACAATTATGGAGATCTCGGAGGGTGTTAACTCCCTCCTCGATCTCCATAATTCTTCATAAGATACTCGGCCTCATTCATTAATTGTTAATTATCAAAAGAAAGTACGAATATAATTGAAACATCGCGTTCAATTGATTTCGTTTGTCATAGCAACCGCATAACGGTCACCAAAAGCACTATATTACAGTTTTCTTTGCGAAACGCCTTTTCTATATAGGGACTGGACACACAATAAAGCATTGTCAGTTTTGCGCACGCGTAGTATGTTTTGCTCTGTGTGCCTGGGAAGCAGCATGTGTATAAAAAGGCGGCAAGGTTTATGGTGAGCGGTAAAATTTACGTTAAATTTTTTTAGCTAAAGGTTTGCTGCTGGTTCACAAGTAAACACCGAAATTTGTCGAAGGCTAAGCTGCAGAAGTGGAACGAGATTTTACAGCTGGATTACCACTCAAAACAATTTTAGGGATTAACTGGCATTCAATATCTACTCAGTGAAAACAGCATTCGTATATGCCATTGCACCCTGTGTCCAGTCTTAACCTCTTTAAAATTAAGCTTCTCAAATAAAAACTAAATAAAATATCCCAGATTAATTAAGATCTAAAATTTCCATGCCAAAGTGCCACTGAAATGAGAGGTTTATGCCTAGCACGAGAGTTGTCTAGTTTCATATCGGGAACACCCAGCTAGCAAGAGCTACCTGTCTGCGATGTATGTACCGACAAAAAGAAGCCATTGCTAACAGGTTGTCAGTCGCCACGAGAATGGAACTGGAGTCGAAAGGTGCCCCGTCATTGTTTATGGGAGCGTTACTCGTGACGTGCGGCATCAGCTATTGGTCAATATTTTCCCATAGGTTAACTCAGCCCCAGTCTCCTTTTCGTTTCCAAAGTAGCGAATATGGAAACTTTTATAATAATGATGGTATCCAAATCTTGCTGTTTTAACAAAGACCAATAAACTGTTATAACAAAACAGCAAAGATCAAAGCGACTAGACCGTTCGAAGTATCGGGAATACTCAAGTCGCTTTGTTCTTTACTGTTTTGTTATTACAGTCATGGATAATATTACAGCCTATTGGCGAATATGGCTTCTCGTCATGCACAATAATTTTATACAGTGTTGAATAAGCAATTCTTCTTTCTACCTGGGGATTTCCCTTTAGTCCAGCTATATTGTCGGACTGTGTGCGGTAAACATTATATACAAATCGCACATCAGAAGCTATTTCCTTCAAAGGAAAAACATCGCAATAAATGTTAAGAAGCTGACACCCAATGCGCCCCAGCCTATTTTGACCACGTGACCGGCATTCCAGAAGGAAAACGAAGTAGTGCCGTCATGATGAGCCATTGAGTTACATCCACTCCATTGACAACATGTAAAACAGTGCTTCTCGTGAGCTAAAGAGGTAGAAACACTAGGGTAAGTCTAGATAAGAACGCGCGTACTATTTTAGCCATACTGAATGATAAATGATAATCAGTATTGTTAGTGCGCTGGGTTGAGACTTATTTTAATAAGGGAGTGGACCAGAATTTAGGAAAGATCCTTGGATTCATTAACAACAATGAGCTGCGTAACATATTGGGAACGGTGCACATTAACTAAAAAAGAAGATTTCTCTCCATCCAGTAAAACAAAATACCCCTTTAACACCTCAGGACCAGAGAATGTTCCCAGTTCTTAGAGAGTACAAGAAGCAATTTATAGTGGTAGGAATAATAATCATCATCATCATCTTAATCATAATAATAAATGTTCTTTAGCCAGGGTCACTTTCTCAGAATGACGTGCCGTTTTTACTAGTGAGGACCCTGGAGAAGATAGTGATTGCTAGGTGTGTAGGAAGATATACTTTATATCGTCTCAGGCTGGTTGTGGATCACAGGCAGCGCCGGAATTTCCCAAGTGCTCATTAGTATGTAGCAGATGTAGGATTCGTGTTACATGTGTCTGAGCCTTAAGAAAACGACCCATAATGCATTTCAGGATGACACTCTCCGGGGCTAGTACCCAGTAGTCAGAACACCCTCCCCGGCAGAATTGTGGGATCGATATCACTGTAGAATCGAACCATTTCCAAGTTGTCTCTAGCCTCTGTTTAGAACGAGATTATAGTAAATGCATACGAAGCCCTCAACAGCAAAATCCTCGTTTGTTCTACAGCAAATTCAACTCATGTCCACAAAAAGGTCTTGCACTTGGCCTTACTTTGAAAGTCTGGGCTCAAATGGAGCAATCTGAAGTGATAGCCTGAATTTGAGACGAATATTTCGAGTCTTTCTTACTCTACTGAGGGAGTAAAAGCGACTCGAAGTAATCTTCTGAAATTCAGGCTATCTGAAGTGGGTGACTTAGATTTAAATTTAACATCAGATGTTATTTACGTATAGTAAACAGCGAGGTAAGTTTTTAGGGAGAAAATGATTAATAACAATAAGAGTTGAGTTAAACCGAAAAAAAATAAATTAGTGATACAGGTTTGCATAACAATAGGAAAGCATGATTCTAAAATACCGATCCCGCCAGGATTCGAACCTGGAACCCCCTGATTCGTAGTCAGATGCCTTATCCGTTGGGCCACGGGGCCTTGCACGGGGAGACCTTTTTCTTTATTCAAATTGAAAAAAGCGAACAACAACACCAACATTAACCAGGATTTCACCCATAAAAGCTAAAGTTTGTTATGTGTAACTTCTTTTTTAGGTTTTATCCTGTGCATTGACCACGTTGTCTATGAAAATGTGAAGATAACAGACCAACAATAAAGTATGTAAAGCTGCCATGGTCCATTGAAAAAAACACACCATGCCCCTAAATCCCTTTCGATTTTCCCCATCTCCTTGAAAAGCTCGTTTCAGTGGACAGACAGGATAACCGCAAGAGGCCATTATTTGACTTCACCCGTGCTTTTTCCCCTTTGTTTCTGTTTCGTTTTTGTTGTTGCTGTTGTACAGTCCTTTTTGGCAATGACCCCAGGCCTTTTTAAGTCTGGAATCGGACAGTCGAAGTATCGTTACTCGTAACTGCAGTTGATTCACGTTGTTTGGATCGTCACTAGAAATTGCCACTTATTGGCGACAATCATTTATGTAATGAAACTGCTTTCTTGTTTCAGTGAACAGGATAACCGAAAGAGGCCTTTATCTGACTTTATCTTTGGGTTTTTTTTCTGTTTGTTTTTGCTTTTTATTCTTTTTGACAAAGACCAGACTTTCCAAAACTTGAACCGCATAGTCGAAATATCGTTAGCTATTGTGACTACAGTCGATTCTTCATTTCTCTAATAAATCCAGGGGTGATGCGATATTCTTGTATTCACTCCTCAAACTGCAAATTAAAGCACTACATAAAGTTCACTCAAAAACTAAATAACCCGCTCACCTTTGCAAGGTTTGGCCCGCGCCCTTTGACACTGCTTATGGTTAGCACATCCCATGTTATAATGAACTATGTTATCTCTCTTTATGCTCTTGGTGAAGCATATGTTGGATAATCCACTGTCGCATCTTTTCAGCGTGCGTTTATGAGTACATTCCTCGTAGGTGGAGTTCTTAGGGCAGTGATGGCACATGGGGTACATTTCGTGGGCTGGATGGTTGACGCTACCATGTTGGTACGTCAGGTCTACGTCATCTTCAGGAGGCGCGTCCTTGGAATCGGTCAGGTTCCCTTCGACTGATTGGATAATAACAGCAGAAGTGGTAAGTCAAAGGGAACACAAATTCAGTACAATGTTCCAATGGACCCTTGGGAGGTACCCCTCTATAATGGCCTATGCGGGAAACTACCCCCAGGAGGAGGAACCTTTTTCAGAGTTCAGATATGAGGGTAAGAATTTCACTAGTTGAAGGATCAACCTCGTTCTCAGGTAGGAGAGAACCCTGGGAACGAGATTGGTTGAAGGATATGAAAGGATAGGGAAATATGTCATTGTGGTCCGTGAAAGGACGTATTATATGGCTTTGAAAAAGTCAACAAACTTCCAAGACAATGAATTTACAGCAGTTAAAAGGGATGCAGTGTTTTAAACTAGACATGTGAAAGGGGTACCATTTGCCAATAGAAGGTATACGGAAAGGGATACGATTTTCTGCCAAAAATGGTTTATAAAAGGGTAATGGGATGGATCTGGGGTGGGGACTCGTATAAAACTTTGTTGAATGCCCCGCCCCCTTCCCCTGCCGAGCAATGGACTAACAAGAACGCCACAATATCATTACATCCGACAGACGGGATAATGCAAAATGTAATAAATGTTACAAAGATGCAACAATCATGAAAAACTGCAGGCCACTAAAAATGGCTGAAAACACATGATTAAGAAATGTTGGGCCCCTGCCGACATACAAAACAGCGGTTTTATGGCTAAGAACCACTACCACTCTACAAGGAACACTGCGCATCAAAATCGAGTGAAAAACGCCAACGCTATGGCCGGCTGCGGAGACCGACTGACAGTTAACAATGATTGAAAAAGTTAAAGGATCGTAGCAGCGACAAAACTATAATTATGATCATTGCTGACAGAATGCAGCTCGGCAAACCACGCAAAATATGACAGACACTATAGCGCTTTAGTTAACTAATATGCATGGCTAACAACCTGGCATATTTTTAGTAAATAATAATGACAATAATAATAATAATAATATTTATAGAAGGAGCCCAACTCACCAAGGCAGTTTTCAGTGGGGCCCTCATGCATAAATCTGACTAATTAATTAATTATTACGAAAAAGTAAAATATGTTTACAAGTAAAACAAATTTAAAAATTTAAAATCTTAAAATCGATTATACAAAAAATATCAAGGTTTAAAACTTAGCTGAGATCTTTTAAAAAGGTTTTTAACTTGGATTTAAAAATAGATAAGATAATACACTCTTTTAAATCATTTGGAAGGCTGTTCTAGTCTTTCGCGGCGTGAAAAATAAAAGTTTGTTTACACCAGTTTGTTCTGGGTAGGGGTAAGCGAATATCATTAGAGCGTCTTGTATTATATGATTGAACAGCTTGAGTTTTAGTAAAATTAAAGTTGAAATCGGTTTCTCCAATAAGACACTTGTGGACAGCAATGCAGCGATGAAAAAACCTTCTTGTGGACAGTGACTTCAGATCTAGACTCTTCAGTGCTTCAGTTGACGAGCTTCGGGGTGGTTGCCCCAGCATAACTTTAGCAGCTTTATTCTGTAGAATCTGTAATCCTGGCATGATGGTGTCATTGTTCTTCTCCCCCCATATAACGTCTCCGTAATCAAAAAGAGGGAGGATTAGGGCATTGTACAAGGCAACTCTAGCTTGTAGCGGCAATAGATTCCTGATTCTCCAAATTAGGCCTATTCACTGATTAATCTTCATGCTGATAGCATCGACATGATCTGCCCAGGACATAGACTGTTAAAGCGTTACGCCTAGGTATTTGAATGATTGTGTTCTTTAAATACTAGTGCCCTCTATTTTAACCGAAATGCCTTGAATACGATTCAGTTTCTGAGGACTACCGAAGATAACAAAATTACATTTGGATATGTTTAGTGTCAGGAGATTTCTAGAGAACCACTCAGACACTGTCCCCAAGTCAGCATTGATGTGATGTTCAAGATCACTGACGCTTTTGGATGAGTAATAGAGTACAGTATCTGTCCGCATAAAGAATAATATCGCTTGCCAGATGACAGTCCGGAAGATCATTCACGTAAATTAAAAACAATAAAGGTCCCAATATACTGCCTTGGCGTACTCCAATAGGCATTTCGGTAGATGCAGAGTGAGCATCTCCAACTGATGTAATTTGTGATCTGTTTGTGAGGCACGATCTAAACCACTGGGTGGTAGAAGAGGTAGGACCGATGTGCGTCAATTTTTGCAGCAGCAGGAGCTGATCCACTGTATCGAAGGCCTTAGACAGGTCCAGAAAAACAGCACCCGTAAAGGAACCAGCGTCCATATTCTGGAGGATATTGTGTGTGAAATGAGCTAAGGCTGTTCCAGTTGATAACTTCGGTCTGAACCCAAATTGCTTAGATGTAAGGATACCATTGTTCTTAAGATAAGCGTACAGTTGGGTGTGCACGGCTTTTTCTAGAATTTTACTGATCGTTGGCAGCACTGTAATGGGTCTGTAATTGTTAGCATCAAAGCGATCACCTTTCTTGAATAATGCTGCCACTTTTCCAAATTTCCAAAGAGAAGGAAAGGTGCGAGTTTCCAGGGAAAGATTAAATAATCTAGTAAGACTGCCACTGATTACTGAGGCTGAATCTTTCAGTAGACGAGCACTGATATTATCTAGCCCAATGGCTTTATTGGTTTTGAGCTGCTTAAGCTGACGAAGGACGAAGTCTTCCGTAATTGGCTCGAAAGCAAATTCATGGGGTAGATTCGAGTTTACTGCAGGCGCCGAGTAGATGTGGGATCTACAAGACTTGAGCTTTTGCGCCAGTTTAGTTACAATTGTTGAAAAGTGTTCATTGAGAATCTTGGCGATAGATTTATTGCTGCAGTATTGAACACCGTCGGCTTCAATGCAGGAGATGGGAGTTCTTTCTTTGCGAGGTGTTATGTCGTTTAGATTTTTCCATAGTGCACTTGGATTAGATTTGTTTTCAGTAATAAGCTTAGAATAGTATTCCGATTTACATCTCTTTGTCTCCTTATTTACGTAGTTCTTAAGTTCCTTATAGTGTGACCAATGATTGGCAGACTTTGTTTTCAGGACTTTACGATGGTAATAATCTCGTTGGTGCATAGCTTCAGATAGCTGTGCGTTTATCCAGGGAGAACGGACCCCTTTAATTCTTGATTTCCTCATCGGAGCATGACTATCGGCAACATGAGTAAAAACATTGTTCCAATCATTTACCGCGGAGTCAATGTCCTGCTTGTTTAGAGCTTGGTTCCAGTCAATTTCTTTCAAGTCATTCACAAATTCCTGCTTTGAATAATGTTTGTTTGTAAATCTAAGTGAAAATTCTCTTCACACTTATTTTGGTATTCATTCTAAATTTTTCGGCTGTTCTATTCAAAACAAATCATCCATATCCGAGCTAATGAATAGTTAGCATCCTGACAATTTAGGCGCGGTCCAAACGTATCCGTTTATGTTTGAAGACGGAGATTTCTTTCTCCAGTTTGGCTTAACGTCCACACGTATCTGATGAAAACGTCACCAAAAACACCCTTTTTTTTTCAAGTTCAAAAACTCTCTACATTCTGGAGAGCGTCTTTCGTTCACGTGCACGGACGAAAAGGAAAGTCTTCGAAAACGATGAATGTCATGCATCATACCGTGGCCAATGCCCTAGAAGGGATGCTATCATATTTCCATTGTTTTAGCGTTTTGTGTGGACGGGCAAAAACGATTCGAATACGCTACGTGTGGACTCGTATTTTTCGAAAATGGAGAAGAAACTCCTTTTCAAAAATATCCAGAAACGTGTGGACAAGGCTTCAAGTTTATGCCTTAAAGGCATGACGACTATCTTGCCTGACCTATTTACGTGGAAGTTTAGGGAAGATTTTATACCAATACCAAACGAATATCAGAAACAGAATATATAATATAATATGGGAAAAAGGAACTACAGGTGTCAGTGAAGGAAAAATCTTTACCACAGACCTTCCAGTCTAAGGTTTAGCGCATTTAAGTATCACAACCCTACAACTGCATCCACTGTTTTAAGAAACACCAGGGATAGTTACCTTTAGTGCTATTTAGCTTTTTCTTATCATGTTGGGTGATGTGGCTAGTCTTGTTTCCTTTACTTTCTGACGACTCAACAGTCTGCTTATGGGGAAACAGGAAGAAGGAAATGGTATAGGGGTGAGGCTCTTCCTCCGTGACGTCATTTCCTGTTGTCCGTTCTGCTTGCTGTGCGTCAATGACTTGTGAAATGAAATAACAAGATGTTACGTCGCCTAATGTAGTCTGTTTTGTATTACTGTTGTCATGCTAATCGTGAAATGCGTGCCTGCAATTCAGGCGTTTCTTGGCGATCGTCAGTCGCAGAAAGCATAGCGTCTTTGGATCAGTCTCAGAGGAAAATACAGTTTGAATCCCAATTCCTTCCCCCTGTTTCAACGTTTTGTCTTGCGTCAAGAAACCCCTAGATTGCAGACAGCTAGGAAACCCACTCTAGCACGGCATTACTTACATACTTAGAAAGTAAGCGAACTGATACTTGCATGTTTAAATTGGGAATGAGGCTCTTATAATTGCTAGATCTGAGCAGAAAAAACTTTCCGGCTTTCTAGTCTTAATCGATGCAATCACACCAGACATTCTTAAGTTTAACTAGGTCAAGATTACTACCAAGAACATCTTAATTCTACACCTAGCAGGAACAGTTCCAAGATCTTTTTTATCAGAGGGTTTTAAGGTTATACACATCTCATCTCCTGCTGTGGTAAAGCTATTCGACAGGCGAAAAGGCAGGGAGGCCAGTAACAGAACCCTGAGGAACAGGTCGATGAGAAATTGCCCGATCGAGAACTACCTGTTGTGTCCTATTTGACAAATCACGTTTATTCAAGTTCAAGAAGTTTAGTTTGATTGTTATTAGATCCGTTACTGTTTGGCGTTGACCATTTCATTTCTGCTGAGATTGTTATGGAGCGCGTGATTGGATGTTTGGTTCCACTTTCCGACAGAAGAGATATATTCATACGCTATACTAATTACATTTTTTTGTTTTTAACACCGTTTTTGATTTCAAGATAAAAAAAAAATCACATTTAAAGCAAGCTCTTCTGTATGTTAGTCTCCGTCAGTCAGATTCAAATAATGACTTTATGTAGCTTAGTTTCGGCCACTGTATCAGTATGTCGCTTCCTTTACAATAGCCTACCATTTTTTTCATAATGCTTAGGAGAGAGAATAAAACAAGGAGGGTTTCGTTTAATCTGAAGCAGATGGGAGGATTGGAAGAAATACTATAATAAAAATTGTTTCAAAAAACAAACAAACAAATCCTGTTTGTGAACTTAGATGTTAGGAAGGCAAACGAAGCTTACAAACATAAAAACCAAAGCTCTGTTGAAGCAACTGTTGCGTTATAAAATTCAGCTACTCGAAAATGTCTCACACTCTTACAACTTGCAACCCGATCTATTGAACTAAATCTGAAAACACATAATTGACTGAATTTTGGACTGCAAATGTAAACAGTCGTATGAAGGCGAAATTGCTGGTTGCCGCGACCTGGGATGAACGTCAGTTTTATCACACTGAGCTACGAATCCCGCGACTGGTCAGCTTTGCAAGAGTTTGTCACTTTTGCTATTCCTTTCCACTGAGAAAAAATGGGATTTGCAAAACGTCTTTTTAATTAAAGTTATTTCATAGATTTGGAGTTAACAAAGCGTGGCTAACTTCAAGTAGGAATCTTAAATTTGATAATTACGTCATGTGGCGAGTATTTTTGCAACTATCAAAGCTCGTTTGAAGATACAATTTACGACGTGGGATATCAAGTTAACGGATTACATATAGACAATGCTCTTGATGAAATGGCTAGTGTCAAAATAAAATAACGGTTTGTAGTCATATCTTATCGAAAAGCACAAGTCAGGATATCCGTACGGGAAAATGACAACTGTGTATTTCCTTCTGCGACATTGCATCACTTACAACCAAGGTAAACTGTTGGGGTATCTAACCCATGAAAAAATGAATATAACATAAGGAATTCGTCAATTAACCCCAAAAAACTTGGTACTCACCTAATGCGAGGCAAAGAAGCGACCAGGCGAGAAACAGACGGCTCATAGCAGCCTATTTAGAACCTAAAATGGCAGAATAACAAGCAAGGAACGGTTAGACGGTCGACTTATTGCCTGTGACCTTTAGAGCGTGCAAGCGGCAAGTAGAAGCGCTGGTACCGGTAAAGGTCAGTTGTCCTTGACTCTCGCCTCGTTTAATTGTCCCAAATCAAATTCTTCTCACGTTAAATAAGTGTACTTTTTGAATGGTGTCTCTGAGAGGCTATTGGTGGTCTTACAAGAAAGGTGCAAAAAGAAGTTTTAACTGATGCTAAACTTATTAATGTAGGTACTTCTTTCTGAGAGGGGAAACAATTATCGATGTCTTGGAGTAATTTGAACTCTTAGTTTGAAGTCAAAGAAACGGTTTTATGCAAAATGATTAGAGCGCTGGACACAGGGTTAGTAAAATTCTGGTCAAACAACATTCCAGGTTAAGATTACAAGATCTTTACTTGTACAAGTTTTTCCTTACAACTTTCGACCAATGATAAATTGCAAATTGTTGCTGGGATGAAGAAAGTAATGATCAAAAAGCATGTCACGAGCAAGAAGCCCGCAGGTACTCCTGGCGGAAACTTCGGGTAGGGGAATATGAGGCATGATTCCAGAACCCCTTTCATTTCAGACCTCAATCAGGCTGTTTTCAACTAAAAAGAGTAAAAGAAAAACCATCCAATTCCATTTATCATTTCCAGAAAGCACAAAACATCATCCTGTTTCAAACGTCAGAGCTAAACCTGTGAAATTTATAAGCAGCTGTAGCCCGAAAACCGTACTCCGGATAGGGCTTCTGTACACAAATAAGAACGGCGGTGATTTCGGCGCCAATTCTGTAACGAAGCGAAACTGTGCCGCGCCGATCTCTAAAGTGGAAAGTCACATATCGGATAGGTGTATACATAATATATATATACCGGATTGCTTTTGGTGTTGGCACGAAAAGCAATCGGTGTAGTGTGATCATCGATCGCCTTAGATTAATTCGGATTTACAGTCACAATCGCAATCCTCTTGAATCTACGGAGAACCACTTGATCCCTAATTGCGGAGAAGTCATAAAAGTATTAGAAAATTAACATTTTAATATTCAAACACTCGAGAAGGTAAATCAAATTTACGTTTAATTGGTGCTGATTGAAAGTTTTCAAAAGTTCAGGAGAACCCTGCGCTCGAATTTTAAACTGTAATTCCTTTATGAGAATATATATGGACATTTGGGCAGTTTGATTTTAACTGGCATGCACTGGAAAAAGCAATCGCCGCCGCAGTCATTTCTAAGCACAGAAAACTATCCCACTGTCTGATAAGTGCTGATCATGATAAATTGTCCTACCAACGAAGACCGAACAATCTACCTATAGACACACTTGATATAGTGAAGAAAAGCAACCAGCTGGGTGACTGAAAAGAAGAACCTTTAGTCTATGATATATCCAGTAAGTTTCTGTCAGTTTGCAACATGAAGGGCGAAGAGTAAAGCAACAATTACGGTTCTCGTTCGCGGTCATCAAAGTGGTTAACAAAAAATGACTGTGGTCACAGCGTCATCAAAGTGGTACAAAACAAATGTGGTAGTCACAACAAAGGCGCCGATAATGGAGTGAAACCGTGAGTAAAATAGACTAAACGAAACAAGAAATTGTTGCCTTTTTTGAACCAGCCCTAATCGAAGGTCATCGTTCCTTCTTTTTCGAGTATTTTATTCTTGAAATGAACAGTGCTTATTATTAAGAAGTTTCATTCCTTGTCAATGACTTACCGCCTGGTTTTCGTTTACTATTCCTTGTCCGTTAGCCGGCGCTTTTATCCTGCGACAAGTGAAAATCTTTCGTAATCGAAATTTGGTTGCTTTTTACGCATGGTTTCACTCGAGAGATCTTGGAAGTGACACAAGAGCAAGCTATTGACATGTCATTGAAAACGTCTCACAGTTGAACGCATGGGAAAACAAGGAAAGAAAATCATCTCTCTCAGTGACCGTAAGCTTCTTTTGCCTAGAAGTCCACTTGGTTTCTAAATTGCTGCTTTATTAAATGTTTCTTTTTAACAGGATGAATCCTGTATGAAACGACAGCAAGTGCGAGGCAAATAATCGGGGGTGGGGGGGGGGGGGGTGGGGGGTTAAGACTTGGCCTAAAAAAGTAACAATTTCATCAAGGTCAATTGCTGGTCGAGAATCATTTATACCCACAAAAGGAAAAGGAAGGAAAAGCTTTTCACAGCCATCAAAAGGGCTTTATCACTTATGTTATGTACCTTGAAAAGGCGGCATTGAAACAACGCTGTCTTACATAAAAAGCCAAAATAATAGGAATTAATCAGCCATGCTAATTACATTTTGATATTTTGATTCGATTTGATAATCCTGAAAACACTTCTACAGTACGGTGTTGTACTTAAATTTGACATCAACTGAGATGAGAGAAAGTAAAAACTGGCCATGAAAGAGACTTTTTGAATTCCATTCCTTCAACATACCTGCAGATCACTGAATGTAGTGAGGGTGCCTTATTTACACTTATTTAGCTTCTTTCATCTCTCCTTTTTCAATTGTTTATGGCAACATTATCTCAATAAGGTGTACTTTCATGGCTGGATTCGACAAAATCTATGCCGTAGTTTGCTCTTTTGCGAGACGTCTTGCACCCTGGTAGGATTAGTCTCCATCCTTGCGTGTCTCGATGTGCCTGCGGTCCACTCCACCCAACGGGTGGGTCCCCCTTTTGATTGGTCAATCGCTAGGCCCATGCGCCCAAGTGTCGGGTGAAGGGTACTGGGGACGCATTGAGAAACCCAAGGCTGAAGACTGAGCTTAGCCCTCTAGTGGCTTTTGAGTCTTTGGAGAGGTAAGTAGCGATAAAGTCAGTTAGCGAACAACAGAACAGGTCATCAGACGACGGAAACAAGTTGCGAATAGCCTAAGCAAATTAGTGTGTTGAAAGTGGATCCCCTTCCAAATTATAGATATAGTCCAAAATTGAAAGATGGTGGACTCTCCCCAGCCCAGGAAAGCACTTTTGTTCTAGTCTATAGCTAGTTCTCAAATGATGTTGTTTGGACGTTTGATTTGTAGGTATATTATATTACATCGTGTTGAAACACAAAGGGACAAGGTCAACCGACGACTTTTTTTTTGTAAAATATCTGTTCGAAGGAGCAAATATTGCCTATCCCGAAAATTTCTATAGCATGTAAAAGGCTGGAAATTTCTAGATAACTGTTCCATTCCTGTACTAATCTACGCTATTCGGAGTTTTTCAAATTAATTTTCCTATGACTTTCGGGAATGGATTGTTGGCATATCATTCCCAAAATTCGGTGATTATTTTTTTAAAAAGTCACCCGAAAATTTCGGTATAAAGGAAAATCGTCCCCCTAAAATTTATGGTTATTCCGTGTCCTCGCAGTTTCGACAAGGCGTCGTAAGAGCTAAAACTTTCGAGACGGCCAAAGTTCCCTTAAAACATCCAAACAGACAGATGATATTAAGAGTAGCTCCAAATTAACGAAACAGACTTCAAATGTATAGAGAAATCCATTTTAGACAATTCTTGACTTGCCCCTGAATTATCAAGCTACGCCAGGACGACTTTGAGGTTGGTTGACCGAATTCTCAGAAATAGACTTGAGGTTAGTGAAAAAAAATCTTATTGAAGTTCTCGAGAGCAGGATAAGTTTGAGCTAAGTGACAGTAAAGGATCAAAAAACAGTTTCAATTCCAAAAAATTAGATGCTCACTAAAAGATAGAGATAAATAAGTTTGAATTAGCTAGGTTATGCTAAATACAACAATGAGATACCATTGTACACAAAAGTTTTTCAGAACCCTAGCTGCACAGGTCATAGCAACGCGAACATGTTTCAACGAATCAAAAGTAACCTTAGAGCGTCATCTGTCCCCCATGATTATGCAACCTCACTACCCACTCCTCAAAAAAGTGTCCAGTTGCCTTCAGGCTAAACTTGCAAATATGCTTCACTACGAATAACATACAAAGCTCTCGTTATAATGCATTGTACTTACTATCCTTCTTCTCTCTAGCTAAGCCAGGAGGCAACAGTGAATTTTGAAAATCGGCATAGTCTACAGATAAGTTAGTTAACGCCTGCAGTGCACGCAAAGAATAATTTTTAAGAGAAATGTACAACTGTTTTAAAGGTGTGTTTTAAAATTTTTCTTCATTTCCTTCAAAGCAATGTATGATAAATCAATTATTAGAAATGGTTTTGATAGCATTTACCAAAGACAAACTTAAGAGCAAGTGGCAGACTCACAACAACCCACAGCCCGCTCAGTACCTCACGCGCATAGCCATCATTACCCGGGCAGATAGTCGTCGAGCCTCTGTACGGTCGAAGCCGTGTTCCAGAGGCTCTTTGCTCCCTTTATTTACCTCGACCTTGAAGGCAATAATTGTTTATTCTTCTCCCTGCCTAAATCTCTGAGTACAAAAATTAATGTCAAGTGGAAAGCCTCTCCCTTTTCCAATTATCTCTGTCTATAGTTTTATTGATTTTGACAACAGCGCTAGACAGTGTTGAGGAGCAGCTTTTCCTTCTCCCGTAAGTCGCTTCCAGCTACAGTCAACTCTCTGTAAGAAGGGTGCCTTTAGAAACGGCATTAAGTGTCTGTATTAGAGAGATGTTTGCCTTTTAAAGATTCCTGGTAAAAAGAAGAACGGCAGTGATCAACTTGGTGTCCATTTTAGGAAATTGTTCGCTTTATAGATGTTTCTATTGACCAATACTTTACTTCAGTTTACTCAAAATGGAAACCCAACTTGTTGCAAGAAAACTGAATAAGAGCCCCCGTTGATTAAGCAGCCGGCCTTGGACACCTACCCACCCCTCCCCCCACCCCGCCCACTCTTTTGGCCAAAAGTTTTGAATTAGCGCCAGGAAGCCTCTTCGAGAAACCGAAAGGTGTACTGTAAATATGAGTACAAAAAGCTCACAGCGACGAAAATATAGCTATCATCACTAAGTGATAACGTGTGGATTCCTATCTCCTATATTCTGTCAAGTGATTATCGAAAGAAGCAAAGAAACTTCAACATATTGTTTTGTATAAAACTAGCATCCATTTTTATCACCTGCTTAACTACCTGTGATCTTACCGGTGTTGTTCAGCGGGAAATAACAAACTTATTTCACGAGCGGTAAAATCATAAGCCACCTGTAAACTCACTCGATCAGATATTGTCCCCTGAAGGCTTCAAACTGAGAGTTTTTGACAGCAATGTCTTGAGCAAGCTCGTTGTGTCTTGAGAATTTTTGGAGTAAGTCAAATCTAAGATGGTTTGAAATGCCTGTCAACAGAGATGACAGACCAAAGGACTTAGGATCGGATGACCTCATACAATCCACTTTTAAATGAGATCATTTTCCACTTAAATGACGAGCAAGCGTTCAAGTCGACACTTAACTCGAAAAGCTTCGTTAACAGCACTTTTCAAGTCAAGTGTCGGTTTGAAAGCTTTCTCGCCATTCAGTGGAAAATTTTTCTCACTCATCCAATACAAACTAATTTGATTATTTTACTGGCATCCGCTCTTCGTTGTCGCAGTAAAAAATATTTCGCTCCGCATTTCGATTCGATGTGGTTGTTCCTCCGAGTTGAATATTGTTTCGTCCGGTTCCGAAGACATATGACACAAGCTCCAAAGAGAGCAACTGAACTAGTTTCTGGCAACAAAATGGGCAAAAGTGTATAAGGGACAATTTTGCATTTGTACCTTTCATAATTTCATACTAACGGATCAATTTAACAAGTACCTGAACGTGCGAAAATCTTTGAAAACTTGAGCGGTATTTGCGAAACTGTCTCAACTATAAAACAACGTAAAAGTCGTTTGTGATTCTATCTCGAAGTTACCTGAATCCCTCTTTAAATGATGCATGATTTAACAAATGTATTCGTGAAAAGAATCAAATGATAGTAATTAGTTACACCGCGATTTAATGCACCCATGCCAGAACTGACTTTCGCCCCATAGCGCCAACATTTAGGGCCTCTTAAAGGTTGATATTGTCGCTTTGTTTAAGCAGGTAGTAACATGCGTAAACGAAATGACCCTTAAATTCATGGTACGTTTCTGGAACGACTGTGAATTACTAACGTTTTTTAACCATCCGAAAGTAACGACTACCCAAAAGTAACGGCTACCCGAAAGTGGCGGTCCCTTTGCCTGCTAAATTCGAAAGTAATGGGAGCCGTTACTTCCGGAATTCTTCGGTATTCGAAAGAATAGACGCCCGTGTGCGCGCACTTGACCAGGGCCTCGACTAATTGCGAAAATTTCAGTTTTTAATGGTACCTTTATTTTTTGGGGTAAAACGGAAAAAATATTTCTAAGATTGATATAGAAACAAAAAAAAAGGATGCACCCCAGAATCAGCAGATTCCGGAAGTAAGATATTCGTGTACCCTGTTCCTAACCAATGTGACTAGCCTGCGAGCAAGCTCTCCTATTTGGGCAAGCGAAGCGAGCCTCGCGAGAACGCGCGAGCGAGGGGCCTCGCGGCTTCGCCGCTCGCTCGCGCGTTCTACAGGAGAGCTTGCTATAGGAGCCATAGGAGAGCTTACTCGCAGGCTACAATGTGACTAATCAGGGTGACAAAAAATGTCCCCTCCAGAATATAAGGCTGACATTGCCTGTTTCGTTGCTTGCGTAGGTATTTTGGACCGTGTGAATACTTGTAACTTGAACCGAGTGAGTCTGAAGTATGTGTTGCATATAGCTATGAGTACATAGCGGAACCTGCCTGGGTAGAATGTCTGTTGGTTCTCTATCAGGCAAGATAATGCAATCATGGACGAAAGTCTTGCAAAATGTTTTTGCATTTTTTGGCCGGTCTCCTTTTAAATCGCGCATTCCTCGCAACCCCTGGTCCAACCCAACGTTGGACTAGTCTAACGGCGTTTCCCGTTGTGTGTGTGTGTGTGTGTGTTTTTTTTTTTGCGGGGGGGGGGGGGGGGGGAGGAACTGTGCTATATTTGCAAATGGTTGCACTTTTTTATGATGCAACCCAGGGGGCGTCCCACAGGTCATTGCGAATATCGGACCACGTGCACTGTTCCAAGGACCTTCCAGGGATGTGGTATCTTACACAGCCATAATAATTTGCCTCGTCATACAAGGCTCTTCACAGGAAAAGAGAAGGAGGCAGCGTTGGCTGACAAAACACTAAGAAGGGTTGCGTGCAAGGGAGACCAGTGGAATGCCAGCTGATGATTGTTAGTTTAGAGGCCGTAGGTCTCCCGATAGCACAGTTGCAGACAAAGCGAATTCCACGGAGCTAAGCCCGGAGGGTATAGAGCTGGCCTGGTATCTCGTGATCGCCGGCCGTTAGACGTCTTATCCATCGCATTAGGCAGAGGCCAAGAAAAACAGATTATTCAGAACAGGCAATTGCACAACTGATACCATGACATTGTTTTAAGAGTTGTTTTGGTAGTTTTTCGTGTAAACCTGACTTATGCATTATGTAAGGAAGGATAACAAATATTAGGTTTTTTCTTTAAAAAATGTTAAAGAGACATTCTAGCAATTAGTGTAGAATATCCTGAGATTAACAGGCCTTCTACGTATCGCTTTTCTGTAAAGAAAAAGAAATCGACCCCGCCAGGATTCGAACCTGGAATCCCCTGATTCGTAGTCAGATGACTTCTCCGTTGGGCCACGGGACCTTCCACGAAGGGAATCAAATTGGAGGCAATATGAGAACCCGTCGTATTGTAGGCATCTAATTTAACAAGACCACGCTCAATTAAATCGGCAGCTACCTTTTCATACTCTTCTATTAGGGCGTTAAAATGTGTGATATAGGCATTCAAAAATATAGTAAAACCAGTTAGTAAAGCAGACTTGCTGGAAAACCCAGTCAACCAGACAATTCACAAACAAATAGTAAAACAACTATCATACTAACATGAACAAGAAAAGAAGCCAAATAATATTAATATTTTGAGAAAACGTAATTTTCGCCATCCCAACTACATGAACTAGTGCTTAGTAACTTTCTTTTTGTGCATAAAGCTTTTTAAATAAATCATCCTGAAATGTTTTGACACATTGTGGTTTAACCTAGTGAAGTACAAATCTTCCAATTTTAAAATCCCTATGTACTTGAACTTTCTGATCCCCCAAGTCCCGAAAATGTGCGATCCCATTCTAGTAACTCTAATGAAAATGAGACTCCACAATAGTCAATCCAGCAGTGAAAATGCGACCCTATCCAGCGGCACATCCCCATTAGCCTATTACTAGGAAGTACCCCTCCCCCCTGGGAAGAAAAGGCAAGTCGATCGCCCCGGTGTAAGAAGGGAATCTAAGGCCACCTTGGATTCTGGACTACCTGCCATGGATTCCGGATTCCAGCCTTCTTTAGTGGAATATGGAATTTCGGAGTCCAGTCGCTAGTGGGCTTCCTGATTTTTTGAGCTTTAAACCGGATTCCAAGGCACGATGTTCCGGATTCCACAATCAATCAACAACAACCAACAAGCTTTATTTGTACTCACTCTTGCTCAAAAATAAATTACGACAATGAAAATATTAAAAGTAAAAATTAGTGTACTGGCTGCCTGAAATAGCCAAGCAAACACTTTTCGGGATTCCGTCAAAATCGCCCCGTTATCAATAGATAGAATTTGATCCGGCTGGGTTAGTCAAGGTGTTAATATGGTGAAAGGTTGGCCCGGCTTGGAGGGTGACCCTATCATCACAAAAGGGTGAGCATGTTAGGCGGGTCACCCTTCTAGCCGCTGAGCCAACTTTTTGTTTGTCATGCAAGCAGTCCGCCAAGTTTTGTAAGGAAGTGTAGGAAACTAGTTTCGCGCAGGGTAGCTCGTGTAGCTGGGTGACCCTTCAACCCAGAAGTCAGTATCCACATTTGGAAGAAGATTTTTCGAAACAAGAGAGGATAATCTATGTCAAGTCAAAAGAAAAATAAAAGGTAGCAACCCCGCCAGGATTCGAACCTGGAATCCCCTGATTCGTAGTCAGATGCCTTATCCGTTGGGCCACGGGGCCTGTCATGGGGTAAAAGTGTCGTTTTTGGATACTCAAAATCCAGCGTTTTCCCAGGCCTTCTCTATCAATTTGCTATTGATTTAGAGTCTGTTGATGAAATCCAGTCTGGTGTGACCATTCAAATGAAACCTTTTCAGCATTACTTTCACATGGTACTATTTATTTAGTATGTAGCGTTTTAACTCTTAATTGAGTCTGTAAATTAAATCCTATACCATTCAAATGAAACCTCTTCAGCAGTACTTTCACGGATTATATTAATGGTTTAGACGAGTGCGTGGGCGGCTGCAACGCAGGCTAAGACGCAGACGGCTCTCCTGGCGAAACGGCCCTAGCGGTGCGGAGCGAGGAGAAACGGCTGTTTTCCCAGGCTAAACAGAGGCTATACAATTCCACTATTCAAGGTCTTGAACAGTTCTTTTTGAATCACTATCACTTCAAAAGAGTTTCAAGGCTGGCGATAACGTTCAGATTTGTATCAACAGCACTGAATTTGTTTTCCAATAAATTTGATTCCATGATGTTAGTTTGAAAACTTATAATTCTTTATGCAAACCAAACAAATCAGGCTCATAAAGTATGCTTTCTTGTCGTAAACAGGGTAGGAAAATAACCAACTTTTGTCTTAAACAGGGTCAGTGTTCGAAGGCCTCGGCGCACACCTTTACCCAAACCTTCCTGGGTTGCCTACCCCGCTGTAAATGTAGTTCAAATTTTGAGTCTGTGAACCGGGGTCAATGAAATCCTATTGCATGCTAGTCATGCTATGGTGCCTAAACATTTACAAGAAATTCTCTACAGCAAAACAATTAAGTTTAAATTTATGTTTGTTTACGGTACTTTGCATTTTACAAAGGATTTTTTTAATTATTGTTCGAGTTTAACTTCATGATCAGCTTTACCTACGACGCGACTAGTCGTTACTGCTTTAATCCTTAAACCACAAATCATATTTCTTGCTGTTGTCGTTGGCTCAAAAAAGGCCAGATACGGCGTTTGTGCGAATATAAATCCGTCTTTTCTTAATTAAGAAAAACATTCTTACTAAACCTACATCAAATATAATCCTGATAATACTGTTTAATTATCCTATACGTAAGCTGGATTTTCTTTATCCGGTAAGCAACTATTATCCATGGGAATAATGTGACTTTAATAGCCTGACAGCTACTGATCTTTCTACTTCTTATTGTGAGACATCAGTAAGTGGTAATCCGGCCATTGAAATCAATGCATAATCTTTGCGTTTAAGCCGAGCGAGCGAGAAGTTCACAAAAGATTAAAGGAGCTGTATTAATATTCACACAGAACGGTCCCTGACTACTGACCAAACCAGGACAAAAGAAGCCATGAACTCAAGCCAAGCAATTCACCACGAATGTCCAATGTACGCTCTCTTGGGCGGTAGGCTGCAACAGCCCTCAAGTGTTGTTCAAATTGCTCTCACTTTAAACATAATCATCAACATCTTTACCTTTCCTTTCACCGTTGTCTTAAACGCGTTGGTGATTATCTCCGTGAAAACTAAACGACGATTAAGGGCTCACAAATCTAACTTCATGATCGCTCTGCTCTCCACCACGGATTTCCCGGTTGGGATATTTGTTCAACCCATGCTAGTCGCATGGTTGATAGCAATCTTACTCAATGTACGGAGTAAACTATGCCCGTTTTTAGTTTTTAGACTTGTAATAAGCTGCCTAGTAGGCGTCTCACTAATTCACTTGTTGGTGATAAGTATGGAGAGGTATCTAGCTGTAAAACACCCTTTTGTGCACATCTCAGTTGTTAGAGAAACCAATCTTCTCCTTGCATCTTTTACGGCTTGGCTTTTTTCCGTTATTTTTCATCTTTCCTTCTTGATTATGAAAGACACAACAAAGTTTACTGTAATCAACAATGCCTTTACTGGTTCATCAATAGCCTTTACCGTTCTCAGTCACCTTACAGTTTACCGTGAAAGCCTCCGTCACAAGAAGCAAATCGCAGGTCAGCAAGTAACACCAGATGCAAGGAAAAAATCCTTAAGGGATCAGAGGGCATTTAAAGTTACAACTCTAGTCATAACGATTCTACTACTGTGTTATGTGCCAACAATTATTGGTAGAATAGTCACAACAACATACCGTAGTAGATTCACTTTGGAAGCAATGTATATCATATTTTTTTCTACTCTGTCCATTAGCTTACTTAACTCTTTCATCAATCCAATTCTTTACGCTGTTAAAATGAGAGAGTTTCGTGCTGTTTTTATGGAGATAATGTGTAAAAAAGCAAATATCCCTAATGCGGAAAGCATTGCAGAGACACGTGTGATAACAACCTCAAACGCCGTGATTAGGCTTCACGAACAACAAGAAAACAAGGAATTGGATCAAGAAAATATAGAGTAACCGAAAGTCATGAGAAGCGCAAGTAGTTGAAAATGAAAACGTTATTACGTTGAGGCCACATCAAAAAGTATTCATAGGTTGAAGAAAATGTTGACTTTGAGTTTGCGTGCGTGGCGGCCCGAGTGAAAACCGGCCATGGAAAATTCTAAAGCCATCATCCAAACACTCTCTTGCTTACGAGAGGTGGTCGTTTACGAGAGGTTCTAACTGTAGTTATGGATAAGTGGTCGCTTACAAGAGGTGGTCGCACATGTCGCTTCGATTGTATGTTAAAGAAATAACCAGGCAATCAAAAGAAAAACAAGAGAAACCTGACAACATTTTACATTTAATCAATAGAAAACGTTTTCCGTGTTTGCATAGCCTGATATGAACACGAGAGGGGTTGGGAGAATTCGAGACAGTTATGCAAGCCCGAGATGAAGTCGACGGTTTGCATAACTGTCGAGAATTCTTCCAACGCCTCGACTGTTTATATCAGGCTATGCAAACACAGCAAAAAAGTTTTCTATTTCTTTCATAAAACAACTTTTCCGTGAAAAAAAAACGCAAAATTCTTTGTATGGCACTGATTAAAAGCGAAATTCTTACCAGTCGCAAAATCTTGTCCACGAAGTCTTGCACGCGTAATCAGTTCTTATTTTGCAAAAAGATGCTTTGTAAAATACGGATTTTCCTCGCTTAAAGTGTCAGCTTAAGCGAAGAAAAATTGACTCACCTTCTTTGTAAAGATTTTCCACGTTTCAGCCGACGAAGGAATGGGTAAATAAAGTACACTTTTCGAGTTTTGAACTGGAAAACGTTTTCAAATTCGTGCTTGCGTAATTAGCGCGGGAAAAGCCAAACAACTTGACGCCACAACCGTGTTCACATACTCTCGTTCAAACACTCCTCTCGGCCAAACAGAGCGCGCGTACTATCTTAGTTATTTTATAAAAGGCGATATCGTTTAAGAATGGGCATGTATCGTCCGGAATGGGGGGGGGGGGGGGGAGGGAGTAGAATTCAACTGAACTATGATATGGTCGCGGCTGACTCATATCTATGAATAAATTCATAACCCAAATTTTCCTGGCGCTATATCTTTTAAAACGCTTACATCTTGGCTGTTTTAGGGGTAATCTGGAATAATGGAAGTTAAGGAGAATTGTTTTCTATTTTGTAGATCCTGCTTTACGGCAATGCTTTTAGCTACAATTGTACCTTTTTGGGAAATCATGTTTTTGTGTCTAAGTTTCCGGAAAGAATATAAGACAGCCCTCTGTGATTTTCTTAATCAATGATCGGTCAAAACTCTAGTGTGTCATGTATAGAGCAGATTTTACAATTTCGACTTGCCAGGAAGATATAATCGTTTAAATAAGCATCTCTCATTGAATAAGCATAATCTGTCATCCGTGAAAATTACGCCCTATATCTTTTAAAGCCCTCTTTTAGAATTCCGCTCAATACATAACACACTACAGTCTACTAAGTTTACCCAGGTCGTGAAGTTTTGTAGCGGAGCTGCGCGCACGCGCGTGGGCGGAGGCCCAAAGCTATGTAAATCTACGCATCCCAGAAAATTTGGTTATCACGTGACCGTGTACCGACCGACCGGCCGATCGTCTGTCCGTACCACTGGGAAACTGCTGTTTTCTGCTACTCTTTCTAGCTAGTGTGGGAGCCCAGGCTAGGAGAAAACTGATTCGGCACATCAATGTTGTGATCAACTGACAGCTGTTAAAACAGGGTATCCGCTGACCAGTATCACCTCACAGTACCGCGCGTATCAAACGCTTTTTAAGACAAATAAAAAATAAACATAATAAATTATTTATTATGTTGAAGCGTAACTCTGTTAACGCTCATTAAACCACTCGACAAAGCTTGCACTGCAAATTTGGCGCTTTTCAAAAGTGAGAACCGACTGGCCGGAAAGGTGATTTTGTAAATTTTTGTGAACGGTTTCGTGAATTGAGAGCAATTTGTCTTGAAAAATTGTGAAATACTGCATTCTGTCTGAGGTATGTATGATAAATAGTACTGTTTCACCTCCGATGTGATGTATAAAAGGTATAAAAAGTTGGTTTACACACCCCCAGATTTGTTGGCAAGATTTTGTAAAGTAAACTTGTCGAACACAAAAAATTCGGCCTGATTTGTTTTCCTGAGAATTTGTTTCCCAGGCCTAATCTACTGTGACCAGGAGCCGTTATGGCTCTAGAATGTAATCGAAGATGATTACTATTTTGAGGGTGTACATTTTTGAATATACATTTTTTTTCGCAGTCTGCGTGCCACACGTGCACGCGAACACTTTAAATTATCCGCTTATCTTTTATCCAGTTATGGATTTCTCGTAAACCTGTCGATATCAGCCGGTTGTACCTCGTGCACACGCTTTAGATAAATGCAAAAACAGGCCCAAGGTATCTCCCGCAAATCCCCCGCGACCTTAATGCTGCCGAAATCAGCACGAAAAATATTATGGTTAGTGCTAATCTCTACCCAGATCCCCCACGGCCAAGGGAAAGGAAACCAGTTCATACATGTACATCCTTGAAGTATTTTATTATCAGATAAATGTGATAATGATTACAACACTTTACAAGGTGATGCTTTCTTTGGGTTACAGTGCACTTTTATATCTTTATTCGCTAATAATTAAATTGTTTCCTTTCTTCAAGCCTCAGCGGGAGGCCTAGCGATTCGCATTTCACTTTCTTCCCCTTCAACGAGAAATGTAGTTCCACATGTTATTTTGTGGATAAAAGAGTTTAACAAGTTCATCGAAGTGACGGAAAAGAAAAGCACATATCCCTCTTGTAAAGACAATAGACTTGTAAACTTGGATGTCACTATTCTAAAAGCGATCATTGGTAAAGAGCACAGCAGTATCGCCGCAACGATCAGAGATGTAACTTTAAAGGCCCTTTGATCTTTTAAAAACTTTTTCCTTGTTTCTTGTGTAACTTGCTGATCTGCAATTTGTCGTTTACGTCTTCGAGTTTCAAAGTAAACTTTAAAATGACAGAATTATCGACAAGAACGAAGGTAATCATATTTTCAGTAAGGAAAAAATAAACGTTTACAACTGAGGGCAACAACCAAGACAAGGCAGAAGTAATGACCAGATTACTTTCTTTGACAAGAGAAATGTGCGAGAATGGACGCTTGATGGCTAAAAACCTCTCTCCGCTTATCAGCAACAGATGAAGAATCGACACGCCATAAATAATGTTTATCAGAAAGCTCAAAATTCTAAATGAACATAATTCACTTCTGTAGTTGACCAAGACTGACATCAACCAAGCGATGAACACAGGCTGAGCAAAACTTCCAGCTACAAAATCAGTGGTAACAAGCAGAGCGATCGCGATATTGGACTTGTGGACCCTCAGCCGTCGTCTACTTTTTACGGCGATCATCACCAACGCATTCAGGACAGCAGTGAAAGGAAAGGTGAAGATATTGATGATTATGTTCAAAAGAAGACAAGGTTCAGCGAAAGGAGAAGGTTTCTCTAGTCTTCCTCCCAAGAGAACATAGATCTGACATTCGTGTTGCATCAGTTCAGTAGAGTTCATGACGGCTAGCTCCTCAGTTTGGGTTCTGGATTCCGTTCGTAACGTCTGAGAAATGGCGGCTACTCAGATTTATCTGGATTCAGTCTGTTTCTTGAGAACTGTTCACCAAATGTTCTCCCTATTAACTTTCTTGCTTTATTTCACTGCTTGTTTTAAGATAGCAGTTTCACATGCACTTATCATTCATTGTCTAGGTAGTTTTCAATGATTTTTGTACTTAACGCTTTAATTCATTGTTTGAAATTGTGTTTTAAGGGCTTTGAAGAAAACAGTTGCTTTTACTGAAGTTCCGTACGCCGTCTTGATTGAAAAATCTGCCTTAACTACAAAAACTTGATATGTAGTTTACAACGGTTTTCTCTCCGAATTCCGGCAAGTAATAACCACGAAAATATTAACTTTTTTCGAAAAAAGAAATGGAGAAAAGAAGCCAAAACAGCTGTTAGAATCACTTTAGATAATATCAATAATTAAAAAACTCCACTCAAATTACCTATATCCACTAATGCGCAACGTTTGCGAACAGTAATTGTGATTAAAATGAGTGGCAATTTAGTCAATTAAGCTAAAAGTTAATTCAACGTTTATAAAAATTTTTAAAATCTACAATGCATTTTGCCATCAATTTCCTGTCTACGGTATTACCAGTGAACTAAAGAAGCTCGAATTTAGGCGAACCGATTAATCGAATAGAAGATGTTTAGAAAACACATAAATAATGCTCTCCAGGTGATGTGCAGTGTTTTGGGGAAAAACTCAAATAACCTTCTCCCTTTTTCCCTATGACAAAAAAATTGACCAGACTGGGAATATCTTACTCAATTCATGAGCAAATCACGATTCATCGCCTCAGTATTCGACCAGTCGGTTCGCAAGTAATATCTTAATTGGTAAACTGCAACGAACAAAACATATCTTGAAACTTCTTGAAAACGCTGAGCTACAGTAGCTTTTAGCATAATTGACTTTAATTACTAGTCATTTAAATCAAAATCACACTAATCGACACCTGACAATCTCGATATCGCAAATATGGCGCATACAGCGATGAACCACGAAGATTTTAAATTCACGCAATGCGCAGCACCTTCGAGCGGATGAAAAAGAGCTGCAGCACTACATAATATCCGCGAGTACTGTGTCCGACCCTGGCTACCTACGTGATAAACATCTATAGACAACCTGCACGTCTTTTCATTACAGGCGGTAAAAAACTAATATCAGCAAAGGGCACCAAACAGGGTGACCCTCTGTCCATTATCCTATACGCCATAAGTCTTCAACCACTTATAACGCAACTGCACGTTTCAAGCGCAGCAAAACAGTGTTGGTTTGCTGATGACGTAACCGGAAGTGGTTCCCCACAAGGCGTAAGGAAATGGTTGGATGAACTATCAGAGAGTGGTCCTGCGCTGGGTTACTTCCCTAATGCCAAGAAATGTTGGTTGATCATCAAACCGGAACGAGAACAGGCCGTCAGGGAGGTGTTTAGAGACACTGCTATTAACGTCACCGTGGAGGGCCACAAGCACTTAGGCGCTGCTCTAGGATCTAGGATCTTTGATCGTTTCTTGAAGAATGTGTTGGGGAGAAAGTAGACGAATGGGTCAATGAAGTTACTAAACTCGCAGATTTCGCCACATCACAGCCTCAATCAAGCTAAGCAGCCTTCACTTTTGGTCTACGGCACCGTTGGACATATTTCCAAAGAACATGACCGGATATTGCTGAATTACTTGAGCCACTCGAGAGCGCGATTAATGAGGTTCTCATACCAGCTGTCACTGACCATAAAGTAGAGCGCGACCTCCTTGGTCGCCCTGTGCGCATGGGAGGCCTTGGATTTAAAGATCCTGTAGTGACCTCATCTTCTGAATACGAGGCTTCAAACAAAGTTACTAATCTTCTCGTGAGGCGTTTTGTTGAGCAAGAGCACCATTCTCCAGATGCCTCAGAAATTCGAACACTGCAACTGAGCACACGAAAACAAAAAGACGACTGTCTAAGTGAGAGGCTGGAGCAGGTAAAGAACTCCCTGCCGACAAAAGCTAAGCGAGCTGTTGATGTAGCTGCAGAGAACGAATCATCAAATTTATAATCCTCTCTCCTCTCATATTTCTTGATGTTGTCGTTGGCTCTCAAAGGCAGGATACAGCGCTTGTGGAAATAAAAAAATCCGTCTTTTCTTAATTACGGAAAACATTCTTACTAAACCTACCTTAAATAACCTCAAATATAGTCCTGAAAAGTCTGTTTAATTAGCCTATACATGAGCTGGATTTTCTTTATCCGGTAAGCAACTACATCCATTGTAGGCATAATAGGACTCTAATAGGCTGACAGCGACTGATCCTTCTACTTCTTATTGTGAGACATCAGTAAGTGGGAATCCATTGAAATCAGTACATAATCTCTGCGTTTAAGCAGCGATCAAGAAGTTAACAAAAGTTTAAACGAGCTGCATTAATATTCACATAGAACGATCCCTGACTACTCACCAAACCGGGACAAAAAGAAGCCATGAACTCAAGCCAAGCAATTCATCACGAAAACCCAACGTTCGCTTTCTTGGGCGGTAGGCTGCAACAGCCCTCGAGTGTTGTTCAAATTGCTCTCACTTTGAACATAATCATCAACATCTTCCGCCGTAAAAAACTAAACGACGATTTCATGACCGCAATGCTAGCCACCACTGATATTCCCGGTTGGGATATTTGTTCAACCCACGTTAGTCGCGTGGTTGATAGCAATCTTACTCAATGTACGGAGTAAACTATGCCCGTTTTTAGTTTTCAGACTTGTAATAAGCTGCCTGGTAGTCGTCTCACTAATTCACATGCTAGTGATAAGTATGGAGAGGCATCTAGCTGTAAAACACCCTTTTGTGCACATCTCAGTTGTTAGAGAAACCAATCTTCTCCTTGCATCTTTTACGGCTTGGCTTTTTTCCTTTATTTTTCATCTTTCGTTCTTGATTATGAAAGACACAACAACGTTTACTGTAATCAATAATGCCTTTACTGGTTCATCAATAGCCTTTACAGTTATCTGTCACCTTACAGTTTACCGTGAAAGCCTCCACCCCAAGAAACAAAGTTTTAGCTCAAATGGATAAAAAATTACAAAACTAAAGACCACAGCTGCATGCAACTGGCACAGCATGTACAGTAATCTATTTAACAACATTCATATTCATGCTCAGTTGTATTAAGGTATGGGAAAATGATTGATCAGCGGACTAAGCCGAGCTGGGACAGCTTGGCTTTGGGATAATTAACTAACAGTTCGCGCGTTTCTGGGTGGGAGGGTGGGTCGTTCACCCCTGCGTGGCCCCCTCTGAAATCTGAGCTAGAATCAATGAT
Organism: Porites cylindrica; assembly: GCA_964035525.1. Lineage (NCBI taxonomy): Eukaryota > Metazoa > Cnidaria > Anthozoa > Scleractinia > Poritidae > Porites > Porites cylindrica. The sequence goes on along the minus strand of OZ037777.1, from coordinate 26,288,416 downwards.
TTCCACCCCAAATCAGCATTTATCATGAGGAGTTAAGTATCGCACGTGAGCCTGTTAATAAGATGTTAAATATTCTAACCTCGCATATCATTGTGAGTGTTGTGAATACATGTAGTACAATTTATCTCCTCCCAGTTTTAAGTTCACTCGGGAATAAAAAGCTAGGCTGCCGCTCCTGGAAACGAGCTTGGTCGATACTTGGCTTTACACCAGAAGCTTAGTTAGTTTCAAGTAAGCACTTGATTTAAATGCACTGCTCAAACTCATTAATAAAATGCGGAGGAAATTAATGTTTAATGAGTCAGTTTAGAGATCAGATGATGCTCATTTTTGTATCCTTAATTTCTCTTCCTAAAATCATTTTCTAATAACGGAGGTTTTATGACCTTTTATAAAAACAGTTGAGGATAAAAATAAGCCATAGCAGAGAATGACGTTTCGATGACTCCATGTCATCATTTTTAAATTCGTGTAGTCCTTGATTCCTTGAGTTCATTATATAGGGAGTTGCATGCGAAAGTTTAGTTTCATGTGATTAAAAGAGAAAAATGCAATGTAAAGTGTAAAAGGAGCTAATTATCAGGTTAATAGTTTTAATGTGCTAGAGTCAGGTTTCCAGGGTGTTCAGTTTGGGTTTCTTTTCTTTGATAAAGAGCATTTCGTACATTTAGCAATTTGGCTTTCCACGGCATTTCTTCCGGATGGTAAATTGGTCACGTAGATCGCGAATGATGCTACAGATGAGTAGATGTTGCAGAAATCACGCAAAAAATATTATGGTTAGTGCTAATCTGGTACCCAGATCTCCCACGGCCAAAGGAAAGGGAATCAGTTCATGCATGTACATCCTTGAAGTATTTTTTTATGATAATGATAATGATTACAACACTTTACAAAGTGATGATTTCTTTGGGTTTCAGCGCACTTTTATTTATTTATCCGCTAACAGATTAAATTACTACCTTTCTTCAAGCCTCAGCCCTTCGTTCTCCGCAGGCCTAGCGATTCGCATTTCATTTTCTTCCTCTTCAACGAGAGTTGTAGTTCCACAAGTTATAATGTCGATAAAGGCGACGCGAAATTTCCTTAATCGGACAGCGTAAATAATTGGATTAATAAAAGAGTTTAACAAGTTCATCGAAGTGATTGAAAGGAAAAGCATATATTTTCCTTCTAAAGGTACTAGACTTGGAAACCTAGTTATCACTATTTTAAAAACGATCATTGGTAAAGAGCACAGAAGTATCGCCGCAACAATCAGAGATGTAGCTTTAAAGGCCCTTTTATCTTTTAACAGTTGTTTCCTTGTTTCTTGTGTAACTTGCTGATCTGCAATTTGTCGCCGATGTCTTCGAGTTTCAAGGTAAACTGAAAAATGACAGTAAGCTATGCTGGCAACAGATAGAAACATTATTGTATTATCGATAATAACAAACGCAGTATTTTTTTCAACAAAGGAAAAATAAATTACGTTAAGAATGAGGGGCAACAGCCAAGCCAGGGCAGAGGCAATGAGCAGATTACTTTCTTTGACAAGAGAGATGTGAGCAAATGGATGCTTGATGGCTAAATACCTTTCTCCACTTATCAACAACAGATGAAGAATCGACACGCCAACGAGCATGTTTATCAGAGAGCGAAACGCTGTAAATGAGCATAAATCACTGTTGTAGTTGACTAAGATTGATATCAGCCAAGCGATGAACACGGGCTGAGCAAAACTTCCAGCTACAAAATCAGTGGTAGCAAGCAGAGCGATCGCGATATTGGACTTGTGGGCCCTCAGCCGTCGTTTCGTTTTTACGGCGATCATCACCAACGCATTCAGGACAGCAGTGAAAGGAAAGGAGAAGATGTTGATGAGTATATTCAAAATAAGGCAAAATTGAGCAAAAGGAGAAGGTTTTTCTAGTCTTCCTCCCAAGATAACATACATCTGACATTCGTGGTGCATCAATTCACTTGAGTTCATGCCTGACGGCTTCTCAGATTTATCTGGATTCAGTTGGTGGGTTGAGAACTGTTCACCAAATTAATATTCTCTCTGTTGACCTTCTACTCTTTGTTTTAAGATGGTCGTGTCACATGCACTTATCGTTGTCGGGGTGTTTTCCATGATTTTCTCTTTTATGCATAAATGTTTAGTATTTGAACTATGTGTTAAGGGCTTTTAAGAAAACAGTTTCTTTTACTGAAGTTTCTTATGCCATCATCATTAAGAAATAATCTGCTTTAACTACAAAAAGTTTATGTGTGGTTTAGAATGGTTTTCTATCCAAGTTCCGTTGCCAAGGAATAGCCACGAAAATATTTTTTTCACTTTTTAGCTTTTTCATTCGGAAAAAAAGGAAAAAGAAAAGGATAAAAGAAACCAAAACAGCTGTTTAAACCGCCTTAGAAAACATCAATAATTTAAAAGCGCTGTTAAGTTTGAGTTTCACTTAAATTACCTATATTCACTTATAAGCAACGTTTACGAAAAGTAATTGTGTTTAAAATGACTGGCAATTTAGTCAATTAAGCTAAATGTTAATTCAGAGTGTTCAATAAAGTTTCAAAATCTACGTTGCATTTTGCCAACAACTTCCTGACTACGATATTTGCAGTGAAAGAAACTCGAACTTAAGGGAACCGATTTATCGAATAGGTGATACTGTGACGTTCATTCATATATCACAAGAACTACATGTAGGAATTCCTTCCGTTTGCCCTACTGCAGGACAAATGTGAGGAAATTTTCACTTCGTTTTCCTCTTAACGCTTGTGTGTACTTTTTCGCTTCTTTCGTTTTTTTTTTCTTTTGCATTTTGCATTTTATTTTCTCACTTTTTCTTTTTTGCATTTGCGCGTCTAGCCTTATCAATTTTTATCCTATTTAAGGATTATTTCCTATGTTACAAAGAAATTGAATGTGTTTAGTTTAATTGTTTTGCCGATGCCAGTCCTGCTCTTTAAGGTCTCCTTTAAGACAAGAAAATAACAAAAAATTGATCAAAAGAAAAATGTTACTCGAGTCATGAGCAAATCACTCTACATCGCCTACTCGTTCCATCATTAATTTGGCAAGTAATGTCTTAGCCGATAAACTGTTGTAAAATGCAACGAACAAAGCCTATCTTGAAACTACTTGAAAACGCTAAGCTAGCTTTTAGCTTAATTGACTTTACTGCCAGTCATTCAAATCACAATCACTATTCGCAAACGTTACGCATATTAAGTAGATATAGATGATTTGATTTAAGTTCAAAAATAACAAAAAACCAAGCGCTGAACCAAGCCGAGGATTTTGAATTAATAATATTTTCTATGCTATGTTGATTTCTTTATGAAGCGTGCTGCGTGAGCTTCGCTTCCTCCGTCGTCTCGTCTGGCACTTGAGCCTTCTGTTGATCTGCGTGACAACGAGTTGAACAAGTTGCAAAGTCAGTCGTTTTCTGCTTCTCCCGCGGTTCCCGTGAGGTCGGAGCCAATCCGTCCTCCCTCCTCCCGCTGGTGAGTTACCTCTTCCTGCTGCCAAGTATCCTGTTCCTGCTGTTAATGCTGAATTTTCCGATCCACTCCCAGGGTAATCCACTTCCTGCTGTATGAAAACCTCAGCAATCAAATAATTTGCTTTTAAATGAAGTTTTACTAAAGGTTGAAAAAGGGAACATTTGTGGTGCTGTATATCTGGATCTTACAAAGGCGTTCGATATAGTAGATCATGAGATCTTGATGTCCAAATTGTCATCAGTTGGAGTCTCTCCCCCCGTCCTTTGCAGTGGTTTTCTTCCTACTTGACTAATCAAAAACAGCCGAAACCCCTTGTGACAATGAATTATCCGAAGCTCTTCACGTTACTTTCGGGGTTCCACAAGGAAACATCTTGGGACCGTTATTGTTCCTTATGTATATCAACGAGCTACCTGCTGTTATTGAATATTCCGAGGTATCATTGTATGCTGACGAGACGTTTCTTTAATGCTTCGACAAAGTACCTCAACAGCTGGAGGGCAAGTTGAATGTAGATCTCTACAACCTAACAATGCGGCTAAAAGCGAACAAAGTTACCTTGAACCTTTCAAAGACCAGTCCACGTTAATCGGAAGCAATAGAAAACTTAGTTAATATTTCCTCATTGCCTCTATCTATTTTTTATTGTGAGGATAAAGTAAATAGGTTAAAATATTTAGAGGTTATCTGACCCCAGACTTCACAAGGTCAGATCATTAAGGGTATGTAATTTCTTAAGTTAATCTACGGCTTGGTCATTTACCCGTAGGATCAAGCATTTGTTACCCCTTGCCTCTCGCCAACTTTTCTATAGCAGTCTTGTTTTACCAGTTCATGATTATGCTGATTTGGTGTGGGGTGACAAGAACAATGTGACTGCAGGTTTTGCAGAACAAGTTTGCGAAAATTAACCTGAACAGGCTACTTTATAAGTATTTATTCGTTAGCTACTTATCCCCTAGTAACCTTAAAGTGGCTCAACCTCGGAACAACGATAGATTTTATCATGGTTGTATATATGTTTACAACTGTATTAACGGCCTTACGGATCACACCATGGAGCCTCCAGCAAACAGGGACGCTCATTATTACCCTGGGAGACTCTCATATAAAAGTGAAGGAGATGCTCGTCGTCTCGCTTTGGGGTGTCCTGAATTGCAGATTTTGGTCTCACTTAGGGTGTTTGGAATGGAAAGTCACTATATTTGCCCATTCAGGTATTGCTTATAGTACTGTGCATAAAGAAATTCACAAAAAATGACCTGACAGTAACCAAACAGAAATCTCCCTTCGGAGTCTGTTTAAGCTTGAGCAACACCCACAATGGTCTCCCTTAGTGGTTTAATTTCAATTTTCCGACAAACATCCCCTCACTTTTATATGGGGTTCCCTCGCCCGGATATAATTATAGCACAAGAAATAGTGACATGCTTAGACTAACCCATGCTACCAAAAATTGGGGTAAGCACCGAGTGTGTTCTCACTGTCTGAAATGTTGGAATAATCTAGACAAAACATTACAAATGCACCTGACATTGTAAACTTTAAGCGTAGCTTGGCTGTTGCCATTCGTTGTTAACGTTTATTTTTTCATTACTGAAAATACGACTGCGTTTGTTCTTGTCGATAATTTTGTCATTTTATTACAAGTTGCCTGCATAGCTTACTGTCATTTTAAAGTTTACTTTAAATTTTAAACAAAGTGCAGATCAACAAGTTACACAAGAGACAAGGAAAAAGTTTTTAAAGGATCAAAGGACCTTTAAGGTTACATCTCTGACTATAGCCATGATACTGCTGTGCTCTTTTCCAACGACTCTTGTTAGACTAGTGACAACTATGTTTCCAAGTCTACTATCACTGGAACAGAAACATGGGCTTTTCTTTCCACTCACGGCGATGAGTTTGTTTAACTCTTTTATTAATCCAATGTCCGATTAAGGGAGTTCAGCGCAGCTTTTATTTACAAGACAACTTGCATGTGGAACCACAAATCTCGTTGAAGCTGAAGAAAACGAAATGCGAAACATCAGGCTTCCCAGCGCTGGGCTAAAAGTGCAAGAAAGGAACTAACACAAATGATTTATAATTATTATTCGTTCAAAATATTTCCCGGCCCAATTCTGATTGGCTAAAGGTACACACATAATTCACCATAACAAGCTACTGATGTCCAAATTTGGAAGAATTTTGCGATTAATCAACCGATGGCGTCAAAAGTGCAGTTTCCCTTCAGGTTCATTCACCGTTAACCGAGAAGACCTGGGGACGAGGTTAAGTTGTTTTGGTTGTGAAAACAAAAGTGGCGGACATTTCACTCGCTTCAAGAGTGAGAACTAGGCGAAATAATAGCTGAAAACATGGCAAGAACAGCAAGAAGACAACTCGAAGGGCGACACCTGCTATTTGGAGAATATTTGCGTAGCTAAGCAACCAAACCTAAACGTGCACTATCGAAGATGACCTTAACATCGATGGAGGTAAGCATGTTTTAGCTATGTTTTTAAACTAGGAATTATTTTGAATGAATAATAAAACAATTATTGAATTCGGCTGAAGAATTATGGAGATCTCGGAGGGAATAAACAGCTCGGCTGCCACTCCTGAACGCGAGGTTGGTCGATGCTTGGCTTAAGAAGCTTAGTTAATTTCAAGTAAGCACTTGATTCAAGTGCACTGCTCAAACTCATTAATAATTTATAAAGAAAATACAGAGGAAATTAATGTTTAATGAGTGTTTGGAAATCAGATGAAAAACTGCTCATTTTTCCATCCTTAATTTCTCCTCCTAAAATCATTTTCTAATAACGGAGGTTAATAGTTTCATGATAAAAACAGTTGAGAAAAAAAAAATAACCGATAGCAATGAATGACGTTTCGATGACTCCATGTCATCATTCTTAAATTCGTGTAGTCCTTGATTCCTTGAGTTCATTATATAGGGAGTTGCCTGCGAAAGTTTAGTTTCATGTGATTAAAAGAGAAAAATACAATATAAAGTGTAAAAGGAGCTAATTATCAGGTTAATAGTTTTAGTGTGGTAGAGTCAGGTTTCCAGGGTGTTCAGTTTGGGTTTCTTTTCTTTGATAAAGAGCATTTCGTACATTTAGCAATTTAACTTTCCACGGCATTTCTTCCGGATGGTAAATTGGTCATGTAGATCGCGAATGATGCTACAGATGAGTAGATGTTGCAGAAATCATGCCAAAAATATTATGATTAGTCCTAATCTCGTACCCAGATATCCCACGGCCAAGGGAAAGGGAATTAGTTCATGCATGTACATCCTTGAAGTATTTTTTTTTATGATAATGATAATGATTACAACACTTTACAAAGTGATGATTTCTTTGGGTTTCAGCGCACTTTTATTTGTTTATCTGCTAATAGATTAAATTACTACCTTTCTTCAAGCCTCAGCCCTTCGTTCTCCGCAGGCCTAGCGATTCGCATTTCATTTTCTTCCTCTCCAACGAGAGTTGTTGTTCCACAAGTTATATTGTCGATAAAAGCGACGCGAAATTTCCTTAATCGGACAGCGTAAATAATTGGATTAATAAAAGAGTTTAACAAGTTCAAAGAAGTGATTGAAAGGAAAAGCACATATCTCTCTTCTAAAGACACTAGACTTGGAAACTTAGATATCACTATTCTAAAAGCGATCATTGGTAAAGAGCACAGAAGTATCGCCGCAACAATCAGAGATGTAACTTTAAAGGCCCTTCTATCTTTTAATAATTGTTTCCTTCTTTCTTGTGTAACTTGCTGATCTGCAATTTGTCGCTGATGTCTTCGGGTTTCAAGGTAAACTGAAAAATGACAGTAAGCTATACAGGCGACAGAAAGTAACATTATTGTATTATCGATAATAACAAACGCAGTCATTTTTCCAACAAGGGAAAAATAAATTACGTTAAGAATGAGGGGCAACAGCCAAGCCAGGGCAGAGGCAATGAGGAGACTTTTTTCCTTGACAAGAGAGATGTGCGCAAATGAATGCTTGATGGCTAAATACCTTTCTCCACTTATCAGCAATAGATGAAGAATCGACACGCCGACGAGCATGTTTATCAGAGAGCGAAACGCTGTAAATGAGCATAAATCACTGTTGTAGTTGACTAAGATTGATATCAGCCAAGCGATGAACACGGGCTGAGCAAAACTTCCAGCTACAAAATCAGTGGTAGCAAGCAGAGCGATCGCGATATTGGACTTGTGGGCCCTCAGCCGTCGTTTAGTTTTCACGGCGATCATCACCAACGCATTCAGGACAGCAGTGAAAGGAAAGGAGAAGATGTTGATGATTATATTCAAAATAAGGCAAACTTGAGCAAAAGGAGAAGGTTTTTCTAGTCTTCCTCCCAAGATAACATACATCAGACATTCGTGGTGCATCAGTTCACTTGAGTTCATGATGGCTTTTCAGATTTACCTGAATTCAGTTGCTGGGTTGAGAACTGTTCACCAAATTAATATTCTCTCTGTTAACCTTCTACTCTTTGTTTTAAGATGGTCGTGTCACATGCACTTATCGTTGTCTGGGTGTTTTCCATGATTTTGTTTTTTACTCATAACTTTTTAGTGTTTGAACCATGTGTTAAGGGCTTTTAAGACAACAGTATCTTTTACTGAAGTTCCGTATGCCATCATCATTAAGAAAAAACCTGCCTTAACTACAAAAACTTGATGTGTGGTTTAGAATAATTTTCTATCCGAGTTCCGTCGGCAAGGAATAGTCACGAAAATATTTTTTTCCTTTTTTAGCATTTTTTTAAGGAAAAAAATGAAAAAGAAAAGGATAAAAGAAACCAAAACAGCTGTTTAAATCGCCTTAGAAAACATCAATAATTTAAAAGCGCAGTTAAGTTTGAGTTTCAATCACTTAAATTACCTACATTCACTTATAAGCAACGTTTACGAAAAGTAATTGTGTTGAAAATGACTGGCAACTTAGTCAATTAAGCTAAATGTTAATTCAGCGTGTTCAAAAAAATTTCAAAATCTACGTTGCATTTTGCCAAAAATTTCCTGACTACGATATTTGCAGTGAAAGAAACTCAAACTTAAGGGAACCGATTTATCGAATAGGTGATACTGTGACGTACATTCATATATCACAATAAGTACATGTACGAATTCCTTCCGTTTGCCCTACTGCAGGACAAATGTGAGGAAATTTTCACTTCGTTTTTCTCTTTATGCTGTGTGTAATTTTTTTTCTTTCGCATTTTGCATTTTATTTTCTAACTTTTTCTTTTTTGCATTTGCGCGTCTAGCCTTATCAATTTTTATTCTTGAATTCCCCGCACCCAAAAAACTGACAACCAGAAATGCGGTGCGGGATAAGCAGACAATTCTTAGCCCATTTATTGAACTAACCAACTAATCACAAAACAAAAACAACTGTTTACACTGTTTAGACACCAAAAAATAAAACAAACTCTATACGTTCGATCCGGCCAAAGTAAATTGAATAAACAAAACCACTTATAGTGACTGTCAATCATCAGGAAAGCACAACTAAAATCGTTACGAGGAAATGGATTACAGGATTTCAACCAAAATATAACAAAAAAGAACAAAATTTAACTGTCCGCTTGTAAAAATCCACAATGAAACTTGTTTACTGTTCAGCGAATATATACTTGCTAGTTTACATATCACACTTTCTTCCCATAATCTCACGCCGGCACTTAAAACACACTGCCGACAAATGCACTTGTGCTTGGGAATTCAAGAAACCATTTATCTTTTGTTTCATTACGCTTCGCTACATTCAGGCAAAGATAAATGAACAATCCTATTTAAGGATTATTTTCTATGTTACAAAGAAATTGAATGTGTTTAGTTAAATTGTTTTGCCGATGCCAGTATGTTATTTCATAATTTTGGTGAAATAATAATAATAATAAAATCAAATAAAATAAATGTTAAAAAAATAATTTATATTCTCCTAGTGATGTACAGTGTTTTGGGGCAAGACTCGAATATCCTTCTTCTGTAACTGATTTTGTTTCCTCTCATGCTCTTTAAGGTCTCCTTTAAGACAAGAAAATAAAAAAAATTGATCAAAAGAAAAATATTACTCGAGTCATGAGCAAATCACTCTACATCGCCTACTCGTTCCATCATTAATTTGGCAAGTAATATCTTAGCCGATAAACTGTTGTAAGATGCAACGAACAAAGCCTATCTTGAAACTACTTGAAAACGCTAAGCTAGCTTTTAGCTTAATTGACTTTACTGCCAGTCATTCAAATCACAATCACTATTCGCAAACGTTACGCATATTAAGTGGATATAAATGATTTTATTAAAGTAATAATAATAATAATGATTTATTAACAGATCTACTGGATGGCTCTTCCCTGTTAAATTACATTAATTACAATTACAAAATAAATCAAATTAAGTTATTTACAAATTATACAGTAGAAGCAGGATTAACGGAATCCAATTACAGTAAAACTAACTAATCGCTTTGTACTCTGTTTCTTAAAAAATTCCTTGAAAGTCTTAAAAAGGTTCTGTAATCTTTACAGTTTCTAATAGTTCCTGGTAGATTATTAAATAGCTTCCACGCATTATCTTGGAAAGTGCCGTTTTCGGTCGGGACCACTAATCTAATTGAATTGCTTGAGCGCAGTTCCTTGGGGCATTCCTGCTTTATTATTTTAAGATAAGCTGGCCAAGTCTCAGCGTTATGCAAAGCTTTAAAGCATGATTTCAGGAGGATCAGATCTCTTCTCTCATTGATTGGAAGCCATCCGATTTTAAGTACATCCCGAAAGTTCTTAACATAGTGACCGAGTACAAAACTTGCAGCAGCAAATTGATCCCGTTGCAAACGGCGAAGTAAGAATTGTGGTAGAGGGTAAAAAACCAGATCGGCATAATCTAGTTTTGACAAGATCAATGTTTCTGCTAGCTACTTTCTGAGCTCATATTTGACGAGATATTTCAGTTTTCTTAGTATTGATAGAGTGGCGTAGAATCCTGATACCGTGTACTTGATGTGATCGTCCCACTTAAGGTGTTCATTGATGTGAACTCCAAGCAGTTAGCAAGATTTAATACGTTCTAGTTTATAACCACTGACTGCGATGTTAGGATCATACTCGTCAAGGTGATGTACTCTGGACATTTGCGGAGTGGAGAGGATCATAACCTTGGTTTTGTCGTTGTTAAAGGCGAGGGTACTCTCCTTAGACCAGACACTTAGTTTATTAATTGATTGGTAGATAGTGTTTCTACAGCTATTTAGGTCAGATATTTTGGCATGATCGTAGATTGTTGTGTCGTCCGCATACTGGAAGCATTTGACATTTACAATGTCCTGAAGATCAGCAACTTAAATATTGAATAACACTGGGCCCAAGATGGACCCTTGGGGAACCCAAAAATAAACGTTTTTAACCTCTGAGCACGTGTCAAAAAAAGTTCAAAAATAACAAAAAACCAAGCGCTGAACCAAGCTGAGGATTTTAAATTACTAATATTTTCTATGCCTATGTTGATTGCGTTATGAAGCGTGCTGCGTGAGCTTCGCTTCCTCCGCCCTGTCGTCTGGCCGTTGAGCCTTCTGTTAATGTGCGTGACAACGAGTTGAACGAGTTGCAAAGTCAGTCGTTTTCTGCTTCTCCCGCGGTTCCCGTGAGGTCGGAGCCAATTCCATCCTCCCTCCTCCCGTTGGTGAGTTACCTCTTCCTGCCAAGTATCCTGTTCCAGCTGTTAATGCTGAATTTTCTGATCCACTCCCAGGGTAATCCACTTCCTGTGTATGAAAACCTCAGCATTCAAATAATTTGCTTTTAAATGAAGGTTTACTAAATGTTGAATGAGGGAACATTTGTGGTGCTGTATATCTGGATCTTACAAAGGCGTTCGATACAGTCGATAATGAGATCTTGATGTCCAAATTATCATCAGTTTGAGTCTCTCCCCCCGTTCTTTGCAGTGGTTTTCTTCCTACTTGAGTAATCAGAAAAAGCCGAAACCCCTTAAGAGAATGAATTATCCGAAGCTCTTCCCGTTACTTTCGGGGTTCCACAAGGAAACATCTTGGGACCGTTATTGTTCCTTATGTATATCAACGCGCTACCTGCTGCTATTGAATACTCCGAGGTATCATTGTATGCTGACGATACTTTTCTTTAATCAGTTTAATGCTTCGCAAAAGAACCTCAACAGCTGGAGAGCAAGTTGAAAGCAGATCTCTGGAACTTAAAAATGTGGCTAAAAGCGAACAAAATTACATTGAACCTTTCAAAGACCAAATCCACGTTAATCAGAAGCAATAGAAAACTTAGTTAATTTCTTAAGTTAATCAACGGTTCGGTCGTTTACCCGTAGGATCAAGCATTTGCTACCCTTTACCGCTCGCCAACTTTTCTATAGCAGTCCTGTTTTACCAGTATATCATTTTGCTGATTTGGTGTGGGATGACAAAAACAATGTGACTCTTATGAATGACCTGCAGGTTTTGCAGGACAAGTTCCCGAAAATTAACCTGAACAGGCTACTTTACACGTCTTTATTCGATAGCTACTGATGCCTTAGTAACTTTAAAGTGGCTCAACCTCATAACAACGGTAGATTTTATCATGGTTGTATATACGTTTACAAGTGTTTTAATGGCCTCATGGATCACACTATGGAGCTGCCAGCAAACAGGGACGTTCATAATTACCCGGGGGGAACTCCCATATAAAAATGACGGAGATGCTCGTCGTCCCGCTTTGGGGTGTCCTGAATTGTAGATTTTGGTCTCACTTAGGGTGTTTGGAGTGGACAGTCACTATATTTGCCCATTCAGGTATCGCTTATAGCACTGTGCATAACGAAATTCACAAAAAATGCCCTGACAGTAACCAAACAGAAATCTCCCTTCGGAATCTGTTTAAGCTTGAGCCAACACCCACAATGGTCTCCTTTAGTGGTTTAATTTCAATTTTCCGACAAGCATCCCCTCACTTTTATATCGGAATCCCCCGCCCGGATATAATTATAGCACAAGAAATAGTGACATGCTTAGACTAACCCATGTTACCAAAAATTGGGGTAAGCAGCGAGTGTGTTATCACTCTCTGAAATAATCTAGACAAAGACATTAGAAGAAGTGCATCTGACATTGTAAACTTTAAGCGTAGCTTGGCTGTTGCCATTCGTACTTAACGTTTATTTTTTAATTACTGAAAATGTGACTGCTTTGGTTCTTGTCGATAATTCTGTCATTTTATTACAAGTTGCCTGCATAGCTTACTTCCATTTTAAAGTTTACTTTGAATTTAAAACAAAGTGCAGATCAACAAGTTACACAAGAGACAAGGAAAACGTTTTTATAGGATCAAACAGCCTTTAAGGTTACCTCTCTGACTATAGCCATGATACTGCTGCGCTCTTTACCAAAGACTCTTGTTAGACTAGTGACAACTATGTGTCCAAGTCTACTATCATTGGAACAGAAACATGGGCTTTTCTTTCCACTCACGGCGATGAGTTTGTTTAACTCTTTTATTAATCCAATGTCCGATTAAGGGAGTTCCGCGTAGCTTTTATTAACAAGACAACTTGCATGTGGAACCACAAATCTCGTTGAAGCTGAAGAAAACGAAACGCGAAACATCAGGCCTCCCGGCGCTGGGCTTAGAGTTCAAGAAAGGAACTAACACAAATGATGTATAAATATTATTCGTTCAAAATATTTCCCGGCCCAATTCTGATTGGCTAAAGGCACACGCATAATTCACCATAACCAGCTACTGATGACCAAATTTGGAAGAATTTTGTGATTTATCAACCGATGACGTCAAAAGTGCAGCTTCCTTACAGGTTCATGCACTGTTAACCGAGAAGACCTGTGAACGAGGTTGAGTCGTTTTGGTCGTGAAAACAAAAATGGGGACATTTCACTCGTTTCAAGAGTAAGAACTAGGCGAAATAATAGCTCAAAACATGACAAGAACAGCAAGAAGACAACTCGAAGGGCGACACCTGCTATTTGGAGAACATTTGCGTAGCTGAGCAACCAAACCTAAACGTGCACTATCGAAGATGAACTTAACATCGATGAAGGTAAGCATGTTTTAGCTATGATTTTAAACTAGGAATTATTTTGAATGAATAATATAAAACAATTATTGAATTCGGCTTTCGTATCATATGAAGAATTATTGACATCTCGGAGGGAATAAACAGCAAGGCTGACGCTCCTGGAAACAAGGTTGGTCGATACTTGGCTTTACACCAGAAGCTTAGTTAGTTTCAAGTAAGCACTTGATTTAAGAGCACTGCTCAAAACTCATTAATAATTTATAAAGAAAATACAGAGGAAATTAATGTTTAATGAGTGTTTAGAAATCAGATGATGCTCATTTTTGCATCCTTTATTTCTCCTCCTAAAATCATTTTCTAATAACGGAGGTTAATAGTTTTATAAAAACAGTTGAGAAAAAAAATAACCGAAAGCAATGAATGACGTTTCGATGACTCCATGTCATCATTCTTAAATTCGTGTAGTTTTTGTTCCTTGAGTTCATTATATAGGGAGTTGCGTGCGAAAGTTTAGTTTCATGCGATTAAAAGAGAAAAATACAATATGAAGTGTAAAAGAAGCTAATTATCAGGTTAATAGTTTTAGTGTGCTAGAGTCAGGTTTCCAAGGTGTTCAGTTTGGGTTTCTTTTCTTTGATAAAGAGCATTTCGTACATTTAGCAATTCAGCTTTCCACGGCATTTCTTCAGGATGGTAATTTGGTCACGTAGATCGCGAATGATGCTACAGATACGTAGATGCTGCAGAAATCACGCAAAAAATATTATGGTTAGTGCTAATCTCGTACCCAGATCTCCCACGGCCAAGGGAAAGGACATCAGTTAATGCATGCATTTTTTTATGATAATGAAACATACCGTTTATTTGACACATTGCAGAATTAACTGAATTAAAGGGCTATAAATTAACAATCAACAAGTAATTAACACTACTACTACTACAGAAACAATAAAAATATCTTAAATAACTATTTACATATTCACATATTTACTAGCGAATGATATAAAGGAACCTGAGCGCTGGGTCCGGCAACAACTCCTATCAGCGTAAACAATATTTCTATTGTTGTCGCTGGCCCGTAGGTTGTAACTATGATTACTAATTACTGTTCTCGGCTTAAGGAAGTTAATGGGGTACAGCAGAGGTGAGTTCCTCTTTCTTTCAAGCTGCCAAGGTTAGTAGTATTAAGCGCATCTAAGTAACTATGGCATGGATAGATAATATATAGTACCCTTTTTTGAATTGACTCCAGCTTATTTGAAAGAAATTCAGGAATATCTTTCCAGACTTGCACGCCATATTCTAGATATATAGGTATTATTGTTGTCACGTAAACTTTGAGAATTCCCTCTCTACCAACATCCACTTTTTTAAGAATCCTCAGGGAATACAGGCGTTTCGAAGCTTTTTTCGATATGTAATCAATATGCTCGTTCCACTTTAAATCATTAATTACTGATAATAATACCGAGTAATTTTTAAGTTGTTACACATTCAATTGTGTTGTTCTAGTTAGGACAATTGGTCTTGTAGTAAAATTATCACTTTACAAAGTGATGATTTCTTTGGGTTTCAGCGCACTTTTATTTATTTATCCGATAATAGATTAAATTACTACCTTTCTTCAAGCCTCAGCCCTTCGTTCTCCGGAGGCCTAGCGATTCGCATTTCATTTTCTTTCACTTCAGCGAGAGTTGTAGTTCCACAAGTTATAATGTCAGTAAAAGCGACGCGAAACTTCCTTAATCGGACAGCGTAAATAATTGGATTAATAAAAGAGTTTAACAAGTTCATCGAAGTGATTGAAAGGAAAAACATATATCTCTCTTCTGAAGGTACTAGACTTGGAAACCTAGTTATCACTATTTTAAAAACGATCATTGGTAAAGAGCACAGAAGTATCGCCGCAACAATCAGAGATGTAGCTTTAAAGGCCCTTTTATCTTTTAATAATTGTTTCCTTGTTTCTTGTGTAACTTGCTGATCTGCAATTTGTCGCCGATGTCTTCGAGTTTCAAGGTAAACTGAAAAATGACAGTAAGCTATGCAGGCAACAGATAGAAATATTATTGTATTATCAATCATAACAAACACAGTCGTATTTTCAACAAAGGAAAAATAAACGTTAAGAATGAGGGGCAACAGCCAAGCCAAGGCAGAGGCAATGAGCAGATTACTTTCTTTGACAAGAGAGATGTGTGCAAATGGATGCTTGATGGCTAAATACCTTTCTCCACTTATCAGCAACAGATGAAGAATCGACACGCCAGCGAGCATGTTTATCAGAAAGCGCAACGCCATAAATGAGCATAAATCACTGTAATAGTTGACTAAGATTGATATCAACCAAGCGATAAACGCGGGCTGAGCAAAACTTCCAGCTACAAAATCAGTGGTAGCAAGCAGAGCGATCGCGATATTGGACTTGTGGGCCCTCAGCCGTCGTTTAGTTTTTACGGCTATTATCACCAACGCATTCAGGACAGCAGTGAAAGGAAAGGTGAAGATGTTGATGATTATATTCAAAATAAGGCAAACTTGAGCAAAAGGAGAAGGTTTTTCTAGTCTTCCTCCCAAGATAACATACATCCGACATTCGTGGTGCATCAGTTCACTTGAGTTCATGACGGCGTTTCAGATTTACCTGAATTCAGTTACTGGGTTGAGAACTGTTCACCAAATTAATATTCTCTCTGTTAACCTTCTACTCTTTGTTTTAAGATGGTCGTGTCACATGCACTTATCATTGCCTGAGTGTTTTCCATGATTTTGTTTTTTACGCATAAAGTTTTAGTGTTTGAACTATGTGTTAAGGGCTTTTAAGAAAACAGTTTCTTTTACTGAAGTTCCTTATCCCATCGTCATTAAGAAAAAATCTGCCTTAACTCCAAAAACTTGATGTGTGGTTTAGAATGGTTTTCTATCCGAGTTCCATCAGCAAGGAATAGTCACGAAAATATTTTTCACTTTTTAGCTTTTTTTTCGGAAAAAAAAGGAAAAAGAAAAGGAGAAAAGAAACCAAAACAGCTGTTTAAACCGCCTTAGGAAACATCAATAATTTAAAAGCGCTGTTAAGTTTGAGTTTCACTTAAATTACCTATATTCACTTATAAGCAACGTTTACGAAAAGTAATTGTGTTTAAAATGACTGGCAATTTAGTCAATTAAGCTAAATGTTAATTCAGCGTGTTCAAAAAAATTTTAAAATCTACGTTGCATTTTGCCAACAATTTCCTGACTACGATATTTGCAGTGAAAGAAACTCAAACTTAAGGGAACCGATTTATCGAATAGGTGATACTGTGACGTACATTCATATATCACAATAAGTACATGTACGAATTCCTTCCGTTTGCCCTACTGCAGGACAAATGTGAGGAAATTTTCACTTCGTTTTTCTCTTAACGCTTGTGTGTAATTTTTCGCTTCTTTCTTTTTTGCATTTGCGCGTCTAGCCTTATCTATTTTTATCCTATTTAAGGATTATTTTCAATGTTACAAAGAAATTGAATGTGTTTAGTTAAATTGTTTTGCTGATGCCAGTATATGTTATTTCAATAATTTTGGTAAACTAGTAATAAAATCAAATAAAATAAATGTTAAAAAATATATTCTCCTATACGTACAGTATTTTGGGGAAGACTCGAACATCCTTCTTCTGTAACTGATTTTTTTTCTTCTCCTGCTCTTTAAGGTCTCCTTTAAGACAAGAAAATAAAAAAAATTTGATCAAAAGAAAAATGTTACTCGAGTTATGAGCAAATCACTCTACATCGCCTACTCGTTTCATCATTAATTTGGCAAGTAATATCTTAGCCGATAAACTGTTGTAAAGCCGATCTTGAAACTACTTGAAAACGCTAAGCTAGCTTTTAGCTTAATTGACTTTACTGCCAGTCATTCAAATCACAATCACTATTCGCAAACGTTACGCATATTAAGTGCATATAAATGATATGATTTAAGGTGGCTCGATACAGTTTTTCAAGGCCAATACCTTCCAAGTTTGAGCATAAACTACGTCGCCATAAACAAAGTTTTGGAAAAATTGCCACCACAGATGTATTAGATAAAGATGAAAATCTTTTATGATGAGGGTTGCAATGACATTGAAGTTGTCATAGCAACGAAATGACGCTATTACCTATTTTACTTACAGCAGTATTTCTCGGCACTGGGAACTGTTCTTCCAAAATCATTCACGGGAGCTTTTTCCTCCAATAGCGGCCTCGATGTTCGTGAGGTTTAAGCGAAATCTGTAAGAGCGATATTGAGATATTTGGGATAAAGATTTTGTGGTTAGAAATACGGTAAAAAATGGATAATCTTGATGTTCGGCTGTTATCTGTAGAAAATGAAGCGCTTTTGACGTGCAATTTCACCTCATAGTAGTTTCAATCTTTTTAAAAACGTGTGTGAAAGACCGTGGAGATAGCTCCAGCCGATTGCTAGAAAGATGGATTTGATTAGTATGTATCGAGGCGCTTTTGTTAGCGGTTTTTGAACATTTTGGTCTACTTTAACAAATTAGCGAATAATTTTTAAACCGCTCGATAGATTTTTTCAGAAATTTAAGATTCTTGAGATTAACCTTCCTTTTATATGAGCTTTTAGTTTCAAGATTATTGATATATTGTAAGGCAGTAAAATAAGGGCTACAATTCGCCAATATTTTGGCAAAATTTTTGTGTTTACAAATGTGAGCCTCTCATTATTCAGGGTATTGTCTCCAAGTTTCATATTTTCGCGCATAACAATAGCTACCATTTTTGCATATGTCAAATGCATTGTTAGTTACTGTTGTTCACGTGAAAATGAAACTTGGAGACAATGCCCTGAATAATGAGAGGTTTTCACTTGTAATAACGAAACTTCTGATAAAAAAGTAACGAATTGTAGCCCTTATTTTACTGCCTTACAATGTATCAATAATCTTGAAACTAAAAGTTCATATAAAAGAAAGGTTAATCTCAAGAATCTTAAATTTTCAAAACAATCTATTGAGCGGTTTAAAAATTATTCGCTAATTTGTTAAAGAAGACCAAGATGTTTACAAAACCGCTAACAAGATCGCTTCGATACATACTAATAAAACCCTTCTTTCTAGCAATCGGCTGGAGCTATCTCCATGATCTTTCACACACGTTTTTAAAAATATTGAAACTACTATGAGGTGAAATTGCATGTAAAAAGCGCTTCATTTTCTACAGCTAACGGGCAAACGACAATATTGTCCATTTTTCACTGTGTTTCTAACCATAAAAACTTCATCCCAAAATATCTCGATAACGCTCTTACAGATTTCGCTTAAACGTCACGAACATCGAGGCCGCTATTGGAGGAAAAAGCTCCCGTGAACGATTTTGGAAGAACAGTTCCCAGTGCTGAGATATACTGCTGCAAGTAAAATAGGTAATAGCGTCATTTCGTTGGTATGACAACTCCAATGCCGTTGCAACCCTGATCATAACAAATTTTCATCTTTATCTAATACAACTGTGGTGGCAATTTTTCCAAAACTTTGTTTATGGCGACGTAGTTTATGCTCAAACTTGGGAGGTATTGGCCTTGAAAAACTGTATCGAGCCACCTTAAGTTCAAAAATAACAAAACCAAGCGCTGAACCAAGCCGAGGATTTTAAATTACTTATAATATTTTCTATGCCTATGTTGATTTCTTTATGAAGCGTGCTGCGTGGGCTTCGCTTCCTCCGTTCTCTCGTCTGGCCTTTGAGCCTTCTGTGGATCTGCGTGACAACGAGTTGAACGAGTTGCAAAGTCAGTCGTTTTCTGCTTCTCTCGCAGTTCCCGTGAGGGCGAAGCCAATCCGTCCTCCCTCCTCCCGGTGGTGAGTTACCTCTTCCTGCCAAGTATCCTGTTCCAGCTGTTAATGTTGACTTTTCCGATTCCTGCTGTATGAAAACCTCAGCATTCAAATAATTTGCTTTTAAATGAAGTTTTACCAAACATTGAAAGAGGGAACATTTGTGGTGCTGTGTATCTGGATCAGCTTACAAAGGCGTTTGATACAGTCGATCATGAGTTCTTGATGTCCAAATTGTCATCAGTTGGAGTCTCCCCCCGGTCTTTGCAGTGGTTTTCTTCGTACTTGAGTAATCAGAAACAGCCGAAACCTCTGGTGAGAATGAATTATCCGAAGCTCTTCCCGTTACTTTCGGGGTTCCGCAAGGAAGCATCTTAGGACGGTTATTGTTCCTTACGTACATCATGAGCTACCTGCTGCTATTGAATACTCCGAGGTATCATTGTACGCTGACGATACTGTTCTAGAACCTCGCGAGCTGGAGAGCAAGTTGAATGCAGATCTCTACAGCGTAGCAAGGTGGCTAAAAGCGAACAAACCTACATTGAACTTTTCAAAGACCAAATCCCTGTTAATCGGAAGCAATATAAAAAATTCGTTAATATTTCCTCATTGTCTCATTGATTGTGAGTTAGATAGCGTAAAAGGGTTTAAATATTTAGGGGTTATGCTGGCCCCAGACTTTATATGGTCAGATCATCAAGGGTATGTAATTTCTTAAGTTAATCAACGGCTCGGTCTTTTACGTAGGATTAAGCATTTGTCACTCTTTACAGCTCGCCAAGTTTCCTATATAGCAGTCTTGTTTTAGCAGTTCATGATTATGCTGATTTGGTATAGGGTGACAAGAACAATGTGACTCTAATGAGTGACCTGCAGGTTTTGCAGAACAAGTTTGCGAAAATTAAGCTGGACAGGCTACTTTATAGGTCTTTATTCGTTAGCTACTGATGCCTTAGTAAATTTGAAGTGGCTCAACCTTGGAACAACGGTAGATTTTATCATGGTTGTATATATGTTTACAAGTGTATTAATGGCCTTATGGATATGGAGCTACCAGCAAACAGGGACGTTCATAATTACCCGGGGAGATTCCCATATAAAAGTGATGGAGATGCTCGTCGTCTCGCTTTGGGGTGTCCTGAATTGCCGGTTTTGGTCTCACTTATGGTGTTTGGGATGGAAAGTCACTATATTTGCCCATTCAGGTATCGCTTATAGTACTGTGCATAAAGAAATTCACAAAAAATGCCCTGACAGTAACCAAACAGAAATCTCCCTTCGGAGTCTGTTTAAGCTTGAGCCACACCCACAATGGTCTCCCTTAGTGGTTTAATTTCAATTTTCCGACAAGCATCCCCTCACTTTTATATGGGATTCCCCCGCCGGGATATAATTATAGCACAAGACATAGTGACATGCTTAGACTAACCCATGCTACCAAAAATTGGGGTAAGCAGCGAGTGTGTTATCACTCTCTGAAATGTTGGAATAATCTAGACAAAACATTAGAAATGCACCTGACAATGTAAACTTTAAGCGTAGCTTGGCTGTTGCCATTCGTTGTTAACGTTTATTTTTTCATTACTGAAAATATGACTGCGTTTGTTCTTGTCGATAATTTTGTCATTTTTATTACAAGTTGCCTGCATAGCTTACTGTCATTTTAAAGTTTACTTTGAATTTAAAACAAAGTGCAGATAAACAAGTTACACGAGAGACAAGGAAAACATTTTTAAAGGATCAAAGGGCGTTTAAGGTTACATCAGTCTCTGACTATAGCCATGATATACTGCTGTGGTCTTTACCAACGACTGTTGTCAGACTAGTGACAACCATGTTTCCAACAAGTCCATTATCGATGGAACAGAAACATGTGCTTTTCTTTCCAGTCACGGCGATGAGTTAAACTCTTTTATTAATCCAATGTCCGATTAAGGGAGTTCCGCGTAGCTTTTATCAACAAGACAACTTGCATGTGGAACCAAAAATATCGTTGAAGCTAAAGAAAACGAAACGCGAAACATCAGGCCTCCCAGCGCTGGCTTAGAGTTCAAGAAAGGAACTAACACAAATGATGTATAAATATTATTCGTTCAAAATATTTCCCGGCCCAATTCTGATTGGCTAAAGGCACACGCGTAATTCACCATAACCAGCTACTGATGACCAAATTTGGAAGAATTTTGTGATTTATCAACCGATGACGTCAAAAGTGCAGCTTCCTTACAGGTTCATGCACTGTTAACCGAGAAGACCTGTGAACGAGGTTGAGTCGTTTTGGTCGTGAAAACAAAAATGGGGACATTTCACTCGTTTCAAGAGTAAGAACTAGGCGAAATAATAGCTCAAAACATGACAAGAACAGCAAGAAGACAACTCGAAGGGCGACACCTGCTATTTGGAGAATATTTGCGTAGCTGAGCAACCAAACCTAAACGTGCACTATCGAAGATGAACTTAACATCGATGAAGGTAAGCATGTTTTAGCTATGATTTTAAACTAGGAATTATTTTGAATGAATAATATAAAACAATTATTGAATTCGGCTTTCGTATCATATGAAGAATTATTGACATCTCGGAGGGAATAAACAGCAAGGCTGCCGCTCCTGGAAACGAGGTTGGTCGATACTTGGCTTTACGTCAGAAGTTTAGTTAGTTTCAAGTAAGCACTTGATTTAAGTGCACTGCTCAAACTCATTAATAATTTATAAAGAAAATACAGAGGAAATTAATGTTTAATGAGTGTTTAGAAATCAGATGGAGCTCATTTTTGCGTCCTTAATTTCTCCTCCTAAAATCATTTTCTAATAACGGAGGTTAATAGTTTTATAAAAACAGTTGAGAAAAAAAAATAACCGATAGCAATGAATGACGTTTCGATGACTCCATGTCATCATTCTTAAATTCGTGTAGTTCTTGATTCCGTGAGTTCATTATATAGGGAGTTGCGTGCGAAAGTTTAGTTTCATGCGATTAAATGAGAAAAATACAATATAAAGTGTAAAAGGAGCTAATTATCAGGTTAATAGTTTTAGTGTGCTAGAGTCAGGTTTCCAGGGTGTTCAGTTTGGGTTTCTTTTCTTTGATAAAGAGCATTTCGTACATTTAGCAATTTAGCTTTCCACGGCATTTCTTCCGGATGGTAAATTGGTTACGTAGATCGCGAATGATGCTACAGATGCGTAGATGTTGCAGAAATCATGCAAAAAATATTATGGTTAGTGCTAATCTCGTACCCAGATATCCCAGGGCCAGGGGAAAGGGAATTAGTTCATGCATGTACATCCTTGAAGTATTTTTTTTTATGATAATGATAATGATTACAACTCTTTACAAAGTGATGATTTCTTTGGGTTTTAGCGCACTTTTATTTGTTTATCTGCTAATAGATTAAATTACTATCTTTCTTCAAGCCTCAGCCCTTCGTTCTCCGGAGGCCTAGCGATTCGCATTTCATTTTCTTCCTCTTCAACGAGAGTTGTTGTTCCACAAGTTATATTGTCGATAAAAGCGACCCGAAATTTCCTTAATCGGACAGCGTAAATAATTGGATTAATAAAAGAGTTTAACAAGTTCATCGAAGTGATTGAAAGGAAAAGCACATATCTCTCTTCTAAAGACACTAGACTTGGAAACTTAGATATCACTATTCTAAAAGCGATCATTGGTAAAGAGCACAGAAGTATCGCCGCAACAATCAGAGATGTAACTTTAAAGGCCCTTCTATCTTTTAATAATTGTTTCCTTCTTTCTTGTGTAACTTGCTGATCTGCAATTTGTCGCTGATGTCTTCGAGTTTCAAGGTAAACTGAAAAATGACAGTAAGCTATGCAGGCGACAGATAGTAACATTATTGTATTATCGATAATAACAAACGCAGTCTTTTTTTCAACAAGGGAAAAATATATTACATTAAGAATGAGGGGCAACAGCCAAGCCAAGGCAGAGGCAATGAGGAGACTTTTTTCCTTGACAAGAGAGATGTGCGCAAATGGATGCTTGATGGCTAAATACCTTTCTCCACTTATCAGCAACAGATGAAGAATCGACACGCCAGCGAGCATGTTTATCAGAGAGCGAAACGCCATAAATGAGCATAAATCACT
The DNA here is from genome assembly GCA_964035525.1 of Porites cylindrica. Classification (NCBI taxonomy): domain Eukaryota; kingdom Metazoa; phylum Cnidaria; class Anthozoa; order Scleractinia; family Poritidae; genus Porites; species Porites cylindrica. Next base: position 26,264,935 of record OZ037777.1, on the reverse strand, counting down.
GTTGTAGTTGACTACGATTGATATCAGCCAAGCGATGAACACGGGCTGAGCAAAACTTCCAGCTACAAAATCAGTGGTAGCAAGCAGAGAGATCGCGATATTGGACTTGTGGGCCCTCAGCCGTCGTTTAGTTTTTACGGCGATCATCACCAACGCATTCAGGACAGCAGTGAAAGGAAAAGAGAACATGTTGATGATTATATTCAAAATAAGACAAACTTGAGCAAAAGGAGAAGGTTTTTCTAGTCTTCCTCCCAAGATAACATACATCAGACATTCGTGGTGCACCAATTCACTTGAGTTCATGACGGCTTCTCAGATTTAGCTGAATTCAGTTGGTGGATTGAGAACTGTTCACCAAATTACTAACCTTCTACTCTTTGTTTTAAGATGGTCGTGTCACATGCACTTATCGTTGTCTAGGTGTTTTCCATGATTTTGTTTTTTACTCATAACTTTTTAGTGTTTGAACTATGTGTTAAGGGCTTTTAAGAAAACAGTTTCTTTTACTGAAGTTCCGTATGCCATCGTCATTAAGAAAAAATCTGCCTTAACTACAAAAACTTGATGTGTGGTTTAGAATAATTTTCTCTCCGAGTTCCGTCGGCAAGGAATAGCCACGAAAATATTTTTTTCACTTTTTAGCTTTTTTTTTCTGGAAAAAAAGGAAAAAGAAAAGGATAAAAGAAACCAAAACAGCTGTTTAAATCGCCTTAGGAAACATCAATAATTTAAAAGCGCTGTTAAGTTTGAGTTTCAATCACTTAAATTACCTACATTCACTTATAAGCAACGTTTACGAAAAGTAATTGTGTTTAAAATGATTGGCAATTTAGTCAATTAAGCTAAATGTTAATTCAGCGTGTTCAAAAAAATTTCAAAATCTACGTTGCGTTTTGCCAAAAATTTCCTGACTACGATATTTCCAGTGAAAGAAACTCAAACTTAAGGGAACCGATTTATCGAATAGGTGATACTGTGACGTACATTCATATATCACAATAAGTACATGTACGAATTCCTTCCGTTTGCCCTACTGCAGGACAAATGTGAGGAAATTTTCACTTCGTTTTTCTCTTTATGCTTGTGTGTAATTTTTTTTTCTTTCGCATTTTGCATTTTATTTTCTAACTTTTTCTTTTTTGCATTTGCGCGTCTAGCCTTATCTATTTTTATCCTTCCATCGCTGCGCCCGGTATGACTCAAATTCCAGCTACTCATTTGAC